>OW971683.1:130408143-130616163 GCA_921997135.2 Mus spretus
GAGGGTGTGGAATACACAGGCTCGCAGTTTCTGGAACAGGCGAGAGCCACAGAGCGTCTGAGGTGGCGCCATTTGGGGCTCCAGACAACCAGCCACCTTCCTGGCCAAAGCAACACAGCTTCTGGGAAAGATCCTGTTTTGGGCCTTCATCTTCAGCCAGGAGGAGGTCCAAACACCAGATAACTGTGCACCTTCCCTGAAATAGGAGAGCTTGCCTGCAGATACTGCTCTGACCACTGAAACTCAGAGGAGAGAGCTAGTCTCCAACATCTGCTGGTAGAGGGTAACAAAATCACCAGAGGAACAATCTCTAAACAAAGACAACTATAACAACTAACTCCAGAGATTGCCAGATGTCGAAAGATAAACATAAGAATCCTACTAACAGAAACCAGGACCACTCACCATCATCAGAACCCAGAACACCCACTTCGCCCTGTCTAGGGCACCCTAACACACCTGAAAAGGTAGACGTGGATTTAAAAGCATGTCTCATGATGATGGTAGAGGACATCAAGAAGGACTTTAATAACTCACTTAAAGAAAAACAGGAGAACATTGCTAAGGAGTTACAAGTCCTTAAAGAAAAACACGAAAACACAACCAAACAGGTAGAAGTCCTTAAATAAAAAGAAGAAAACACATCCCGACAGATGATGGAAATGAACAAAACCATTTTAGACCTAAAAAGGGAAGTAGACACAATAACGAAAACCCAAAGTGAGGCAACTCTGGAGATAGAAACTCTAGGAAAGAAATCTGGAACCATAGATGCGAGCATCAGCAACAGAATACAAGAGATGGAAGAGAGAATCTCAGGTGCAGAAGATACCATAGAGAACATCGGCACAACAATCAAAGAAAATGGAAAATGCAAAAAGATCCTAACTCAAAACATCCAGGAAATCCAGGACACAATTAGAAGACCAAACCTACGGATAATAGGAGTGCATGAGAATGTAGATTTTCAACTCAAAAGACCAGCAAATATCTTAAACAAAATTATTGAAGAAAACTTCCCAAATCTAAAGAAAGAGATGCCCATGAACATACAAGAAGCCTACAGAACTCCAAATAGACTTGACCAGAAAAGAAATTCCTCCCGACACATAATAATCAGAACAACAAATGCAGTAAATAAATATAGAATACTAAAAGCAGCAAGGGGAAAAGGTCAAGTAACATATAAAGGCAAGCCTATCAGAATTACACCAGATTTTTCACCAGAGACTATGAAAGCCAGAAGAGCCTGGACAGATGTTATACAGACACTAGGCGATCACAAATTCCAGCCCAGGCTACTATACCCAGCCAAACTCTCAATCACCATAGATGGAGAAACCAAAGTATTCCACGACAAAACTAAAATCACCCATTATCTCTCCAGGAATCCAGCCCTTTAAAGGATAATAACAGAAAAAAAAAAAAAAACAATACAAGGACAGGAACCACGCCCTAGAAAAAACAAGAAGATAATCCCTGAACAAAACTAAAAGAAGACAGCCACAGGAACCGAATGCCAACTTCACCAACAAAAATAACAGGAAGCAACAATTACTTTTCCTTAATATCTCTTAATATCAATGGGATCAATTCCCCAATAAAAAGACATAGACTAACAGACTGGCTACACAAACAGGACCCATCATTCTGCTGCTTACAGGAAACCCATCTCAGGGAAAAAGACAGACGCTACCTCAGAGTGAAATGCTGGAAAACAATTTTCCAAGCAAATGGACTGAAGAAACAAGCTGGAGTAGCCATTCTAATATCGGATAAAATCGACTTCCAAACCAAAGTTATCAAAAAAGATAAGGAGGGACACTTCATACACATCAAAGGTAAAATCCTCCAAGAGGAACTCTCAATTCTGAATATCTATGCCCCAAATGCAAGGGCAGCCACATTCATTAAATACACTTTAATAAAGCTCAAAGCTCACATTGCACCTCACACAATAATAGTGGGAGACTTCAACACACCACTTTCATCAATGGACAGATCGTGGAAACAGAAACTAAACAGGGACACAGTGAAACTAACAGAAGTGATGAAACAAATGGACTTAACAGATATCTACAGAACATTGTATCCTAAAACTAAGGGATATACCTTCTTCTCAGCACCTCATGGTACCTTCTCCAAAATTGACCACATAATTGGACACAAAACAATCCTCAACATATACAAAAATATTGAAATTGTCCCATGCATCCTATCAGATCACCATGGACTAAGGCTGATCTTCAATAACAAAATGAATAATAGAAAGCCAACATTCACGTGGAAACTGAACAACACTCTTCTCAATGATACCTCGGTCAAGGAAGGAATAAAGAAAGAAATTAAGAACTTTTTGGAGTTTAATGAAAATGAAGCCACAACATATCCAAACTTATGGGACACAATGAAAGTATTCCTAAGAGGAAAACTCATAGCTCTGAGTGCTTACAAAAAGAAACTAGAGAGAGCACACATTAGCAGCTTGACAACACACCTAAAAGCTCTAGAACAAAAGGAAGCAAATTCACCCAAGAGGAGTAGAAGACAGGAAATAATCAAACTCAGGGGTGAAATCAACCAAGTGGAAACAAGAAGAACTATTCAAAGAATCAACCAATCAAGGAGCTGGTTCTTTGAGAAAATCAACAAGATTGATAAACCCTTAGCCAGAATCACTAGAGGTCACAGGGAAAGCATCCTAATTAACAAAATCAGAAATGAAAAGGGAGACATAACAACAGATCCTGAAGAAATCCAAAACACCATCAGATCCTTCTACAAAAGACTATACTTAACAAAACTGGAAAACCTGGATGAAATGGACAAGTTTCTAGACAGATACCAGGTGCCAAAGCTAAATCAAATCAGGTTAATGATATCAACAGTCCTATATCTCCTAAAGAAATAGAAGCAGTCATTAATAGTCTCCCAGCCAAAAAAAGCCCAGGACCAGATGGGTTTAGTGCAGAGTTCTATAAGATCTTCTATCCCGAGCTTATCCTCGTCCCGCGGGAAATAAACACAGGACACACCAGATTCTTCCACGGTTAACTTTTACTTCTATATCATATTGAGGTAGACAAAGAAAGCTCAGAAAGTGTGTGGCTTAAATACTTTTGGTGACGTGTTTAAACTAGGACTGGTAGCAACACCCATGATCTTCATGCACCCTGGGGATAGGTTAAAGCCCCCAGGGGTTGGGCAAAAGCCTCGGAGACGGACTGGTGACTTTGGCCGGCTGTGCTCTTGCAGCTGCGCACAATGAGGTTTAGCACCATCTAGTGGCGGCACATAGATTGCAGCCCTTTACGTCTCCCCCTCTATAATTTATTAAAATGAGGCTGGTCTAGGCCTATGTAGTTACGTCCATCTGCTGTGGCCCCTGTTTTAGGTCGTTCCTCCAATGTCACAGCCTTACCCGTTATCGGGTAACCCTATCACCACTGGGCCCCATTGTCTTAGGTTGGTCTGTGCATGAGGAAAGTTGCCCATCTTTGGATACCACAGTGCTGTGTGACTATAACTGCTAAATGGCCTAGGGTGAACTCTACAAAAGAGGCCAGCCAAAAATGAATTAGTGGGGAAATCATGATCACCTTATCACATGCAATGAGGAAACCTCAGCAATGTGCACGGACTGATCAATGATCGTTGAGTTTCTCTCATCTCAATGCAATGTATCCACAATTTTGTGGGATGCAAAGACAGAGAACTCAAATGCCAACTAATTCTTGAGAATAGATAGCCAAATTTCAGGGGAGGTGCCTTGCTCTATGGCAGCAAGTGCTTGAGCAATTACCACCTTGTCACGTTTCTGTTGAGATCTGAGTTTGCATACCAGCCATAGAAGAAACACTAGTCCACAACACAGGGTTGCGCCAAACAGGCCCACTCCCACCCACTCTTTAAAATGTGAGAATGCAGAGGACATCCAGGAAGAAAGTCCTTTGATTCCATCGATCAATGATGGGTCCACTCGAGTAGAATTAATCGCCATCACTGCTGTATGTAGCGCCTCAAGCTTTTCGTCAAATCCTTCAGACCAGTTTCCTGTAAGAAACAAAGACAATTCTTTAGATAGATTAGCTGCATGTGTCCAATTTTCATATTGGACACTAGTAATACATAAGGCTCCTGATTTCTTATCACAGCCAAGCTGAGCCAATTGGAGCAGAATTTCCAGCCTTTCCTCCACCAGGTCAATGTGCTGGTTCACTATCATTAGCCCACCTTTTAATTGGGCACTGAGCACTGAATGTTGATCGATGGCCTCTGTTACAGAGGAGGACAACTGCTCGACAGTTGTACTTGACTGGACTGATGTTGCCATAGCAATTCCAGCAGCTGTAGCTGTCGCCGCACTGGCAGCCATTGCCACCACAACGGCTGCAGTGATACCAAAGTCTCGCTTTTGCCTGTGTAAGGTTATGGTGGAAGGGATCTCCACGGGGACAGGAACCCATCGTGGAATCTTGGCAAGCATTGCACGGCTGGCCCACTTAAGGCTCCAGCATTGTGACATCTAGCAGGTTTCATTAGTATAGGATTCAAAGGAACCATTAGAAAGAATAAACAAGAAAGGGGTGTACACACAAACTGGAGTAGGTAAATAATTAGTCTGCTTTATCAGTGTCTTATTAAATCCAGTGATTTCAGTAGTAGAATTTTGATAAATGGTTTTATCAGGTAACAGAACTTGATGAAACTGAGCAAATTTTGAAATACCATTAAAAATCGTTTTTCCAGCAGCTCCTCCTTGGAGGAAAACCAAGGGATTAAGATCTGTACAGCTACCATTAATCTCACAAAATACCCATTTATGAAAAGGATGCTTTTTAAAGTCCTGCATGAAAAGTCCCTTTTTCATAACATATTTTTGCTCTGGGTCATCTATCATGTTGGGAGAAAAGGAAAAAGTTTTATTCTGATCTGCCCAACGAGTGACAGAGGATTGACAATCAGACCAAGGCAGGATCAGCCCTTCATCTTCTAAGCTACAATGAGGAGCCGATTTTGGTTGATTGGAACGTTCTTTATCTGAAAAGTTAGGTGGTAGAAATGTACCATTAACCCAAGTTGCCTCATGCCAGAAGGTCCGATTTGTAAGGGTAATATCTCTGTTGGAAGTGTCTTGGGTTATTTTCACCACGCCTCCTCGATACTTAAAAAACATTCCCAAAGCTCGGCTGGTGAGTCTGATACAATTTCCTAATTTATAAATTTGGAAACAGAGAGAACCTCGTTCCCTTAAAGAGCGTTTTTCTCCCAATGGTGCCCAGATAGGGTCAAATGGTAGGTATGGCAGACCTAAAGTTTTATTGGTCGTAAAAAACTTGGGAAAAACAGCTGTATTATGACGTACAGGCATGGGCTTAGGGAAAGCAGACAGAATTTCCCATCTATACTCTCCAAATATACTAGGAACCCAAATCCACAGAGGTAGCACGAGGACTAGAGGTAGTTTTCAAGGGATCTATCTGGGAGTCATCTTCAGGTGTCGGAATTCTCCGTGTCAGTCGTTCCAGCAGCCAGAATGGGTTGTCTTCTTCCTGTGGGAAAACACAAACAGCTCCCCTGGATCTTATTAATATAGGATCCGGGCCTTTCCAGAGACCAGTCAAAACATTTTTCCATTTTACCATCTCTTTTGGCCTGTCAGGCTCTGAACAGTGACGTTCAGCCGCAGTATGGCCTTGAGCATCAAGGTTTAAAAAATTAAGAGTGAAGAGTGCCATAGAAACAGCTACTCTTGGCACTGTGGGTAGAACTTCCTGGACTCCCCCCTTTTGTTTAATAAGGTAGGACTTGAGGGTGCGATGGGCACGTTCTACAATGCCCTGCCCTTGAGGATTATACGGAAGACCAGTCAGATGAGTCACTTCTATTTGGCGACAGAACTGTTGAAATTTTTGAGAGGTGTAAGCTGGTCCATTGTCTGTCTTAAGGAGTTTGGGTTTTCCCCAAGCACTCCATGCCTCGAGACAATGTTGTATAACATGAGAGGCTTTTTCACCTGTTAAAGGTGTGGCAAAAATTACACCAGAGCAGGTGTCAATAGAAACATGTAAATATTGATTTCTCCCAAAGGAGGAAATATGCGTGACATCCATTTGCCAGACCTGTAATGGCCTGACGCCACGAGGGTTTATCCCCACATGAGGGACAGGTAAAAATTCACAACAATTGTGACATTGAGTAACAATCTCTCTAGCTTCTTTTTTAGTTAATGCAAAGCGGCGACGTAAAGTCTCAGCTGTCACATGAAAGCGCTTATGAAATTCTTTTGCTGCTTTTACCTGGGAAGACAGAGCAACAGCTATAACCTTAGTGGCTTTGTCTGCTAAATCATTTCCCAGAGACATAGGACCAGGGAGGCCTGAGTGTGCCCTAACATGAGTAATATAAACAGGGAATTTTCTATTTAATAAAACAAACTGTATTTGTCGAAAAATATTGGCAACTCTGCTGGAGGGTTTTATTACCCCAGCTGTTTTAAGAATGTTAACTGCATTTACTACATAGGAGGAATCTGATACAATGTTAAGCGGTCTTGGGAATGCCTTAAGAACCTCTAGTACCACTAAACATTCTACAACTTGAGGTGAGGTCTCATTATATTGCTTAGTTACTATCTCATTATTAACCACATAAGCACCTATACCAGTTTTTGATCCATCAGTGTACACCACAATCCCATCTGTGAGTGGGTCTTTAGCTGTTACTTGTGGGAACACTATAGCCTGATTCAGAGCAAACTGTAAAATTGGATGTTTAGGATAATGGTTGTCAATCTGTCCTGAAAAGGAGGTGACTAAAACTGTCCAATCATCAGATGTAGCTGCCAAGGTTTGAACCTGTGCAGCAGTATAAGGTACAATTAGGATTTTAGGATCTTGTCCAAAATAAGTAATAGCTGCTTTTATTCCTCGAAGTGCAAGTTGTGCAACTGCATTAGGATACCAGTCTATTATTTTAGCAGGAGATGCATTTGGATGAACCCATAATAAAGGTCCATTTTGCCACAAGACTGAGGTTGGCAACTGGGCTGTCTTAAAGACACACAAATCAAAAGGTTGTGACTCATCAATGCGTTGTAATTGAGCCTTTTGCAAAGCTTTTTTTACTGTCTGCAAGGCCTGATTTGCAGCAGGAGTAAGGGCTCTAGGGGAGGAGATATGAGACTCTCCTTCCAAAATGTCAAATAAAGGTTTTAACTCAGCAGAGGAAATCTTCAAAAATGGTCTCAGCCAATTTATATCTCCTAATAATTTTTGAAAATCATTTAAGGTGTGTAAATGATCTCTGCGAATCTCTAATCTTTGAGGAACAATTTTGTCAGGATAAATGAGTGACCCTAAGAAGGCTCCTATTTGAGCAACTTGTACCTTTTTAGTGGCTACCTGCAGTCCCCATTTCCCTAATGTTTTTATTAATATAGGATATGCTTCTTGTAATAACTGTAAATCTCTGTGACATATCAGTATGTCATCCATATAATTTATCAGAAGAATCGATGGAAAATGATTTTTAACTGACTTAAGTGCCAATTGCACATACAGCTGACACATAGTGGGGCTATTTGCCATCCCCTGAGGCAAGACCTTTCATTGGTACCTATGATCAGGCTCTAAGTGATTAATGGCTGGGATGGTAAATGCAAATCTTTGCCTATCTTGAGGACATAAAGGTATAGAGAAAAAACAATCCTTAATATCTATAATTATAATTTCCCAATTTTTAGGTAGGGCGGAGAGCAATGGGAGCCCTCGCTGAACTGATCCAAACAGGCGCATTTGTGCATTAATTGCTCTAAGATCATGTAATAAATGCCATTTGCCAGATTTTTTCTTAATTACAAAAATGGGTGTATTCCAGGGTGAGGTAGAGGGCTCTAAATGACCTAAGCGTAGCTGTTCAGAGACCAGTTTTGTGGCTGCTTCTAATTTTTCAGAGGATAGATGCCATTGAGGAACCCATACAATCTCTTCTGTAATCCATGGTATGGGCATGGAACCCTCAACAGCTGATTTTAGAAAAAAACCAAGCCTTGTCTTCCTTTATTACCCTCTTGAGGAATAGGTTCAAGTCTACCCTGCTCTCTTTTCCCTAATCCCTTTCCCTCTTTATAGCCCATTTTCTTCATCATTTGAACAGCTTGTGGTGAGTACTCATTAGTCAAGGTTATTCCTAGTGCCTGTAAAATGTCTCTCCCCCAAAGATTAACTGGGAGTGGTAAGACATAGGGAGTAAACCTTCCCGTTTCACCTTTAGGTGCTTGCCATCTCAGAGTGCGAGAGCTGATAGTGGGGCAGGACTGATAGCCTAACCCTTGCAAAGAATGTGATGACTGAGTAACGGGCCAAGATTTTGGCCACCAGTGGGAAGAGATGATACTTTTATCTGCTCCTGTATCTAGAATCCCTTTGAAGTGTTTCCCTTCTATAACTAACTCTAAAGCTGGCCTGGAATCAAGAGGCATTATTAAGTAAGCAGAATCATTTTCAGCAGAGCCAATTTCTCTAGCAGCTTGAAGGACACCAGGGGAGGGGGAGTAGCCATGTAGGCTTGGCAAGATTATTAGCTGAGCTATTTTATCTCCTTGTGCTATAGAAAAAACACCTTGAGGACAGGAACAAAGAACTTGAAGTTCCCCCTCATAGTCTTGATTTATGACTCCAGGGTGGATAATGAGGCCTTGCAAAGCCAAGGAGGCCTGGCCCAGTATTAGGCCAACACTTCTGGATGGCAGAGGCCCTTTGAAGTCAGTGGGAATGGGCTGCATCCCCATTGAGGGTGTCAGCATGAATCGAGTGATGGCACAGAGATCCACTCTTGCTGAGACTTCTGCAGCTCTGTGGACTGTAGTGTCCGCCTGTTGTGAGCTGGGATCCCATATGTTTTGGGGCCCTGAGACCTGGGGCCCAGAAACTCGTTTTTTGAATTGTCTTCACTTCTTTCTGTCTGAAGTCCAGACTGAATAAATCTGCCTCTGACGTCTTTAATTGAACGATACTCACTGGCTCGATGATAGCCTTTTCCACACCTGGTACATAGCCCTAGCACTTTTCCTTTTATGAGTGCCTGGCAGTCCCTTCTCATATGCCCTGGTTTGCCACAGTTATAGCAGACCCTGTTATTACTATTTGTATCTGAACGCCTTTGGCCCTGCAGGATGGCAGCCGCTAACCCTGCATTAGATAAGGGGCCTCCAAGCTCACGGCATATCCTTAACCAATCTTGCAGTCCTTTGCTCTTTCTAGGTGTAATTGCTGCTCTGCATTCTTGAGTGGCTTGCTCATAAATCAACTGTTCCACTAAAGGCATTGCCTGTTCAGAGTCTCCAAAAATTCTGCCTGCTGCCTCTGTTATTCTAGCTACAAAGTCTGAGAATGACTCTTGAGGATTTTGTATAATTTTTGTCAAGTATCTTCCAGACTCTCCCTTTTTGGAAAGTGCCTTCCACGCCTTAATGGCAGCAGTGGAGATTTGATTGTATGCTCCCCAATCATAATTCGTCTGATTATTAACATATTGCCCTTGTCCTGTTAATAATTCAAATGTCCAATTTCTCTGATTGCCTTCAGCAGTGGCATTGACTTTGGCCTGTGTCTGAGAAGCATCATGCCACAACGCTTTCCACTCCATATATTGCCCCATATTAGGGAGTGCAGCCTTCACTGTTGTCTGCCAGTCTCCTGGGGTCATGGCTAAAGTAGCAAATCTTTTAATTTGGGAGAGAGTGAAGTTGGCACTAACTCCATAATTGCGAACCGACTCAGCAAGTTCTTTTATCTGAGTATACTCCACGGGGGCATGTACTCGCCCTCCATCTGCAGCTTCAAAAACAGGAAATGCCTGATATAATTTTTTCTTTTTTTCCTTTGAAAGAAAAGAATCAGAATAAAATTTCTCCACATAAGGTGGAGGTGTATTGAGACTAGAGGGCCCAGAGGTGGCCTGTTCTGTGTCTCCAGTAACTTTTAATTTTTTCTCTGATTTCTTCACTCGCCTTTCCTCTGGATGGTATCTTTCTTTTTTATAATGAGCTGCCTCATAATGTGACTCCTCTTCCTCAGAGGAGCTAAGCTCATCTGCTTTTAAACTATCAAGCTTCAAAGCCTCTAGTTCCTTTACCGGATAAAGGCTTTTCCTTTTCTGAACTTTCTCCTTTTCCTTTTTCTCTCCCTGAGGACTTATCCTCAAATTTTTCACTTCCTCTGACTCAAGGTCTCTGGAAGGGCTTTTTTTCTTTTGTGCACATTTTCCTTTTTTGGAGCTCCTAACCTTTCACACCATTCCGTTTCTGCCATGCTGTCCTGTGCTTCTTCTAATATTGCCTGCCCTGTTATTATTGCTGGACGGCATCTCTCATCCTCCAGGCACGATCTCACCAGTTTCCATAATGGCATGGTCCCTGCCTTTAATTTCCCATTTTGTTGTTCCTTAGCTAAGTCTTCCCTTAATTTCTCCCAAGAGGAAAGAGTTAACGACCCTGAACACGCGTACCAAGGTGATATACGTTCTATTTCCCTAATGAACATTTCTAAGGTTCTTGTAGAAACTTTTATCTCTCGCGGTTTTAAAACAGAGTGTAGAGCTGTAGTTACAGAATGTGAATTTCCCATACTGCTCCCTTATCTACAAGAGGCTTAAATATGAGACGAGCACTGCGGCTTATATACGTCCGTCTGACCGTGCTTAACAGCATTCAAAACTTTTTCTTTCAGCGCCACTTCTGGTGAGTGCAGGATCAAACCGGGAGAAATAGGGTTAACACAGCCAGCATGAGAACAAAAGGCTTTCAGTGCCGCCTTCCAGTTAAGGGGAGGGATTAAGAAGGATCAGAGTTACTTACAAGGTTTCAGCACGCTCTCGGAATTCCAAAATCCACCGTGGTTCTGAGTCTGCTTCAATTAGAAGGGTCTCCTCTGGTGCAGGCGTTGTTAAGGCGTTTTTTCACGGGTTTCTAGCACCAAGTATCCCGAGCTTATCCCCGTCCCACGGGAAATAAACACAGGACACACCAGATTCTTCCACGGTTAACTTTTACTTCTATATCATATTGAGGTAGACAAAGAAAGCTCAGAAAGTGTGTGGCTTAAATACTTTTGGTGACGTGTTTAAACTAGGACTGGTAGCAACACCCATGATCTTCATGCACCCTGGGGATAGGTTAAAGCCCCCAGGGGTTGGGCAAAAGCCTCGGAGACGGACTGGTGACTTTGGCCGGCTGTGCTCTCACAGCTGCGCACAATGAGGTTTAGCACCATCTAGTGGCGGCACATAGATTGCAGCCCTTTACAATCTTCAAAGAAGACCTAATTCCAGTTCTTCACAAACGATTCCACAAAATTGAAACGGAAGGTACTCTACCCAACTCATTCTATGATGCCACAATTACTCTGATCCCTAAACCACAAAAAGACCCAACAAAGATAGAGAACTTCAGACCAACTTTTCTTATGAATATCGATGCAAAAATCCTCAATGAAGTTCTTGCTAACTGAATCCAAGAACACATCAAAACAATCATCCACCCTGACTAAGTAGGATTCATCCCAGGGATGTAGGGATGGTTCAATATACAGAAATCCATCAATGCAATCCAGTATATAAACAAACTCAAAAACAAAAATCACATGATCATCTCTTTAGATGCTGAGAAAGCATTTCACAAAATCCAACACCCATTCATGATAAAAGTCTTGGAAAGATCTGGAATTCAAGGCCCATACCTATACATGATAAAAGCAATCTAGAGCAAACCAATAGCCAACATCAAAGTAAATGGTGAGAAGCTTGAAGCAATCCCACTAAAATCAGGGACTAGACAAGGCTGTCCACTCTCTCCCTACCTCTTCAATATAGTACTTTAAGTCCTAGCCAGAGCAATTAGACAACAAAAGGAGATCAAGGGGATACAAATTGGAAAGGAAGAAGTCAAATTATCACTTTTTGCAGATGACATGATAGTATATATAAGTGACCCTAAAAATTCCACCAGTGAACTCCTAAGCCTGATAAACATCTTCAATGAAGTAGCTGGATATAAAATTAACTCAAACAAGTCAATGGCCTTTCTGTACACAAAGAATAAACAGGCTGAGAAAGAAATTAGGGAAACTACACCCTTCTCAATAGTCACAAATAATATAAAATACCTTGGCGTGACTCTAACTAAGGAAGTGAAAGATCTGTATAATAAGAACTTCAAGTCTCTAAAGAAAGAAATTAAAGAAGATCTCAGAAGATGGAAAGATCTCCCATGCTCATGGATTGGCAGGATCAACATTGTAAAAATGGCTATCTTGCCAAAAGCAATCTACAGATTCAATGCAATCCCCATCAAAATCCAAACTCATTTCTTCAACGAATTAGCAAGGGCAATCGGCAGATTCATCTGGAATAACAAAAAACCGAGGATAGCAAAAACTCTTCTCAAGGATAAAAGAACCTCTGGTGGAATCACCATGCCTGACCTAAAACTGTACTACAGAGCAATTGTGATCAAAACTGCATGGTACTGGTATAGTGACAGACAAGTAGACAAATGGAACAGAATTGAAGACCCAGAGATGAATCCACACACCTATGGTCACTTGATCTTTGACAAGGGAGCTAAAACCATCCAGTGGAAAAAAGACAGCATTTTCAACAAATGGTGCTGGCACAACTGGTGGTTATCATGTAGAAGAATGCGAATTGATCCATTTCTATCCCCTTGTACTAAGGTCAAATCTAAGTGGATTAAGGAACTCCACATAAAACCAGAGACACTGAAACTTATAGAGGAGAAAGTAGGGAAAAGCCTCGAAGATATGGGTACAGGGGAAAAATTCCTGAATAGAACAGCAATGGCTTGTGCTGTAACATCAAGAATCGATAAATGGGACCTCATAAAATTGCAAAGCTTCTGCAAAGCAAAAGACACCTTCAATAAGACAAAAAGGCCACAAACAGATTGGGAAAGGCTCTTTACCTATCCCAAATCGGATAGGTGACTAATATCCAATATATATAAAGAACTCAAGAAGGTGGACTCCAGAAAATCAAATAACCCCATTAAAAAATGGGGCTCAGAGCTGAACAAAGAATTCTCACCTGAGGAATACCGAATGGCAGAGAAACACCTGAAAAAATGTTCAACATCCCTAATCATCAGGGAACTGCAAATCAAAACAACCCTGAGATTCCACTTCACTCCAGTCAGAATGGCTAAGATCAAAAACTCAGGTGACAACAGATGCTGGCAGGGATGTGGAGAAAGGGGAACACTCCTCCATTGTTGGTGGGATTGCAAGCTTGTACAACCACTCTGGAAATCATTCTGGTGGTTCCTCAGAAAATTGGACATAGTACTACCGGAGGATCCTGCAATACCTCTCCTGGGCATATATCCTGAAGATGTTCCAACCGGTAAGAAGGACACATGCTCCACTATGATCATAGCAGCCTTGTTTATAATAGCCAGAAGCTGGAAAGAACCCACATTCTTCTCAACAGAGGAATGGTTACAGAAAATGTGGTACATTTACACAATGGAATATTACTCAGCTATTAAAAAATGAATTTATGAAATTCCTAGGCAAATGGATGGACCTGGAGAGTATCATCCTGATTGAGGTAACCCAATCACAAAGGAACTCACACAATATGTACTCACTGAGAAGTGAATATTAGACCAGAAACTTAGGATACCCAACATATAAGATACAACTTGCCAAATGCATGAAATTCAAGAAGAATGAAGACCAAAGTGTGGACACTTTACCCTTTCTTAGAAATGGGAACAAAACACCCATGGAAGGAGTTACAGAGATAGAATTTGGAGCTGTGATTAAAGGATGGACCATATAGCGATTGCCATATGCAGAGATCCATCCCATAATCAGCTTCCAAATGCTGACACCATTGCATAGAGTAACAAGATTTTGCTGAAAGTACCCAGATATAGCTCTCTCTTGTGAGACTATGCAGGGGCCTAGCAAACACAGAAGTGGACGATCACAGTCAGGTATTGGACGGTTCACATGGCCCCCAATGGAGGAGCTAGAGAAATTACCCAAGGAGCTAAAGGGAACTGAAACCCTATAGGTGAAACAACAATATGAACTAACCAGTACCCCGGAGCTCTTGTCTCTAGCTGCATATGTATCAAAAGATGGCCTAGTCGGCCATCACTGCAAAGAGAGGCCCATTGGACTTGCAAACTTTATATGCCCCAGTACAGGGAAACGCCAGGGCCAAAAAGGGGGAGTGGGTGGGTAGGGAATTGGGGAGGGGTTGGGCATGGGGGTCCTTTGGGATAGCATTGAAAATGTAAACGAGGAAAATACCTAATAAAAAAAAAAAGAAACTGAACAATGGCTCCTTCTATAGATAATGTAACAATTATACAAAAACCAGACTGATACCTTTTACACAATTTTTCATGCATGTATTCTGAATAGATTACATTTTTGAATTTAACATTTCTTCTCTGTACAATTGAAAATGACAAAGATTTTATCTGGGCTCATTTGTTTTTATGGGAAGGAATTATACATACATGGACTTTTCAGGTCCTTATATTTATTTTCGTGACTGTCTCTGATTTTTTGCATATATATTTGGGAAGAGAATCATATGTTAGATATTAAGAGGAGAAAGAGAAATGCTAGGGGGAGAGAAATGGAATTCAGCGGAGAAAACTGTAACACTTTTTGCTACTCTATTTACCTTTAAGTTGCTGAGTATGGAACACAGTCCCTTATTGTTTTAAATATCAACTAGTTTGTGCCCCTTTCCTGACCTTCTCCAGTCTCAGCAGAGTGTGAAAGACGTTTGTGTATTATGAAACAAAAACATCACTGAGAAACTCTTAATAGACAACAAAATCCATTCTACCGAAGATGACATAGGAGACCTTTAGAAAAGTTCAGAGTATCTGCTGCAGGGCAGTCAGGTTTGTGTAGGTGAGAGCAGCCATGAGTGAATGGGTAAAATAGGTACACTTTACAGGTGTCAAATCTCAATTACATTTTCTATCCATTTCAGTTTGCTATGTTTGAAATAAAATATTGACTTGGAGGAATTAGCAACAGAAATTTATATTTAGTTTTCAATATCAGAAGTCTAATATTACTGGCAATATTTTCTTGACATGTCTACTGGATTTTAGATGATAGATTCCATTGCTAGATCTTCACATGGGGCTGTTCTCTTGGGCATGTAACCATATCTTTTTTTCCCCTTGTCTTCTTTTATTTCCCTGTATAAAAAAGATGCCAATATAAATCAGACTGGTAAGAAGACAGATATGCCTGCCCTTTAGTGAAGAGAAATATGAGGGCAAGATAACAGGTGAACTGTCATTTAAAGCTTAAAATACTCTCTGTAAAATAATCCTAGAACACACGAGCACACAGGTCTTGCCACTCACAAACAAATACTAGAAAAGCAGACATTTTAAATAAAAAGGTAGTATTTTTAGGGAAAGAGACATATAATCTATTTTTCTACCGATAATTATAGGGATGGAAGTGTTTATTAGCCTCATGGTTTATGCTATCTATAGAGAGAGGCCATATCAGACAGGACTGGAGATACTTAATAGTGTAGGTTAACTTTGAGTTTTATTTATGGCTAAAGGCTCCTCCAAATATGAACAGGCCATTTACAGGTAGTCTAAATGAACTCTGCAGTATCTGTGTTACAGAGATCACACTAGATTATTCCTTTGGCTCATAAGACTACATATAGTCTATCTCTAGAAACGATGTCCTTTGAAGAACTGGCATGTGGCAAATGCTTTGAATTGAATTGTGATGTTACTATGTTTCTTTGTGCACATGTGAGTTTATTACAAGAGGAACATTTTTCCTAAAATTGTACAGTCCTAAACCTGGCTCGCAATAAACTCTTTACTTTCAGAGTCTATATGTTTGAACTGCCACAAGTTCATGAAGTTCTGCTTGCCAGTCAACCATTCTCTAGCAGTTGTGGTCTTTGCAGGAACTACCAGGAGTCTTCTGATGGGGAAGGACTCATTTTATGACACCATTCTAGCCCACTTCTAATGACCCCTTAAAAATCCCCATTTGGGCTCTTTCTAGGCCTTCATGGACCTACCTGTGGGATTATTTGGTGTGGTTTCTCATTGATATGCTTGGCACTAGCCATTTCAATTCTGCACTTAAAAAACATTAAAAACTGTTTGAATGTATTTCTGGAGAGCTGCTTGGTAACACAAAGAATGACTTCAACCATTTTCCCCATAACCTCACAATATAGAGAATCACTGTTTCTAATTTATAAGATGCGAGTTGGAGAAGAGGCTATGTTTCCAGGAATATTCTATAGGTTTGTTGTCCTGAAATGCTCATTGCTGAACTTGGAGGATTTCATCTTGCTTCCAAATATATTTATTTCTAGTAAAACACATTTTAACTCTCATGTCTTAAGCAGATGTCATCTATTCTTTACTATAATATTGCTGAGAAGGCACAACTCTGGTGTTCTTGTGTTCCACAGGACTGTACTTGAGCTATTGGGAGATTTATGGATATCAAATGTCGAGTGCACCACCCTTCACTTGATCAATAATTTGAATAAACTGAAGGGAGAACTCTATTTTCTTTCACTGGAAACCAACAGTCCAGTGCCTGTCTTATTATACAATTTATTATTCATATCATATGTATGTATGAATTTATCCCATTTCCTTAACATCTAATAATTTAAATGATAGAATATTACAAAAATGTAGAGATAGCATATAAACAAATCCATCAAATGTGTAATTTACATACATATACTTTATACAGAACTTTCCTAACAGCCTCATGTTTTAATTCTTTGCCTTGTTACTGTGTGTTCCCCCTTTGTGTTGGCATGCTTTCAGATACTGAATCACAGTAGTTGCCCATGTTAAATGAAAAATGATGCAGTGAGGAAGAAGTGGTGAAATAAGCCAACAGGATATTGTTCATGCAAACAATAACATAATTCTTTAAAGAAAATCTTGAAACCTTAGCTTGTTTAGTATTGTCTCACAGCAGCCAACACTGCAGACATGCCAAACATGATTCTAATGGCATCTGAAGTCCCTAGTAGTGGGGATTGTGAAATATTCATTGTTAAAGTAACTTTTATTATCTTGTAGTTATTGCTAATTTAAAGGCTTATTTCCTCCGTCTGCAAAACCAAGTCTAGTCCCAAAAGCTTCTAGCCTCTTTACAACCTTATCAAGGCCTAGAATGATTTCACCCTGAGACTTAATGTTGAATAAGCTCCGTTTTTCTTCTTATTTCTAATCTCTCCTGGGCTGAGCAACTCAGCTGCTCTGGGTCAAAACCCTCCACAAGCTGATTGATTCACTCTCACTTCTTTTCAGCTTTTCCACTAAATGTTCTGCTTTTTATCATTCTAAATTTTACAGTTCTAACATACTAACTTTAACTGTCCTAACCCTCTGGGTCCTTCAACATTACTGGCTCAATATTTACCTGTGTCTAGACTGTTCTCTGTCTTTAACCTCTCTGTAAAACTCTTCTGGTAAAAGTGCCTCCTTTGTCTCTCCCTCTAGCCTGCTCTCTTTAGTATGTTCCCATTCCTCTGTCTTTGAGTGTTGGGCATATCCCATTTGCCAAATCTTTTCTGATTTGTCACTTCATGTGATACTCAATTAGATATCTCTTCCAAACATGGGTGCTTCATATACAAACTAAATTTACATTCATTTTTTGGGATTAAAGTGTATGTCTGTATTCTAACTGACTTCTATTGTGATGGATTTCAAGAGCATCAAAGCTCAGAACATAACAGAATATGCAACCAACACTGGCAGGAGAAAATTTCCTAGTAAAAGTAGTTACAACATATGAAGATGTTTCCTTTTAACTTTAGTAATATCTGGCTAGACAGGCTTTAGTGGCACTGACATTAACATTCTCCTAAAGAAAATCTGGGAAGAGAAGGAAAGGAATTCATGTCGAAAAGCATGCATGAATGGTAGTTTGTGATAGTGAAATACTCAGAATTATTATATTAGTCGTCAGGTTTGATAATTTAATAGAAAACAAAGAGCTTGTCTTGACTTGGGAGTATAGGTGCAGAACTAACACTCAAATCCACACGTATGAACATCTCAGAAGCAAGAGAAAATTCTGCTCGGTGGATGCATTAGTTATTATTGGGAATCAGCTTTTTCTGTCATGTACTTGTTTGATCTCAAAATGCCATAACAAATTTTGACTTCGTCCTGTGCTTATTTTTTAGACCCCTGTTAACATAATAGTAATATTATGAAATATTATTTCAGGTAAAACTTCACATACCCAGAGTGAGTGATGTTAAATGACAATATCAGAAAGTCACTGGTGAATTTTACACCTAGTAAGGCTAGCAGTGCTCCCAAGGGACAGGGATTCCAGTGAAATTGGACCTTTGAGGAATGTTTGGACATTGAGGCAGGGGTGTATTGATATACTTAGGGAATACTTTGGGGATTTGTGAACAGTAAGGGGTATGTGAAGTTCTATGCCTGAAATGGTGCCATAATTTAAATTACCATGAAAGTTGCCTTTAATCATGCCAGCCAGGGTTAAGCTGAAGATACCTCCGATGAGGCTATAGTGAAAGGGATAGTGAGTGAGGGACCTTGAAGAGTGGTGTTAGAGAATAGTTTGTAGCCTGACAGCTGGAGGAATGGAGCATAGGAGCCCTCTTTCTCATCACTAGAATCAACCTCTTAATTCAGAGAAATTGGGATGAACACAGTAAGGGAAAATGGAATATTAGCCTGATTCTGGCAGTGCTGGTTATGGGCAGCCACCACCACCTCTGGGGAAGAATTATTCTTCTTTTAAGTTTTTATATTTGTGTTTATTCTTCATGTAACTTACAAAACACAATTAGAGTTGAATATTAAAACAAAAACAATAGGCAAGTAGTAAGCATGTTATGATTAGAGTCCTTCCCCAATTCCCTATTGCATACAGAATGTCAAAGAGTGACTGGTCCATAAGAGGACTGATACAGAATACAATCTCTGAGGTGATGTTCATCATCCTCATACTCTTCTCCATTATAATGATTCTGTCTTTCCTGACTTGGATCAAAGTCTGCCAGTTCAATTTAATCCATTTCATCAGGCTTTTCTACTTCCTTCATTTCAGGAAAGAGTTTTCTAGCTAAGAGAGTTTATCAGGATAGAAAAAGCCATTTTTAGGAAAGTTAACCTGGGGAGGAATTCTTAAGATTGGCAGTGCCTGCAAGGAGAATGGGGACAAAGAACAACAGAGGGATAATCCAGACTGTACCTTGCTCTTGCAAGCAAGGAAGAGAACACACACCCAGATGTCAGATTCCCATATGCTATCCAGTGATATTCTGGGGAACAATATAACAGCCTCCTCCCAAAACTGGTCAAGGGCATGAGTCTTAACCTGGTCACCATGAATAACCAAACTCAATTGGGATTTTCAAATCCCTAATATAGAGTTTCTTGATTTTGGAGGGGAGGAAACCCGTGAAGAAAACTACAAAGGAAACAAATGACTAACAGATATGACACATATGATGAAAGAGGCAATAAAAGTCATTATGTACAAAACAAGTGACTCTTTCAGGTGCAGCTCAGAGACCTTATGCCTGGATGGTGTACCCAGTATTAAAAGTTGTTTGGGAACCATTCCCTGATACCTTCCTCATTGGAAACCAGCCCCTATGTTGTGTACCAGAATGAATTCAGACCAAAAGGGAAAATGAGCAGACAAAGACAAAGAAAATAAAAAAGACAGCTTCCACATATTTATCACAGCACACTCACCCAAACACAAAGAAGAACAACAATGGCTACTGCACACTTGTCTTGTGCTAACTGCAGTCTTGCTGCATGTTCTCCTTTGAAATAAACTGAGACCAAATGAGTGGTTATTGTGATGGACAGACAGAAAAGGCAAAAAAGACAGGAATGAGGCATACAAACTTATCTTCATGAGACCTATCACATAAAACACTAAGGGGAAAATTCACAGAAGCAGCAGCATTACAAAGAGAACACAGACCAAGTCAAACCATTTTAAAGTTCCTATAGGAACATGCAAAAATGAACCCCAAGAAGAGGTTTTCAAGCAGCCACAAAACAATTTCCTTTCCGCAAATCCTGTATCCCATTCCCCTTTTGCTCATGCTTCTAAGAGGATGTTCTACTACTCACCTTCCCACCCAGTCCTCCCTCATCTCCCTAGCATTCCTATATACTGGAGCTTCAAGCCCTCACAGGACCAAAGGTCTCCCTTAACATTGATGCCAGATAAGGCCACCCTCTGCTACAAATGCAAATGGAGCTATGTGCCCCTCCATGTGCATTGTTTGTTTGGTGTATTAGACCCTGGAAATTCTGGGGGAATCTGGTTGTTTGATATTGTTGTTCTTCCTAAAGAGTTGCAAACACCTTCAGCTCCTTCGATCCTTCCCCTAACTTCTCCATTGGGGTCCTCTTGTTCTGTATGATAATTAGTTCACAGCATCCTCATCTGTATAGGTCAGATTTTGGCAGAGCCTCTCATGAGGCAGCTATATCAGGCTTCTGTCACAAGCATTTCTTAGCATTAGTAATAGTGTGTGAGTTTGATGGTTGCATATGGAATGGATTCCCAGGTGGGTAAGTCTATGGATAGCCTTTCCTTCAGTCTCTGCTCCTAATCTAATCTTTTCCCCCGTATTTCTTTTAGACAGGAAAAACTCTGTTTTAGAATTTTTGAGATGGGGCCTGTGCCTTATGTCTGGATGAGTCTCTACAGGTTCTCTCTCCCATTTGTTTAGTATTTCAGCTAATGTTATCTCCTTTAGGTCCTGGGAATACTCTTGTTTACCTGGTATCTAGCACTTTACGATGGCTAACTGAATTCCCCAGCCCCCATTTCTAGACACCTCTTTTCAATTTTCTGACCCTCCGTACATCTTTCAGATCTCCTCCCTCTGTTTCTATTATTAAATGATAACAACCAACTATGAAAATGTAAGTTTTAGATACACACACAATGCACAAGTCTATGAAAAGATATTCGTAAGATTTTCATTGAGTCTCAAAGGATATGTTCTAAAACTGCCAGTGAGCAAGCTGTAGAATCAGAGAAATCAGGACAGGAAACTTCCCAGGAATTGGGAACTTTAACAAAATAGAACTGCTGACTATGTGTATGTTGGAGGCTCAGTTCTTTTCTATTTTTATTTATTAATATATACATTCCCATCCTTCTGGCCCCCTTCCACAGTTCTTGACTCTACACCAATCCCCTTTGTCTCTGAGAGGGTAATCCCACACAACCTGCACAGGCATCCTCCTTCACTCAAGCTTCAATTCTCTACAGTATTCAGCATGTCCTCTCTAACTGAGGCCAGACCAGAGCCTTTCAGGAGGCAGCTATATCAGACTTCTGTTGACAAGCATTTCTTAGCATTAGTAATAGTGTGTGAGTTTGATGGTTGCATATGGAATGTATTCCCAGGAGGGCAAGTCTCTGGATAACCTTTTCTTCAGTTTCTGCTCCTACTCTTTTCCCCTGTATTTCTTTTAGACAGGAAAAGTCTTCTGCTACATCTGTGACAGGGGTGTGTCTGGAGGATCTGACTAGTCTGCATATGCTCTTTGTTTGGTACATTAGTCACTGGGAGTTCTCTGGAGTCCAAGTGAGTTGACACTGTAGATCTTCCTATTGGATTATCATCCATTTTGCAGGATGAGTTCTTAAGCCTCTTTCAGAAATTGAGTCAGGAATAGAGATGGCACTCAATAAAACCTTGTTCTGAATTCTTTCTAATATTATTTTTCAATGGATAAGGTTGTATTCTGGCATACATTATTGATAAGATATTGGTAGAATATTATTAGAAAGAAAGTTGTTGCATAGATTTGCTGGAAATCCTAGAGTTATATAAAGTCCATAATGGTAAAGGATATTTACCATCTAGATATTTGCATCTTGCTCTGAAACTCAATGGAAGTGGTTGTTTGTTCCTATTTATTTTGTTTTGTTTTCTTTGTGTGCATATTTTGCTTTGCTCACCTTATGCAGACTTGAAGACAATTTGTAGGAAACCACATTAGAGAAGGACAGCTGACTTTTTTTTAAATCTCTAATCATTTTTTACAGTCAAGTTCTCATGCTGCTCATTGTCCTCCAGGAGTTCCTCATCACATTCATACACCAAACCCCCATTTCCAAGAAAATGTCTCCGTCCACCTACCCTCCCAGTAATTCCTACTCCATGGGATCCCAAGTATCTCCAGGTTATGTGTGTCTTCTCTCATTGTGATCAGAAGAGATAGACCACTGCTGAATATGTGTCCAGCCTTTCCAGAATTAAATTACATGAGTCCCTGGCTTCTATTCATTGGATAGGAGTAAGCATCTGTGTCTGTCTCAGTCAGCTGCTTGTTGGGCCTTTCAAATGGTAGATATGCTAGGCTCCTGTCTGTAAGTACACCATAGCATCTTAGCCATTCTGATTGGTGAAAGGTGGAATCTCAGGGTCCTTTTGATTTTCTTGATCAGTAAGAACTTCAAACATTTCTTTAAGTAAGTGCTTCTTGGTTATTTGTGATTCCTCTGTTGTGAATTATCTATTTAGTTCCCTCTACATAAAACCACACACACTGAATCTAATAGAAGAGAAAGTAGGAAATAACCTTGAACTCATCGGCAGGAGAAGTTGTTGGGGTGGAGATTTATTAAACAAAACTACAATGGCTCAGTCTCTAAGATCAAGAACTGATAAATGGGACTTTATGAAACTGAAAACCTTCTGTAAGGCAAAGGATATATCTGCAAGCTACAGATTAGACAAAAAGGGCTTTACTAGTCCCATGTTAAATAGAATGTTAATATTTTAAATAGGTAAAGAACTCAAGAAGCTAATGACTCCCCCTGACTGAAAAAAAAAATGTGATATAGATGTAGGTAGATAATTTGCAACAGGAATCTCGAATAGCTGAGAAGAACTTCAAGACATCTGACCCTTAACATGGATTCTTGTCAAGTATGGACTTCTTTTAGGTACTATGCTCTGCACACAAGGGCCATTTCTGCACTTCTGTAATATATACAGATAACTAATATAAAGAAAGTGAACAGTGGGTCTCTCTATAGATAATGTAACAATTATACGAAAACGAGACTGATGCCTTTAACACAAATTTTCATGCATGTATTCTCAATAGGGAACGTTTTTGAACTTAATATTTCTTCTCAATACCATTGAAAATGACAATGATTTTTTTCTGGACTCATTTGTTTTTATGAGAAGATATCATAGCTACTTGGTCTTTCAGGTCCTTATACTAATTATCTTGATTGTCTCTTGTTTTTGCATACATATTTTGGAAGAGAATCATATGCTAGACATTAAGAGGGGAAAGAAATGTGCTCGAGGAAAAGAAATGGAATACAATGGAGGAAAGTGTAGTTTTTTTGGAAGACTATTTAACTTTAGGTTGCTGAGTCTGCAACACAGTCTCTTATTCTTTTAAATATCAATAAGTTGAATTTAAGGTGCCCTTTTCCTGACCTTCTCCAGTCTCACCAGAGTGTGAAAGAGATTTGTGTATTATGATAGAAAAACATCACTGAGAAACTCTAACAATACGACAAATTCCATTCTACTGGAGCTGACATGGGAGATCTTTAGAAAGGTTCAGGGTAACCAAAATGCTGTCCCCTGCTGCAGGGCAGTCAGGTTTGTGTAGGTGAGAGCAGCCATGAGTGAATGTGTAAAATAGGTCCACTTCACAGGTGTCAAGACTCAATTCCTGTTCTCATCCTTTTCAGTTTGTTAAGTTTGAAATAAAATATTGATTTGGTGGAATTAACAACAGAAATTTTTATTATAGTTTTCAATATCAGAAGTCTAATATTATTGGCCATATTTTCTTGACATTTCTACTGGATTTTAGATGATAGCTTATTTGCTAGGTCTTTACATGTGGCTTTTCTCTTGGACATGTAACCCTATCATTTCCTCTTGTCTTGTTTTATTTCGTTGCATAAAAAATGTCAATATATATCAGAGAGGGAAGAAGACAGGTTTGCCTGCCTTTTAGTGTAGAGAAATAAGAGGACAATATAACTGGGGAACTGTCATTTAAGGTTCAAAATAATCTCTTTTAGAAAAAAGTGTGGAATACTCTACACAGCCTCAGGGGAAGGGGGATCCTGGGGGTTCAATGATGTTCTCTCTACAGAGTGTCATACTTCCCACTCAGGGTTACCTTCCTCCTTGTGTAGAGTGTTGCAGAGCTCAAAAGGCAGAGATTAGCTTATGTGGGTTAAAGGTCAGCATTTTCTTAAGCAGCTGTGCTACAGATTCTTCCATTTCGGGCAGCACTAACTTCAGTGGCCTTCTGGGTACAAGAGGTTCTCAAGGTAGCTATAACTCTCGAGGCCAGTCATCCTCTGAAGGCAATCCAAAAAAGATCAAAGATTTTGCACAATTTGTCAGGAACAGATTTTCCACAGAAGAGAGGCTTACAACAAAACATCTCTGAGTAAATACAACCAACACATCACATGTCCACAGGTGTTACACATGTAGCCTGCAGAAGAATTTCAGGAGCCCAGTCACGGAACAGAACAACCATAGGCAAGAGGGTCATTTGGTAGCTATAGATATTGGATAGGACACAATCTGCCAACTTGACTGTCCCATTAATTGTCACCAGAATGTTCTCTGGAATAATGTGCCCTTCCCCCAGCCTTGAGTGGCTTGCCAGATTTTAATTATTTACCACAGTCTTAAACCAACCTGGCCCATCTAGGGTGAAGTCTTCAGACCTAGATGCTTGTCTTCTATCTTCCACATCCACAGCTTCCTGCAGAAGAGGACTGCCAGTGAGCTTACTTTGCAACTCAATCCTGCTGAAACACACAACGGAACCCAACGGAAACAAAGGGATGGGACTTTTGATTTTTCATCCTATTCAGAAAACAACAACAACAACAACAACAACAACAACAACAACAACAACAACAACAACAACAAACCAAAAAAGAAAAATATCGAACCTTGATCAAAGAACTTTGTCTGGTTCATTATTTCTCTTGTTTGCCCACTATACTCCATTCCACCTCTCCTTCCAGGTGTAAATAGTCCTTCATGGCCTCTGGAAGGCTCCAGGTAGCACCCAAATGAAGGATCTTTACACTGACTGGCATACCAACTGAGGGACACTGTTTTCAGTGTGTCTCCACAGAAAACTGTAGAACATATTTATCATGTATGGTGGTATGCACCATACATCATTAACATTAGCACTATAAAGTTCGCCTTTTGAAAGCTGTTGATTGAAAGGGTACAAAAAGGATACAGGCTATTCAAAGAAATCAATCCAATGCTGATATGATATAGGGTAAACAGAACATTGGGAAGGGGACAATTAAATAGGCAATTGACCACAGCCTCCAGGGGCTGCTTCGGGCAAGAGGAATAGGGTATAAATGAATACAAAATAGAATAGAATAGAATAGAATGGAATGGAATGGAATGGAATGGAATGGAATGGAATGGAATGGAATGGAATGGAATGGAATGGAATGGATTGGAATAGAATAGAGTGGAGTGGAGTGGAGTGGAGTGGAGCGGAGTGGAGTGGAGCGGAGCGGAGCGGAGCGGAGCGGAGCGGAGCGGAGCGGAGCGGAATGGAATGGAATGGAATGGAATGGAATGGAATGGAATGGAATGGAATGGAATAGAATAGAATAGAATAGAATAGAATAGAATAGAATAGAATAGAATAGAATAGAATAGAATAGAATAGAATGGAATGGAATGAATAAAAAATAACAAGAAATAAGAGATGGTACATATACAAATGACGAGAGAGAGAGAGAGAGAGAGAGAGAGAGAGAGAGAGAGAGAGAGAGAGAGAGAGAGAGAGAGAGAGAGAGAGAGAGAGAGAGAGAGAGAGAGAACTACAAGGGACATGACAAAATCAGGAGAGATAATGCCTGACCATTCTGGCCCCTACTGGAGATATTCTTAGTTCTGGTTACATCAAGTTCTCTTCCCTCCCCATATTGTCTTTCTTTGTTGCACACCAATCTTTCCATGTGTCAATTTGTGTCTGTTTTTGTGATTGGGTACCTGACTCACGATAATATACTCCAGATCCATCCATTTGCCTAAGAATTTCATAAATTTATTGTTTTTAACAGCTGAGTAGTAATCCACTGTGTAAATGTACCATATTTTCTATATCCATTCCTCTGTTGAGGGACATCTGGATTCTCTCCACCTTCTGTTTATTATAAATAGCATTTCTATGAACATAGAGGAGCATATGTTCTTATTACATGTTGGAATGATTTCTGGTTATATACCCAGGAGAGTTATTGCCGGATATACCCTTAGTACTATGTCCAGTTTTCTGAAGTACCCCATACTTATTTTCAGAGTTGTTCTACAAGCTTGCAATTCCACCAGTAATGGAGTAATGTTCTTCTTTCTCCACATCCTCGCCAGCCTCTGCTGTCACCTGAATTTTTCATCCTAGCCATTCTGACTGGTGTGAGGTGGAATCTCAAGGTTATTTTGATTTGCCTTTCCCTGGTGATAAAGGATGTTGAACATTTTTTTCAAGTGTTTTCAGCCCTTTTATATTCCTCAGTTGAGAATTCTTTCTTTATCTCTGTACCCCATTTTTAATGGGGTTATTTGAATTTATGGAGTTTAGCTTCTTGAGCTTTTTGTATATATTAGATATTAATCCCCTATTGGATTAAGGATAGGCAAAAGATCCTTTCTCAATCTGTTGGTGGTCATTTTGTATTACTGGCTGTGTATTTTGCCTTACAGAACATTTTCAATTTTATGAGGTTCCATTTATGGAGTCTCAACCTTATAGCACAAGCCTTTGCTGTTCTATTCAGGAATTTTCCCCCTGTGTCCATATATTTGAGGCTTTTTCCAACTTTCTCCTCTATAAGTTTCAGTGTCTCTGGTTTTATGTGGTGTACCTTGATCCATTTTGATTTGAGCTTTCTACAGAGAGATAAGAATGGATCAATTCACATTCTTATACATGATAACAGCCAGTTGAGTCAGCACCTTTTGTTCTAAATGCTGTCCTTCCCCCCCCCAGATGATTTTAGCTCCCTTGTCAAAGATCAAGTGACCATAGGTATGTGAATTCATTTCTGGGTCTTTAATCTATTCCACAGTTCTACATGTCTGTTGCTATACCAGTATCATGAAAGATGTAGTCACAATTGCTCTGCATTGCAAACTGAGGGCAGGCATGGTGATTCCATCAAAGTTTTTTTTTTTTAACTGTTGAGAGTAGTTTTTGCTATCATAGGTTGCTTGTTATTTCATATTAATCGTCAAATTACCCTTCCTAACTCTGTGAAGAATTATATTGAAATTTTGATGGGGATTGCATTGAGTCTGTAGATTGCTTTCGGCAAGAAAGCCATTTTTACTATATTAATCCGGCCAATCTTGAGCATGGGAGATCTTTCCATCTTAGAGTCACACCAAGATATTTTATACTATTGTGGCTAAAGTGAAGGGTCTGGTTTCTCTGATTTCTTTCTCATACTATGTATTCTTTCAGTAGAGGAAGGCTACTGGTTTGTTTGTGTTAATTTTATATTCAATCACTTTGCTGAAGTTGTTTATCCACTGTAGGAGTTCAATCCTGGAATTTTTTTGGTCACTTAAGAAAACTACCATATCACCAACAAAGAGTAATATCTTAACGTTTTCCTTTTCAGTTTGTATCCCTTTGATATACTTTTGTTGTCTAACTGCTCTGGCTAGAGCACCAAGTACTATCCTGAATAGATAGGGAGGGAATGGGAAGTCCCGTCTAATGCCTAAGATCTGTGGGATTAATTCACATTTTTCTTCATTTAGTTTGGGTCTGGTTATTGATTTACTGTATACTGGTTTTATTAGGTTTATGTATGGCCATAGTGGCCCATATATGATCATTCCAAGACTTTTAATATGAAGGGGTTTAGAATTTTATCAAATTCATTTTCAGCCTCTGATGAGATGATCATGAGATTTTTTTTGAGTTTTTATTATAGTGGATGACCTTGATGGATTTCAATACATTGAAACATCACTCAGATAAAGTGGACTTCACCAAAATGAATGACCTTTTTGATTTATTCTTGAATTTGGTTTTAGAAACTTTTATTGAATATTGTTATATCAGGAATCATATGTCAAATTGCTTTGAAGTTTTCTTTGTTGGGTCTTTATATTGTTTAGGTATCAGAATAAATCTAGCTCAATAGAACAAATGGAATATAGTTCTTTCAGTTTCTATTTTTTGGATTAAGGTGAGGATTTTTAATATTAATATTGAAAGTCTGATTAAACTTTGCACTAAAAACATTTGGCCCTGTTTGTTTGTTTTGTTTTGTTTTGATTTGATTTGATTTGATTTGTTTTGAATAAGTTTAATGACTCCTTCTATTTCCTTATCTGTTATTAGACTGTTTAAATACTTTATCTGATCCTGATCTAAACTTTGAACCTGGTGTCTCTGTAGAAAATTGACCATTTCCTTTAAAATTTTCAGTTTTGTTCAGTATGGGTGATTGTAGATGGATGTGATGATTTGGGAATTTCCTCATTTTCTACTATTATATCGCACCTTTCAATTTTGATTTTGATAATGTAGATACTGTTTCTGTGCCATTTAGTTAGTTGAGCTAAGGATTCATTAATCATGTTGATTTTCTCAAATATCATCTCTGAATTTTGTTGATTCTTTGTATATTTCTCTTTGTTTTGACTTGGTTTATTTCAGTCCCGAGTTTGATTATTTTCTGCCATCTAATCCTCTTGGGTGTCTTTGCTTCTTTTTGTTCTAGAGCTCTCAGGTGTGCTGTTAAGTTGCTAGTGTAGAACCTCTCCAACTTCTTTATGAAGCCACTCAGGGCTATGAGTTTTCCTCCTTAGCAGTGCTTTCATTGTGTCTCATAAATTTGGATATGCTGTACCTTCAATGTTGTCAAATGCTATAAGTCTTTAATTTCATTCCTTATTTTATTCCTGGCCATGTTATCACTGAGTAGAGAGTGCCCAGGTTCTTTGGGTATATGGACTTTCTATTGTTTTAGCTGTTATTGAAGAGAAGCCTTAATCCCTGGTGACATGATAGAACCCATGGGATTAATCCAATCTTCTTGTATCTGTTGAGACTTGTTTTGTGACCAATTTTATGGTCAATTTTAGAGAAGGTAACATGAGGTGCTTAGAAGAGTTATGTTCTTTTATTTAAAAGTAAAAGGTGTCTCTGTTTAGTTTTGGTTTCCCTGATTTGTCCATTAGTGAGAGTTGGATATTGCAGTCTCTCACAATTTTTTGTGGGAGGTTCAAGGTATGTTTTGAGCTTTTGTAAAGTTTCTTTTATGGATATGGGTGCCCTTGCATTTGAGGCATAGGTATTCAGAATTAGTTTTGTCTTCTTAGATTTTTCCTGTTTTGAGTATGAGAATTTATTTGCTAACTTTTGGTTGAAAGTCCATTTTACTGGCTATTACAATGTCTACTACAGCTTATTTTTTGTGACTATTTTCTTGGAATCATTTTCAGCCTTTGACCCTGAGGTAGTGTCTATATTTAATACTAAAGTGTGTTTTCTGTATGCCGAAAAAAATGCTGGGTCTTTTTTTTCCCTCATTAAGTGCCTTTGCCTGTGTCTTTTTATTAGGGATTTGAATCCATGGATATTGTGAGATATTAAAAACTAATGATTGTTGCTTCACGTTATTTTTGTTGTTAGAGGAAGAATTATATTTGTATGGTCCTATTCTCTTGGGTTTGTTGTGCAAAGATTAATTTCTCGATTATGGTGGGGAGAAGATTCCCTCTTTTTATTTTTTTTCAGAGTTTTTCTTTTATTATCTTCTGTAGGGCTTTTTTAGTGAAAAGCTATTGTTTAAATTGCTTTTGACTTGGAATATGTTGATTTCTCCATCCAGGTGATTGAGAGTCTTGTTTGGTATAGTAACATGGGCTGGTATATGTGGTTTTTTTTTTTTTTTTTTTTGAGTCAGGCTCATAATTGTCTAAGATATTCTCGCTTTAAAAGACTATGTAGCATTGTAAATGTAATTGAGGAAAATGTGTAATAAAAATGCATGCATAGGTTTACACAGAAACCTCAACAAACCAGAAACTTGAATTCTGTGCTCTTCCACATTTGTATTGTACTGAATTACCAGAATATCGGCTTCCTATTGATGCTTTGATAGCTCCTCACCACACAGAGAAATGTTCACACGTGTTTTGAAATAATGGTGCTGACTAAAGCTAGAACAAGTGTGGAGGATGACTCTGAATATAAAGGCCATCAAGAAGCAATAAAAAAGAGAGAGACTATATAGAAAGATCTGTTGTAATTATGATACAAACCTTTTCAAGTGTATACCTTCATTTGTTACTTTTCCATTTTTCTCTAAAGTGTTATTATTAAAAGAAAAATCCACACTAATGCCAGCTATGTGCCAGCAATGGTAGTCTGTGTCCCCATAGTTATATTCAATCCACACTCTTCCCAGTTTCCCAAGATTCAATCATTGTTGAACTCTTCACATTCCCATTCAACTGTCTCCTGTGGCGAGCCTGCTATGACTGGCTCTATCCCTTGGAGCCCACCTCAGTAATCTTGAATGTAAAACACCATAGAGTCATAGTTTAGAATCACCAGCTAACACAAATGCTGGGTACAAAATATATTCTCCTAAACACATCAAATAGTCTATGTTAGAAATATTGATGGATTCTAGTGTATTCCACCACCAGAACTAGCAGGTCCTGGAGGCAAATGGTACATCCCTTTGCTCCAGCCCCACCATCAAAAAAGGGCCCATTCCTTCTTCCTGAATTTTCTCTCTCTTGGACCCGGAAGGCCTCTGTCATCCTCTCTCTAGCAATTTGCTTCTTGCAAACTTTATTATCAAATCTATTAATTGGGGGAAATTCCAGTATACTCTCCCTTAATACTTTTAATATTATTTCTTTTTCTATACATTTGGTGTTTTGATTATTATCTGACAGGAACAATTTCTGTTCTGGCCCACTCTATTTCTTGTTCTGTCAACTTCATGTATTTCTATGGGCATCTCCTATTAGATTAGGGAAGATTTTACTACAATTTTGTTGAAGGTGCTTACTGACATTTTGAAATCGAACTCTCCATCTTTCCTATACCTATTATTCTTAGGTTTGTTCTGTTCACTGTGACTTAATTTTCCTGAATGTTTTGATTAGAGCTCTTTGTACTTATTTTCTTTGTCTGTTGTGTCAATATCTTCTATGGTGTCTTCTACACCTTAGATTCCCTCTGCTATTCCTTTTACTCTGTTGATGAAAGCATCTGTAACTCCTGTTCTCTTTATTAGGTTTTCCATTTAATAGGCTATATCACTTTATGATTTCTTTGAAGTTTATATTTCCTACTTTAGACCCTGGTAGACTTTGTTCAATTCCTTCACCTGTTGGATTTTTTCCCCTGATTTCTTTAAAGGATCTAGGTTTCAACTTTAAGGGCTTAAATGTGTTGACATATACTCTACTGTGATTTTTAAGGGATTTTTATGTCCTTCTTAAGTTCTTCTTTCTTCTTCCTGAGATGGCATTTTAAGTCAGAATCTTGCTTTTCAGATGTGTTATGATATTGTCTTAGTCGGGGTTTTACTGCTGTGATCAGACACCATGACCAACGCAAGTCTCATAAAAGCAATATTTAATTGGGGCTGGCTTACAGGTTCAGAAGTTCAATCCATTATCATCAAGGTGGGAGCATAGTAGTATCCAGGCAGGCATGGCTCAGGCAGCACTGAGAGTTCTAGGTCTTCATCCAAAGACTGCTAGTGGAAGACTGTCTTCCAGGTAACTGGGTTGAGAGTCTTAAGCCAACACCCACGTGACACACCTACTCAAACATGGTCACACCTATACCAACAAAGCCACACCTCCAAATGGTGCCACTCCCTGATCCAAGAATATGTAAACCATCACAGTTGCATAGGGCTTATAGTGGTGGGAGAATTCTTTTCATATGGTGCCAATATATATTGGTTTCTTTTCCTTTTGTTCTTGCAGGTGCCTCCTACAATTTCATCATCTCTGGTATTAACACCCTTACTCTCATTAATGGGAGCTCTTCCCTCCTGTGAATCTGGTTATGGTAGACCAACTTGGGTCAGGCTTACTCTGGTTGGGAAAGTGTGTTTGAAATGCTTTATATTTGACCTGGTCTGTGCCAGACATCTTGGAGAAGGTCAAACTTTCTCTGGCTATTGCCATGGGGTAGATGGTGACTGAAGCACACTATCTTCCCCTGGTTGCAGATGTGGACCAGAAGGAAGATGTTAGGCAATATTTCTATCATACTATTAGAAGTTCCATAAAACCTACAACTATCTCAGTATGTATAGAGAGTCTTAGTGCAGAAAAATGAAGGGTCTGTGATTATTCTGTCAATCTCTGTGAGCCTCTGTGAGTACTGGTTAGTAGATAATGTAGGAAATTATATTGTGGTATTCTTGAATTCTGTGCCTCTGTCAATCATTCCTTTGTATGTTGTGAAGGATTGCCTGATCACTGAATAATATTTGATTCTTTACCTCTGCATCTGCTCAAAAAATGGCCAACTATCCAAAAGCTATCTACCTATTCAATGAAATCCATATTAAAATTATAATTCAATTCTTCATAGATATCTAGAATAACAAAAACAAAATAGTAGAAACTATTCCCAGTAATAAACGAATATCTGGGGGAAATCACCTCCCTGATATCAAGCTACACTACAAGCAATTTTGATAAAAACTGCATGGTATTTGTACAGTGACTGGCAGGTAGACCAATCAATAGAACTGAATACCCCAAAATGAACCCACACACCTATGGTCACTTGATCTTTGACAACGGAGGTAAAACCATCCAGTGGAAAAAAGACAGTATTTCCAAAAATGGTGCTGGCTCAACTGGCAGTTAACATGTACAAGAATGCAAATAGACTAATTCTTATATCCTTGTACAAAACTCAAATCCAAATAGATTAAGAAACTTCACAAAAAAACAACTACACTAAAACTTTAGAATAGAATGTTGGGAAGAGCCTACAACATATGGGCACATGGGAAATACTCCTGAACAGAACACAATTGGCTAGTGATGTAAGATCAAGATACAACAAATGGGACCTTATAAAATTGCAAAGCTTCTGTGAGGCAATGAACACTGTCAAGGAGACCAAAAGGTCACCAACAGATTGAGAAAAGATCTTCACCAATCATAGTCCAATACAGGGCTAATATCCAATACAAATAATTTAGGAAGTTAGACTTCAGAAAACTAATACAAATTCTGTGGTATTGGACACTAAGTGGGTTTAGGGGATTTGGGAAAGGAGGGAGAAACTCATATATGGCCAGAGCTCCGGAACTCTGAGCAGGTGGACACAGGAGGACTGCCAGAGGCTTTCCACTCTGCCCCAGGTGGACATCTAAGCCACTTAACACATTCAACAGGGGTGAGCAAGGCATAGCCCCTGATACCAGGGGCCCTGGTGCAACAACCTCAGTCCCAGGATTATGGAAGAGAGGGCAGAGGGAGAGAGGTTCCCATGCAGGTGAGAGTCCTTAGTCCATTCAGTGGCTGGATCACAGATAAGCCTTCAATCAAGAGATTTGAAACGGTTTATAAGAAGAAAGCCTATCCCGTTACCAAGCATATCTGGCCTTGATGAACAGAGACAGTCTATGGTTTTAGAACTTTATTGTAGAAAGGCAAGGGGAAAGGGAGAAGATAAAAGAGAGACACAATCCAGGGACAAGAGGAGAGACACAGGAAAAGGAGAGCAGAAGCAAAGCTAGAGTAAGAGGGAGAGAGCAAGAGGGAGAGATAGTAAGAGAGAATGTGGCAAGTTTGAGGAGAGAGCAAGGTGGGCCAAGCAGCCCCTCTTCTGGTGGGCTGTTATGTTGGTGTTGCTAGGTAATTCGGAGGAGTCTAGCCTGAAGTTCAGAAGCTTGAGACTAAGTCTAAGTGACTAAAAGCCACTCTTCTCCTATCGGAGATGTGGGGATTCAGTGTTCTAGGAGAAATGAGGGACTGCCTACCATCCCATGTAGGTGAATTATCACCACAGGGTGTCAGGGTTCCTCACCTCACCTCGACTAGAGACCAAACTGTATGTGCATAGCCCATTGCCACACCCTGAGCATATACCCAGAAGATGCTCCAACATGTAATAAGGATACATGCTCCACTATATTCATAGCAACCTTATTTATAATAGCCAAAAGCTAGAAAGAAACCAAACATCCCTCAACAAAGAATGGATACCGAAAATGTAGTACATTTACACAATGGAGTACTGCTCAGCTACTAGAAACAATGAATTTATGAAATATTTAGGAAAATGGATTAATTTGGAGTATGTCATCCTGAGTGAGGTAACCTAATCACAAAATAACACACATTTAATGCCCTCACTGATAAGTGGATATTAACCCAGAAGCCTGAAAGCTTGGAATATCCAAGATACAATTCACAAACCACATGAAACTCAACAAGAAGGAAGAACATATTGTGGATACTTCTATCCATCTTAGAAGGCAGGAACAAAACACCCATGGAAAGAGTTAAAGAAGCAATGTGTGGAGTAGAGACTGAAGAAATGACCATCTAGAGAGTGATTAACCTGGGGATCCATGCCATTTACAATCACGAAACACAGGCACCATTATTGATGCCAATAAGTGCTTGCTGACAGAAGCCTGACATAGGTCTACTGAAAGGCTTTGCCAGTGCCTAACAAATACAGAGCTTGATCCTCACAGCCATCCACTGGGCTGAGAAGAGGATTCCCAATACAGGAGCTAGAGAAAGTTCCCAAGAAGCTGAAGTGGTTTGCAACCCCATAGGAGGAACAACAATATGAACTATCAGGTAGCCTCAGAATTCCCAGTGACTAAATCATCAAATAAAGAGCACTCATTGAAGTATCAATTGCATATGCAGCAGAGGATGGCCTAGTCAGTAATCAATGGGAGGAGAGGCCCTTTTTCCATTGAAGGCTGTAATCTCCAGTGTGGGGGAAAGCCAAGGCCAGAAATCCTGAGTGGGTGGGTGGTGAGCAGGGGTACTAGGGAGAGGATAGGGGGAGGATGTCCTTTGGAGGGGAAAAAAACGAAGGGGATAACTATTGAAATGTAAATAAATGATATATTCTTCAAGCATGATTGCACACTCCTTTAATCCCACACTCAGGAGGCAGTGGCAGGTGGATCTCTGAGTTCGAGGCCAGTCTGGTCTACAGAGTGAGTTCCAGTATAGCCAGGGCTATACAAAGAAACCCTGTCTCAAAAAGACAACAAAAAACAAAACAAAACAAAACAAAACAAAAACAAAGAAAGAAAGAAAGAAAGAGAGAGTGAAAGAGAGAATGAAAGAAAGAAAGAAAGAAAGAGAAGATGAAAGAAAGAGTATATCCAGTAAAAATTTCAGTCTCTGTATCCCCTATTACTAGCTGATTTCACTAGGGTCACCCTAGTACATCTAGTTAGTTTACATTGCCCTAGGTTTCTATCTTATCCCTGATAACTCTTTCAGTTCAAATCTTCCCTCCCAGGATTATCTCCCTTCATCAATCTTTCTTTTTCATTCCCTCTGTTGCTATTCCCACTTTACCCCAAGGTGCTTACATAATCGATTTTAATTTCCCATCCCAGAAAGGTCCATGCATATCCCTTTACCCCTTTCTTTTTTTTTTTTTGCGCATTTCAGTGGCCTTCTTTTGTTTTTTGCTTTTGTTTTTTTTTTAATTAGGTATTTAGCTCATTTACATTTCCAATGCTATACCAAAGGTCCCGCATACCCACCCACCCCCACCCCCACTCCCCTACCCACCCACTCCCCCTTCTTGGCCCTGGCATTCCCCTGTACTGGGGAATATAAAGTTTACATGTCCAATGGGTCTCTCTTGCCAGTGATGGCCGACTAGGCCATCTTTTGATACATATGCAGCTAGAGTCAAGAGATCCGGGGTACTGGTTAGTTCATAATGTTGTTTCACCTATAGGATTGCAGATCCCTTTAGCTCCTTGGGTACTTTCTTTAGCTCCTTCATTGGGAGCCCTGTGATCCATCCATGTGTGAGCATCCACTTCTGTGTTTGCTAGGCCCCAGCATAGTCTCACATGGGAAAGCTATATCTGGGTCCTTTCAGCAAAATCTTGCTAGTATAGGCAATGGTGTCAGCGTTTGGAAGCTGATTATGGGGTGGATCTCTGGATATGGCAGTCTCTACATGGTCCATTCTTTCATCTCAGCTCCAAACTTTGTCTCTGTAACTCCTTCCAAGGATGTTTTGTTCCCACTTCTAAGGAGGGGCATAGTGTCCACACTTCAGTCTTCATTTTTCTTGAGTTTCATGTGTTTAGGAAATTGTATCTTATATCTTGGGTATCCAGAAGAAGCCCCAACTGGTAAGAAGGACACATGCTCCACTATGTTCATAGCAGCCTTATTTATAATAGCCAGAAACTGGAAAGAACCCAGATGCCCCTCAACAGAGGAATGGATACAGAAAATGTGGTACATCTACAAAATGGAGTACTACTCAGCTATTAAAAAGAATGAATTTATGAAATTCCTAGCCAAATGGATGGACCTGGAGGGCATCATCCTGAGTGAGGTAACACATTCACAAAGGAACTCACACAATATGTACTCACTGATAAGTGGATATTAGCCCAAAACCTAGGATTCCTTTACCCCTTTCTTGTTACATAGACTCTCTGATGTCTAGGCCATATATATTGAGTGCTGGAATTTTGCATAAAATTCTACCAAGTTTAGTAGCATGGTTAATTTGAGAAAGAGGGGCATGGTGGCAACAGAAAGAGAAGCGGAGAGGGACAGGAAGAAAGATAGAGAGAGGGAGAGGGAGAAATTGGGTTCTATCTTTATATATGAATGATGGTTCAGTCACAGGTGAAGGTTGGAGATGAGCCAAGAGGATTCTGGGAATATGGTGGCTGTTTCTTTGGCAACAGATGTGTGGATCTTTCCTATGTAATGTCACATGTTTCAGAAGTCCTCATAACAATAACCATGGAATTAAATTTCATGTAGATGTTTATTATTATTTTAAGGAATTTATATATAAATTCTGGGCTGAGCTAACACAGTACATTAGAATCTTACATCTTAAGAAGTTATTTGTCATCATTTTCTAAGCTAAAATAACCAGATGTGCTACACTTTGAAGTCTTCAGAAGAAAAAGACATATTCCTACATCTACACAAATGCCAATGCCATCAGTTCCTATACCTACTTTCAGATTGTATCGGGAATAGAGTGTACCTTCCTTTACTCTCTTATTTAGCACTTGTTTTTTATTGATGCTTCTACTGATGTCTTTTTTGTTGCTGCTGTTGCAGTTTGAATGAGGATCTCACCACATCGTCCTGATTTACTTGGAACTTCTTATATAGAGAAAAAACTAATATTTTTACAAGATTGTTATTAACGGTATGCATGACTAAACCTAGAATGCTCTTCTTTCTTATTCTCTCTCTTTCCCTCCCTGTTCTGCTTCCCACTTCCCTTTCCATTATCCTCTTTATAACTTTAACTACGGGGAATAATTCATTGTAGAATGACTACTAGAATTATTTCATTTTCATCATGTGAAATATTGGCCCTTTTGCAAATGACGCTATATATTTATTAGCACTCCCAATTTCTTATTTAGCTGAGGTCACGTTTTGATATATGTTGGAAATACTTCTTCCCTCATAAATTTCCCTCATACACTTTCATGATTTCATACTTCTTTCCCTATGACCCTTATTTCATTACATGTCATATTGGGATCCTGTAGCTAAACATTCATTTAGGTTTATTCAAATTTCAATTAAGAATCTTATTTTGATTAAGACAAGATTAAAATCTTTTAATTCTGTTGGAGGCTACTTTATTATATACATGTAGAATTAGTACTTGGAAATTTCCATGAAGCATACACAGATAACATCACAACTCAAGTTCCAGCCTCTTAAATTTACCACAAAAAAAGGAAAATAATTCTATGCATTCGGGAAAAACAGAGGTTTATGTAATATAACTTATGCCACTTAAGCATTAAAAAAAAAGAGTTTCCACAAATTTTAATATGTAAAACAGAAAGTATAATGCAGTGATTAGATGAAAAGTTAATAATAATTATTCATTAAAATGCACTATCATCTGAATATTATTTCGTGTTATTTAAAAACATGCTTTAAAGCTCTCTAATAGACTAGACAGAAAAGCCAGAATCACTGGGCAACATTTTTTTTGTAACTACATGTTACGTATATTCCATTTTCTGTTAAGTATTTCCTTAAATCCAAAATGTAACAATAAACAGTCAGAAATCCATTGTGTTCCCAGATGTGCACATGCATCATTAAGATCAACAATAATAACAATTTGACCTGAGAATATGTGGCATAATTTATTCACAACAGCTAATGGATAATCAACCCTCAGAGGATTTTGCTCACACCTCCTCCTACTATCATAGGGAGTAAAGTGAAGCCTTTGCCACAAGAATATTTGAGAGGAAAACCTGTAGGACTTCACATTCAAGAGAATCTCCTCAAAGAGTTATGAGAATGTATGATGGAAAAAAAGGAGAAAGGAATCATAGAAAAATTGTAGGCCAGAGATACAAGCAGGACAATTTAAAGATGATTTGGTTTAAACTTTTTCAGAGAGGGCTAAGGATACCCCTTAGTCCATAGTTCTATTTGAAGACATTAGCATTGGTATAGCCAAAATAGCTGAGATTGAGAACAGGTTTCTTGGATTCCTGCAAACTTTAATAAGTATGAGCTAATATCACAATCTCCATATCAGGAAATATCAACCATAAACATAGCAGTATGTCTTAAAATTGACTGCAGTTATCCTTTGCAGAAGTTCTTCTTCTCTCTGCTTATATTAGCCTAATTGCAGACTTAATTATATGTGCAAAGCTTTGACTAATAGAAGACATGTCTCACTTCAGTTATACAGCATAATTGTTGAATCAGGTGAGACATTCTATACAAATTCTTCTACATGATAGACATAGAACTGATCTAGGTGGCTTAAAGCATAGCCATCCATGCTCTTCTAACTGAGACTTTTTGTAAAATATGAAAAAAATGAATTCCTTCAATAATCTCTCTCAAGTCTTTGGGTCTCTTTCAATTATTTAATACTACAAACATACACTGTCATCACAATGTTCTTAAAAATTGTGCTTCTCAGTCCTTTGTGATTGTCTCTCACCATTTAATATGCCCCAACAAGCAGGGACATATGAGTTTCCATGATAATTCATATGAGTTTACTGATTACATGTAATTTTAAAATATGCTAAAAATCAGAAATGTATTGTTCACTATTTGACTGGTGTTTTTACATTTCTAGACAATATTCTGTTCTTTAGAATCATTAAAAGATATATTGATCATATTCACCACGTTACAAATGTCCTGTATTATATTGCTGAACGCAATTCATACTATAAGACAGGAAATTCTATTCCTTATGCAAGGAAGCTAAGTGTTGAATACTCAGAGACTCAAAGAATGATATTTCTCCTGCTTGTCATTATCTTCTTGTAGTGTGACTTGCATTTGAACTGAATTTAATACTAGAAGAACAGATGCACTCTCACCTTGCTAGCATTCTCTTCTTCATTTATTTGCTGCCAGTTCAGTTTCTGATAATATTCTGTGCTGTCTATGTGTAGGAATCCCTCATAAATATTTAAGTTCTTTGTTAAATGTTTCTGGTTAACATATGGAAGAAGAATTAGTTTGTCTCTACATTCATTTTAATTTGTTTCAAAGCACCATCACCTATGTGGACATCACCAGTTATGTGGACATAACTGGCAAATATTAGTTTTCCCCTTCTACCATGTGAACCCTAAGAATCTAAGACTCATCCTCTGGAAGAACAATGAGAAAGTAAATGTTATGAGCCGGCAAGAGGAGGCATTCTTAAGGATAGAGAAGAGCTGTCAGCCAAAGTTTCTTCTGGGCAAGAAAATATCCCCAGGCTTTCCTAAGAACATGATGTGGAACTCTTCCATGTGTATTTGCATACACTCATTGCAATTTCTAATGTCAAGGTGACTGCCTGAGCATGAATTTTTACAATGGGAAGACTAAGAAGATTATTGCAATGCCCTCAACTGGGTGGAAAATGTTAAATCTCCTTCAAGGAGAACAAGGGAATGAGCTTTGGTGAGATGGTACCTACTTGGCAAAGATGCTGAGTCTTTATCTGAGATCAAAGCTAATATCACAGAGTTGTTTGTGGCACATTATTCATTTACTCTTTATTATGGTATGGTGAACTTTATACCCCTATATTCCCAGAAAGGGAGCAGTCCCCAAAGACTCACTTCTTATCCCCATGATAGAGCAAAGTAAGCAATCTCATCCCTGTGGAGAAGAACTAGGTTGGTATGCTGACTGCTGAATGGCATATATCTTTCTAAGAGACCATTGTATCTCTGCTTAAAAAAGAGAAATAAATAAATAAATCAAAAAATTAATGAAAAATCCCTTCTATAACTTCAGAACACCTGTCACGAGACTGTATATAAAGTTGTTTAATTTCTTACTTTTAAACCAATTTCACAAATAATAATGGTTGATAATATAAACTGCAAAAGGACCAGACCGCCTTTCAAGTTTGACATGCTTAAATGTTCATTGAAGTTATATCAATATATCCATATTATCTCATGATTACATGTGTAAGGATATTTCTGTTTGTAACAAGTGTTTTGTCAGAGTAAAGACAAAATTAAGGAAATAATGAAAATTTCCTGTCTTAGTATGCTGACAATTTTTACACTAGAAAACAGTAACTGGATTACATTTAACAATATTGATCTACTAAAATGTATATTGTGCAGATAATGGAGATAATGGAACATATGTGACTCCAACGAGTGTGTTCATCAATAGTTTGCCCAGGGACCAGTGTCCTACATAGCAGAGGATGCAGAATGATTTTAATACCTGGAGGCAGTGGATAACTGTGAGGAAACAATGTCAATAGAAATGATGCACATATACACTGTCAGATACTGTGCTAACAGGCACAGGAACTAAACAGGACCAAGACAGATAGGGCTCCAGGTTTGAAAGAAGGAATTAAAAACAGGTTTTCATCTGTAACCAAGAGTTTATTAGCAAGGAGCCCCCATTTGCAAAGAAAATTTAGTTTTCTACTGTAACATTATCAGCCTCATTTCAGAGTAGGTCATTTACCTAGGAGCAGATGTTCAAGACAAATCAAATTCACTGGTAGACTACGTTCATAGCAGCCCTATTTATACTAGCCAGAAGCAGGAAAGAACCCACATGTCCCTCAACAGAGGAATGGATACAGAAAATATGCTACATTTACACAATGGATTACTACTCAGCTATTAAAAACAATGAGTTTTTGAAATTCTTGAGCAAATGAATGTATCTGGAGGATATCATCCTGTGTCAGGTAACTCAATCACAGAAGAAGTCACTTGATAATCACTGATAAGTGGATATTAGCCCAGAAAACTAGAATACCCAAGATACAACTTCCAAAACACAATAAAATCAAGAAGGAATACCAACTCCTGGATTCTTTTTTCCTCCCTTGAATAGTGAATAAAATATCCATGGTTAGAGTTGCAGAGATAAAGAATAGAGCTAAGATTAAATGATGGACTATCCTGAGACTGCCCCACCTGGGGTCCATCCCATAATCAGCCACCAAACACAGACACTACTGCATAGGCCAGCAAGATTTTTCTGAAAGTACCCTGATATAGCTGTCTCCTGCGAAGCTTTGCTAGTGCCTGGCAAAGAAGAAGATGCTCACAGTCATCTATAGGAGGGAACACAGGGCCCCCAGTGTAAGAGCTAGGGAAATTACCCAAGAGCTGAAGGGGTCTGCAAACCTATTAGTGGAAAAACATTATGAAATAATCAGTATCCCCAGAACTCTTGTCTTTAGCTGAATATGTAGCAGAAGATGTTCTAGTTGGCCATCATTGGGAAGAGAGAACTCTTGGTCTAGCAAACTTTATATACCCCAGTACAGGGGAAAGCCAGGGCCAAGAAGTGCAAGTGAGTGGTCAGGGGGGAGGGTATATGAGACTGTAGTGATAGCATTTGAATTTTAAATGAACAAAATATCAAATTAAAAAATACTCATAAAAAAATACTCACTGGTAGTTTTTGTTAGCTTTTTTTCAGCCTTATGTAGTTTTGCTTTGTCACCACAGGTGACAACATTAGTGTTTTACCTGGAATCCATGGTTGAAAGTGAGGTCATCCTGATCCCTGAAAGTAGCCCTCCAACTTCTACCTATGCACTGTAATAGGAACATGACCAAATATATAGACAGGGACACAAGACACATATGTACACATGTGTATACCACACAGAAGCGAGAAAGAGAGAGAGAGAGAGAGAGAGAGAGAGAGAGAGAGAGAGAGAGAGAGAGAGAGAGAGAGAGAGAGAGAGAGAGAATGGAAAGATAAAGAGAAGAAGAAGACCAAAAAATGATTTATACACAGATGAGAATTAGAATAGATAGGGAACTGAAACATATTGTTTATCTCTTCAATGGAAAGTGGTATTTTTCTGCTTATAGTGGCATAGTAGGAATGATGTAGGTTTCTATCCCAGTGATCCATTCTGTCTGATGATTCAGAATTTGCCTTTATCTCCTCAAATTTATGTTTTAATTTATCCCAGACCCTTTCTCTTAAATATTGAGCGGTATGTTTTCATCATAAAATCTTTTTGAATGAAGGGTGGCACTTATATTTTACAACAGACTAAGTAACAACTACATTATTTTAGAGTCAGGACAATCTTGATATCTGCAAGCACTATGATTCTGTCAGTCAAGATCCCCGCACCCTAAATTTTGGGCACTAAATCAGAGTCAAAGTACCCATTGGTTTTAAGAATCCAAATGCACTTTGTAAAGAATCTCCATAGAAGTCTGTCTTAAAATTGTTTTGCACTTGGAACTGAGTTAATTGTTGCATGAATATTTTTGAAAATTATGCTTTAAATATGGCTCAAAAAATGATTACAGTCAGACTCTAGGACTCGTGGCCTAGCAGTGGGTACAACAAAATCAAGATGTGTAATGTTTTATTCTTACTCTACCAAATAAAAAAAGATAACTAAAGCCAAGAAAACATAGGAAATGAATAAATCTAAACCAGGAAGCACAAGGAAAGATGATAGGAATACCCCTTCCTGTAGGCAGCCGGCGCCTAAAAGATGGAGCTGGTCTCCAGTACACCATCAATGTAAACAACAACACTGCACAGGTGCTAGGCTGAATCTGGTGCCAACCCCTCCAGAGTGGGTGCATGCAAATTAAAGTGCCAGCAGACTGACCAATCCCAGGAGGACACATAGTCCTCCCCAGTGCTGGGGTGTATATAAGCAGTCCTTCCTGGGTTCGGGGTTCCTGTAGCATTGTGGCATTCCTGCAAAAAAGCGGTTGAGAAGAATACTATCTCGTGCTTTTCCTTGCTGGACGAGGTGAGCTCAACAAATTGGTGGCCTATATGGGGATCCGAAGATCTCGTGGATTCAGACCTCTTCAGCTGAGTCTCCCAAATTGATCCCTGTTCAAAAGGGGGCATAAGTTTTTCTCGACAGTAGACCCAATGTGGTGTTGTTGTTTCGTTTTTTGTAATTTCTGGCCCCTGCTTTTGTTTGATAGAAGCAGTTAAGGCAAGTCAGAAAATTCTTATGAAACAAGAAAGTATGTAAGAGGAAGATAGGAAACACATAAGCAAAAGAAAGAAAAGGGTCAAAAAGAGAGAGAAAAGGAAAAGGGAGAAAAAGCAAATTCAAAAGGAAAAGGAAATAGCAAGAACGAAAAAGGAAAAGAAAAGGAGGGAAAATAAAAGTAATTAGTGATAAAGAAAAGGAAATACTGAAGATATATCCCTCTCTCAAGGATTTAAATTTATCAAGCTCTGCTTCCAGGGACTCGGAGCTTAGTAAACATGATGAAGCTGACCTAGAAGAAGAGGAAGCTCAATATGAGAGGGATAGGTATGATCTGGATTGGCCATATGGAGCCAACACGATGAAAAAGGGAGTATCAGTCAACAAAAGGACAAAAAGAAAGAAAAAAAATTAGAAAAGAAACGATTGTTTGTAGCACCTGACAAAGTTCAGATGGGAAATTTAGGAGAGGTTTTGGGTATCCTAGTAACTTCACATTATGTAGCACCTCAAAAGATAGAATTACGTACAGATCATTTGAAAACATTGAATGATTTCCAGAAGTTGTTGGGAGATATAAATTGGATTCGTCCGTATATGAGGCTATGAAATTTTGAATTAATCCCTCTTTTTGATATATTGAAGGACGATCCACAGCATTCGTCACCTCGTGCTCTGACCCCTGAGGCCGGAGTAGCATTAGAAAAGGTAGAAAGATGTTTAGGAAAGGCCAAGCTGTATAGATGGAAAGAAGGAGAGGACATCCTCCTATGTGTTTTGAAGACATTCCGTCAACCCACAGGAGTGTTGTGGCAGTCAGGTCCTCTATTGTGGATTTATCCTCATGTGTCTCCCAATAAAACCCTTGAATATTATCCCATTGCTATAGCTCAATTAGTGATTTTGGGCATTAAATAGTGTATTCAACATTTTGGAGCACCCCCTCAGAAAATCATTACACCTTATAATGCTAATCAAATACAGATCCTAAGTTCTTTGATTGGTCCCTCTTGCGCTGTAGTTTTGATGGGGAATTAGATAATCATTGTCCCAAAGATCCTTTGCTACAATGTTTTAGTGAACATCCAGTTATTTTCCCCAAAGTCACAGCATCTAAACTCATATCGGGTGCATTGGATATTTATACAGAAGGTTCTAAAACAGGTGTTGATGCCTATGTAGTTGGTTCTCAAAAACCTGGTCTTTTTCAATACAACCCTGGCACCCCACAACTTACTGAATGTTAAGTTGTGTTGGAAGTATTCAAAGCTTTTAAGGAATCTTTTAATCTAGTCTCAGATTCGGCTTATGTAGTAAATGCAGTGCATGCATTAGAAATTGCAGGACCCATTAGACCTACCATCCCTGTGTGCACCATCTTATTAGAGTTACAAAAATTGATTTGGAGAAGAACACATAAATTCTTTATTCAACCTATTCGAGCTCAATCTACCTTGCCAGGCCCTATGGCTGAAAGAAATGCCTTAGTGGACGCTACCACTTGCATGGAATTTATTTTACACGCCACCCCACTGGAGCTTGCAAAAGATTTTCATTGATTGTATCATGTCCCTGCTGCCACACTTCAGCAGAAATTTGATATCTCTCGAGCCTCAGCATGAGATGTGGTGTTACAATGTCCACAGTGTGTACAATTTCACCACCCTCCTCATGTTGGTATTAAACCTCGTGGACTGCTTCCGCTAAAACTGTGGAAAATGAATGTTACTCATATCTCAGCATTTGAAAGATTAAAATATATTCATGTTTCAATTGACACCTGTTCAGTTGTCATTTTTGCCTCCCCCATGTCCAGTGAGAAATCCTGCAATGTGATTGGCCATTGCCTGGATGCCTGGGCAGCTTGGGGAAGGCCAGATAGTTTAAAACCTGATAATGGCCCTGCATATACATCAAAATCATTCCAAACCTTTTTGCAAATTAATGCAGGTTGTTCACTCTACTGGCCTTCCCTACTACCCACAGTACCAAGGCATTGTGGAAAACCACATCGAACCTTAAAAGAACTCTTACAAAAAGAAAAAGGGGGTATTGCCAATAGCCGGCCACCCAAAGAACAATTACCTTTAGCCCTCTTTATTTTTATTTTTTTAATTCTGGATGAACATGGTCGTTCGACTGCAGATAGGCATGACATGACCTCGCCTATCCTTCAACAGGATGTCAAATGGAAAGATGTCCTGAAAAATGATATGGCCCAGATCTTGTTATTTCGAGATTTAGGGGAGCTGTTTGTGTTTTTCCACAGCGTCAAGAACACCCAATTTGGGTAACAGAGAGGCTGATGTGAAAATTGCTCCCCCAAACAGAGATATAGATTGTAATAGTTCCAGAAGGACATGTTATTTAGCAGAGTGTTGGCAGGGTATACTGCTGTGGTTGTGAAACTTCTCACCTTTGTGCCTATAGTAGACTTTGAAATGTTTGCCACATATGCCCATTGGTGCCCCTTGTATAAAGTTGTACAAGCTAATTTCTCTCAGGCTCTTGAACAGAGTCGCCTCTTATCTGAGTACGAAATTGGTCGGCTAAAGCGGAGCAATTGTCCAAAAAGCTGCTCTAACAGATTGCCAAACTCAGCAGCACTCGACTGGACCCTGTCACCTTGGGGGACTTCACATCCTGGATCACCACCACCTTCTCATTTTTCAAGGAATGGGTGGGAATGTTGGCCTGGGGGACAGTGGTTCTCCTGGGTTGTGTCTTTTGTATTTGGCTACTGTGTGGACTCAAAAGAGAACACACTCAGTATAAGGCAGTGGTGTACCAAGCATTGATGGCGATTAAAGATGGCACATCTCCCAATGTTTGGCTGGCCTCTTTAAAAAAAAAAATAAGAGTTCTCCCTAGGTCGTCTGGCAGTTGTAGTCACACAGATCCATGGTATCCAGTAACAGGCAACTTTCCTTATTGCACAGACCAACCTAAGACATGGGTCCTGGAGGCGATAAGGTAACCCTAGGATGGGTAAGGCTGTGACATGAAAGGATCGACCTAAGACAGGAGCCATGGCCAATGGTCAGAATTGCCCTGACCTAGCCCAGCATCATATTATTAAACAAAAAAGGGGGAGATGTAGGCAGCTGGCACCTAAAAGATGGAACTGTTCTCTAGTACATCATCACTGTAAACAACACCACTGTGCAGGCGCTAGACAGATCCTGGAGCCATCCCCTCCTGAGAGGGTGCATGCAAATTAAAGTGCCTGCAGACTGACCAATCCCAGGAGGACACATAGCTCTCCCCAGTGCTGGGGTGTACATTACCATTCCTCCCTTGGTTCTCGGGGTTCCTGTAGCATAGAGGCTTTCCGGCAAGAAAGCTGTTGGGAAGAATCCGACCATGTTGCCTTTTTCCTTGCCAGATGATGTGAGCACAAAGCCTTCCCCCCCACACACTACCTCCAGCAAAATCAAAATAACAGGAAATAACAATCAGTAGTCATTAATATCTCTCAACATCATTTCACAGAATTTCCCAGTGAAAAGACGTAGGTAAACAGAATGAATATGAAAATAAGATCCACCATTCTGCTGCATAAAAGAAACACTTCTTATCAATAAATATAAATATTACCTGAAAGAATATTGTTGAAAAAATTATTTCCAAGAAAATGGACACAAAGCAAGCCATAATAAGAATTCTAAGATGTCATAAAATAGACATTCAACCAAAACTAATCAACAGAGACAGGAATGACATTCCATATTATCAAGGTAAAATATAATAAGATGATATCTCCATTCTGATCTATGCCCCAAATGCAATTATACCTACATTTCTAAAAGAAACATTGCTAATGTTTAAATCATACATTGAACCCAACATATTACTAGTTTGGGACTTTAACACCCCACTCTCATTAATCCACATGTTAACCAGAACGAAAGTAACTAGAGAAATAATGAAACAGAAAGAGATTCCGAAGTAAAGGGACCTAACAATTATGTATATGTTTTATGTAAACACAAATGAATATACCTTCTTTTCAGCATCTCATAGGTTCTACTCTTAAATTAACCGTATAATCAGTCAGAAAATATCTGATAAGACTATGCCATGTTGCCTATGTCTTTGTGTTCTGTCAGAGCAATATATACACAAAGGGAGTAAGAAAGAGACAGAAGGGGAAAATCTGTGAAAGATATCTGTATTAGAAAATAATCTTATGAAAATATTTCTTTAGTAGCTCATTTGCATAAAACTGAGATTGTTTCTATTGCTCAGTAAATGGATGCTGAAATTAGGGAGAAGATATGAGACTAGAAGTTGAAGAAATGGGACTGAAGGTCAGGTTTACTACAGAAGAGAGAACAGCAAATAGAGGCCACTGTTGTACTTCCAAAACTAACTGGAGGTAACAGATATGGATCGAAGAAAATGTAACTTATTGGTGAACTATTTAATAGCAGTGTTATTAAAAGTCCTTAATAATTCCTATAAATTTAGGAATTCTTATAGTATCATCATAAAATATTAAGAAATCATCTATTTGTACATATTACATCACTACAAGAGAGTATATATCTTACTTGTTCTGCATAGATATGAACAAATGGATGGGGAAAGACCAAGCGATTCTTATAGGTATTTACTTTTTTATTGGTTATTGTATTTACATTTCAAATATTGTCTCCCTTTCCATTTTCCCCCCTGCATCCCCCCACACCCGACGATCCCATCCTACTCTAATTTGCCTCTATTCCAGTGCTCCACAATACACCTAACCCTATTCCCACCTCACTGTTCTACCATCCCTTTATGCTGTGTTTTCAAGCCTTCACTGGACTTAGGGACTGACCTCACATTGGTGACAGATAAGGCAATCTTCTGCTACATATGTAGTTGGAGCCATGAAAACCTCTATGAGTACTTTTTGTTTGGAAGTTTAGTCCCAGGGATTTCTGGGTCTTTGGGTTGTTTAATATTGTTGTTATTCCTATGATGTTGCAGAAAGAGGATGGCAATCCTGATAAGACTGACACTGGAGGATGCTGAAATTCTAGGACAGTAATATCAATTACATTCCTGCTCCTTGTTTGATTCTACCTCAACTACATTGAACATGTTTCTTCCAAAGACTTGTTTCCAGAACTATTTCAGAACAGCTAGCTCACCTATCTATCCTTTAAGATTCTCATAGTCATAATGTCTGGTATGCAGGTAGCTTTCTCGGCATATAGTGACTGGAAGGCAAATAATGCCAGCAAGTTCTCCTTTGACAAAACCAATTTTCCTATTTACCTTTTGGCTCCCAAAATTTTTTGCCCCAGTTGAGCTGGAAACAGGCAAAAGAAAATCATCATCCTGCTCTTTTGTATTGTGTAGGATGGATCGGCTTTTTTGTGAATTATAGATATGTCATTTAAAGCATAATTTACAAGTTGTTTGGCTTTGTACAGGGAGGGAACTAGAGAGCACAAACTCAGGGATGTCTACCTTTTCTTTCCTTTTCTCTATGCTTTCATCTTAGGTGAAGGAATTGACCAGGAAGAAAAAAGGGGGGGGATATCAAATTTCAAAGAAATTAAATAAATAGACAAATAGGAATATATTATCAAATTACTCTTAAATAAAACGTTGCATACCCATATCTTACAAGGGTAGTAATATTTATAAGGGGTACAAATTTGAAGGTATAGTTTCTTATGCTGGTACAGAATTTATTTTGATACATATTTAAGTTTTCATTGCTTTGAGTTTCTTATGTTGATAAAAAATTGGGATTAATACTTTTACTCATATAGGCAATGATCATATGAACCATATTTAAGCATAGACTGTTTAGACTCAGTACTTGTGTAAATTCTATTACAAACACTTTTTAGGTAAATAAGCAATACAAGTTACCAGCCAGTTAGCAAACTCATGGTTCTTAGGTAATTAAAAAGGAGTTTTCAAGATATTTTAATTAAAAATGTCTGAGAGTAGTCAGGGCTTTACAGTTCAAAAAGGCTTAGCAATGATTGATAGTCTTCAAAGGTATCAGAAGTCGATAGAATATGAATTTTTTGGGCATTTCTTTATTAGTAGTAATTTGACTAGAGACATGTGTGCTCCACACAGTACCCTTTTCTTATATTCAAACGAGAAATTGATTTTCAATGGCGTTGCTTCATTTGTCTTGAAACAGCTCCTAGGCAAGAATGCCTTAAATTCATTTATAGACAAAATAGTGTTCAGGAAAACTACTGACTGATAATCTCTGCAAGACAGCTTAAGGAGTCCTTCATAATCCTGTATCACAAAGGTCTATCAGATGGTTTATGACCAGAAATCTGAATATTCCTGCTCCAGTGTTTTGAAGAATGACAGACTGTCCCATTGATCAGTTGTGTCTATAAATTGGTTAACTTTTGGAAACTATATTTTGTTCTCTTTATATTTCCAGGTAATATTTAAGTAATTCACAGATTTCTGATAGGGTTGAAGACTGCATGTAGTCTATCACAGCATACCCAAGCTGTTTTGCACTGAGAACGATGATATAGGTTTGAGAGGATGGTTGTCAGATGGTGTACAATCTAAAACCAGGACATAATTCTAGGAAGATTGTAAGCCTGTTAAATTTGGATAGATAGTATAGTTCTTTGTTGTAGCTGCCAGCAGCTCGCAACGTGAACGGTTCAACTGATATGGCTACTCGAGCTGTAAGAGAGGAATCTAGACAGGGCGAAAGAAGAAATGGAGCTAAGACAAATTCATTTTGATCAAAGCTCAAATTTTATTGTTGCGACACTAGTCATGAAGGAAGGTGGAGGGGACCCGATTCCCGCCGAATAATCTCTGGTCCAGTACAAAGGTGAGCATGTGTGTGGCTCTGCAGGTTCCAGCAGTGGGCGTGGCAGAACGAATGAGCAGGAAGCTCCACCCCTGAGCAACCAGGTTTCAGGCTGGGGGAGGGGAGACTACATTTCCTCCCTTTTATTAACAAAATTTTAAAAAAGAAAAAGCTGGCCTGAGGGGGGTAAAAATAATTTTATCTATGTTCAATAGTTCTGTCGGAATTCTAGGGCTAAGGAAAAAACCTGCTTCCATGGGATTCCTTAAATTTTCTTATGGTAAACTGTATCTGGCTTAAGACTGTCCTTTCTTATCTTAGTAAATAACTAACTAAAATGCCTGGGGCTGTAGGCTCTGACTTTATGATGCTAATTAGTACTGAATAGGTAGCTTTCTATTTGAATTTTAAGTAGGGCATTGGAACTCTGGCTAAGTTTGACTGAACAAATTTGAAATACACTATATTAAGGATAACACTAAGTTGATATTCCTCTGCATTTTTGGATGATAGGTGGGAAACAGGGAGAAGGGGTATGACCGGCTCTGTAGTACAAGGCCAAATGGCTTTTTTATTTGGGTGGGAGGCAGTGAAGGGCCGCCCTTTCAGCAGTACGGTCTCCTATCTCTCTCCCCCTTATTAATTAAGTTAAATAAGGCAACGCTTAACTGAGGTGATCAAATGATTTTCTCATCCATAGATGAGTGGGCTTTTAACTTTGGCTTGGGTGGACATTGACCCAATTCCCCCCGTGGGTGCTGTTATGACCCACACCTGTGGCTCTCGGTATCTTTTGAGGAGGGGAGGCAGAGCCGAAAATATTTTTGTTTTCAGCCAAAATTTGATACCAACCTCTTTCAAACTGGGTTTATCTCACAGGAAACTCAGAAATGGTGAAGCTGGACCTTCCCCCAACCAGCTGTAGCAGTCAGGAAAAAGGACCCAGCATCTTAACTGGGAACTACAGTAGAGCTGGCTCTGTTCTCCTGGGTGAGACATGAGAACTGGAAATCTGACTGTGTGCCTTGTTTTCTGCAGCACTGAGTCATGCAGCTGGGCAATGCTGGAGAACTTGCCCTCATGGTGCATGAGCAATATAGTTATCCAGATGCTCAACTAAGTTATCAACAAATTCCAGATTTAAGGTATCATGTCTGCCCACCCCAACATCTATCTAATTTATGAACTTCTAGAATATGGGACAAAGCTGGTCCTACAGATCCAAAACTGCAGGATATCCATGACAAAGGGCAATGAATGAAGGTTGTCTCAGTGAGGATACAGTAAGGATGGTATAATACAATCCAGATGCCTTGAAATGATGCATTGAAATGAACCTTGGCAAGCAAAATGTGTAGACAAAAGGGTACTCGATGAGACATATTGTGACATACAAAAGCTTCCCCAATGAGATGTTTGCTTTTTTTTTTTTAACACTTTTTAAAAAAAAAATTTTGTCTTTTTTCTTTTCAATTGGGAGGAGGATGTAAGGACCAAGGGTAGATACAAAAGGAAAGAGATATGAGTGGATATGTGTTGCCAATGTGAATTTCATAAAAAAATTATTAGAAGTGAAAAATAATACTTGTATTTAATCTATTTAGCAATAAAATGTAGAAGCCATTTCTTTCTCTAATAGAATAAAGGTTAGAGCTTATTTTTCATCCAGTTCTTTCTGAGTTCTTTCTGAGTTCTTTCTGAGCTGGCACTTGGGCTTTAGTTCCATATGCATATATATAGAAGCCTCTGAGTAAGTATGTAAATAGATTAGACAGATAACAAGCAAGTATGTAATAATGAATGCATAGTATGAACATATGTGTGTTTATGCATATTTGCTTATGTAAAAACTTTTCCTTCTGAAAGAGACACTCACTTCTTGTGGTTTAATAAAAGTTTATTGGCCTAAACCTCCTTCCAACCAAGCAAGCTAGAATTCAGGTTTCTGGGCAATATAGAAAAAAAAAAAAAAAAAAAAAACTCCAGAAATTAATTCTTTACTTATTCCTCTGCTATCAAGCAACCATTGTTAATCATGCAAACCAGCAGTTCTTAATGGTAAAATAAGGAAGGAAGTTTTTAGGTTAATTTAGAAGCTATCAACACACATTCAGTGTAGTTAGAGAGCTATAAAGCCAGAAATCATCAGTCTTGAAAACTCTCAAGAGACCATCAGTCCTTAGAACACACTGTATGTCCAGTGCTTCATCTGACTACTTGCCAGGATTTTGAAAAAGGGATAGGGCTTTATAGAACATTCAAGGAAGAAGAGCCAACTCGGATTTTAAGAATTAAACTCAAATAATTTGGAAGTTTTAAGGATTCCTAAGCCTCTAAGATTCTATACACATTATATTTTCTCTCTTTTAACTAAGATTCAAAAAAATATTAAAGTAAATACATAGATGGAATAATTTAAAATATTCCAAAATTAACAATGAAAGACTTCTAATGTATGCTTAAACTATTTTAAGAATTGCTTTTGTGTACAAGAACCAGGTATATGATATTTATGAATAACACTAATAAAATAAGAAGATAAACCAATAACAGCTTAGCCAAAGCAAACCACAGCTTTATTTTATAGGAATGTCCAAATCAGAAAAATGTGAGCTGGCTGATATTAAACTTCTCACAAGAATACTAGCTGAAGGAACAGGGACTCTTAAATTGGGAACAGAAAGAGTGTTATCTCTAAGAAAGAAAGAATTATTCAAGCCAGCTCAGCTATTCCCTAGAGTACTGACATTAAAGGCACAGTACTTTGGGCATCCATGTTTATGTAGTTTGCTCCTGAAATCTATGACTTATGGGAAGTCTTTTGCTAAAATAACTGATATGTAGAAAATATAGCAAATCAGTGGGAAGAACTAGTGAGTAATATAGAAAGAAGAAGGTCTCTCAAGTGATAGTTAGCTGATATGTAGAGTAAGGACTGCCTTTCTGGAAAAAACCATGCCAACATTGCAGTACCACTTCTGCTCATAATGAAAAAACAGCAAAGGATTATTGTATGCTAAATATTTTATTGATATCATTCTGCTATAAGAATGGTATTGAAGTCATCTGTCTTCTGTTCACCTGAAATAAACAAACAAACAAAGTTTGGAAGTAGAAAGACACAATGCGTAATTTCAACATGTCCTAAATATCTTAGTTTCTTGAATAACTGTTAGAGTTTCACAGTTGACTGAGAGTGAATTTAAATCACATACACCACAGAATTACAAAGATTATTCATGTTTTGGATGTATCCATGATCTATATCTCTAGGAACAAGGTGGTCATCACTGAATTTTGGAGCATAGAATGAAAAATGGGGCATTTATTTACCTTCTCTCTGGTAAGGAAACAGATGGTTATGCAAAAAGTGACCACAGGTAACTTGGCTGTTCATTGTTTCCATGCTGGGTTGGGCCTTGATGGTTTCCTGGCTGAGGAGGTCTCTGAGGGCCTCCCTGTGGGGATGGGCCTTGTTGGTTTCCAGGCCTAGGAGGTCCCTGAGGGTCTCCCTGTGGGGGTGGGCCTTGCTGGTTTCCAGGTCTAGGAGGTCCCTGAGGGCCTCCCTGTTGGGGTGGGCTTTGTTGGTTTCCAGGCTGAGGGGGTCTCTTCTGGGGACCTTCCTGTGGGGGTGGGCCTTGCTGGTTTCCAGGCCTAGGAGGTCCCTGAGGGCCTCCTTGTTGGGGTGGGCCTTGTTGGTTTCCAGGCTGAGGGGGTCTCTGCTGGGGGCCTCCCTGTGGGGGTGGGCCTTGCTGGTTTCCAGGCCTAGGAGGTCCCTGAGGGCCTCCCTGTGGGGATGGGCCTTGTTGGTTTCCAGGCCTAGAAGGTTCCTGAAGGCCTCCCTGTGGGGGTTGGCCTTGCTGGTTTCCAGGCCTAGGAGGTCCCTGAGGGCCTCCCTGTTGGGGTGGGCCTTGTTGGTTTCCAGGCTGAGGGGGTCTCTGCTGGGGGCCTCCCTGTTGGGGTGGGCCTTGCTGGTTTCCAGGCCTAGGGGGTCCCTGAGGACCTCCCTGTGGGGGTGGGCCTTGCTGGTTTCCAGGCCTAGGAGGTCCCTGAGGGCCTCCCTGTTGGGGTGGGCTTTGTTGGTTTCCAGGCTGAGGGGGTCTCTGCTGGGGGCCTTCCTGTGGGCCTTGCTGGTTTCCAGGCCTAGGAGGTCCCTGAGGGCCTCCTTGTTGGGGTGGGCCTTGTTGGTTTCCAGGCTGAGGGGGTCTCTGCTGGGGGCCTCCCTGTTGGGGTGGGCCTTGCTGGTTTCCAGGCCTAGGGGGTCCCTGAGGACCTCCCTGTGGGGGTGGGCCTTGTTGGTTTCCAGGCTTAGGGGGTCCCTGAGGACCTCCCTGTGGAGGTGGGCCTTGTTGGTTACCAGGCCTAGGGGGTCCCTGTGGGCCTCCCTGTGGGGGTGGTCCTTGTTGGTTTCCAGGCTGAGGAGGTCTCTGCTGGGGGCCTCTCTGTTGGGGTGAGCCTTGTTGGTTTCCAGGCTGAGGGGATCTCTGAGGACCTCCCTGTGGAGGTGGGCCTTGTTGGTTACCAGGCTTGGGGGGTCCCTGTGGGCCTCCCTGTGGGGGTGGTCCTTGTTGGTTTCCAGGCTGAGGAGGTCTCTGCTGGGGGCCTCCCTGTGGGGGTGGGCCTTGTTGGTTTCCAGGCTGAGGGGGTCTCTGCTGGGGGCCTCCCTGTGGGGGTGGGCCTGGAGGGGGTGGGCCTTGTTGGTTTCCAGGCCTAGGGGGACCCTTTGGGCCTCCCTGTGGGGGAGGTCCATGGTGGTGTCCTGGGTGAGGAGGGTTTTGTGGTGGTCCCTCTGGTCTATTCACATCTTCCTCACTGCCATCTTCATCACCATCATCATTTTCATCAGAACTGGGAGGTCTTGGGGGAATTCCTCCAGGAGGTGATTTTGGAAAATGCTGACCATACCCTTGGCTCTGCTCTCCCATCTCTATTCAAGTAAAGATAAAAATAGATGAGTTTATACCTTCTCTTACTCCCAGAATTCCTGCCCCCCCCCATGCAACTTTATATCACTAATAGATCAGGAAGCTTTATTGTGTATAAATCTTTTTTTTATATCACTACTCTATGAATGAGTATTAGTCCTTAAATGCTGTGCAAAAAGGATGTCCTTATGTAACTTACACTTCCCAGACCGAAGTGTAGAAATGGTTATCCGGGGGGGGGGGTGTATATTCTTTAAATATTGCTAGTTAGATCTTGGCAGAGTAGGAAAATTGTGACAGCATGCTTTAATTTTCTTACATATAAAATGTAGTTCAAGGTCCTGTAAGCATGTGAACAGCAAAAAATAAATCTAAGAAAAAGTTTTCCATTCTGTTTTCATGTGAAATATTTTAAAAATTAGAGAGGTGTGGATACAGAGGGGAGTACAAAAATAAATTAAAACTCTGACAAGAATAGGCTCTGTGTAGTTGTGTATTTTATGTGCAATCATAGCGTTCTAATTGGAATCACTGGGGAAAAAAATTCTTTAGGCAAACCGTAGGTTTGCAGAGGATTTTAAAATGGAAACACCCTATATGTGCATCATATATAATATATTGCTTCAATCTGTGGAAGAAATAGAATATCGCTCTTTTTAACAAAGCCTAGCTTCGAGTTCTTCCAGTGTATGACCCTGCTGTAAAGTCAATGCTGGGAAGGTTTTCTATTTATCTCTGTGGAAGCTTCCAGTCATTATTGTAATAAAATAAGGAAATAATAGAGGTATTACAGAATTGCATAATTACAGATGTAACTGGTACATAGAAGGTCAATATAGGATGGATCTGTTTTTACCTAGGAGCTGAGAATTTGAGTCTTCGTAGGTGATCTCTAGAAAATAAGCACAAAGAAGTTGAGAGTTACTTATGACATTTTCTAGTTTCTGAGAATACTACCAGGATCATTTCGACCCTTGGTAGAAATGACAATTTAGTTCCTTCTTATATGTATCAAACTTTACTGATACTGTTCATTAACATTACCACAACTTCAGGGAGATATTTTCCTTTATGATCTTATTTTCTTATATGATATAGCCCCAAGTATTTCATTCATTGAAATAAGAAAATATATTGCTTTCAGTAAAATATAAAATACAATGAATATTGAGCAGCTATCATGAAAAAAAGAAAGAGAACATAGGTCTAGCAACATATTTCAGTGGCAAAAGCAGTTGCGTAATGACTTGTATTAAGTTCCTGAATCCATATGATAGAAGGATAAATGCTGCTACCAGTAAGATGGCATCTGTCAGAATGTGCTTAAGCATTTGGAAATATGGAGACACATGGGTAGACACACTCAGAGAGTTGCATATTTTTATGACCATGCAGAAAATAATTAAAAAGTAAAGTAATATTTAGAATAAATTAACCCCTGATATTTATAGTTCATGTTGTACAGTTTAAAATTTGTTAACATTTGTTTTTTTCTTAAATCCATTCCTAATATGTTTTTAATACTTTCCTCTTTCTCTGCCCTCTACACACAAGGCAAGCACAATCGACTATTGGTTTTTCATAACACCATAAAAAATATTTCCCTCTGAAAACTTCAACATACTTTCTTGCATCTTCTACTACAAAAAAGAATTTTTATGAATTTATTCAGGTTATTTTGTTGCAAGAATATTTGTAATTCATATCATAAGTATAGTTTAAGCTCTAGAAGTAAAATGATAACAAATGTTCTTCTATTTGTTCTCATAATTCTTTGCCTCTGTTCCTTTTCCATCTCCTTTCATTTCTCCCAGTCCTGAAGTGTGTTACACCAGTCAAATATCACTGTACCACTCTCTCCCCTACTTCATACCTTCATCTTGTCTCTGAGCCGAGCTCAGGACCAGCAAAGCTGCTGTGAGCAGGACAACCAGCATCTTGGAAATTGCTTCCAAGGTTGTGCTGGAGGAAGGAAGGCCATAGTCTTTATAAGGAGGGTAGAACAAAGGCATCTTTCACTTCCTTACTGTAGAAAACACTTGTGACAGCAGCATGCCATGCATCCCTGATTCTTCTTTGGGACTTTAGCCTAGCAGGATGCAGTAGGGCTGAGGCTATCAAGAATTCAGTTCTAGAGACATGGTCTCTGGGATTGGTAGTTAGTTCATATTGTTGTTCCACCTATTGGGTTGCAGACCCCATAAGCTCCTTGGTACTTTCTCTAGCTCCTCCACTGGGGCCCTGTGTTCCATCCAATAGGTGACTGTGTGCATGCACTTTAGTATTTGCCAGGGGCTTCATAGCTTCTCAGATTGCCTACTTGGCCATCATTCAGAAGACAAGTCTTTTGGCATTGAAACTTTATATGCCCCAGAAGAGGAAACACCGGGATCAAGAAATGGGAGTGTGTCTGGGTAGGGAAGTAGGGCATTGGGCAGAGTAGAGGGGTTTTTCAGGATAACATTTGAAATGTTAATGAAGAAAAGTTCTAATAAAAAATGAAAAAGAAAGAATTCAGTTTTAAATCATAGGGCATGATATTTGTGCAACAATGTGTAAGCAATACAGTGAAATTTCAGATATTAGAAATGAAATTCTAGTTTGATATGATTGTGACTCTCTCCTTGTTAGTTGTGATTCTTGGAGGATTTGCTTCTATACAAACATGTATATTTGTGCCAATATTCATACTCTTTGGATGACTTTCTGTTCATTTTTGTGGGTGATTAGGACACCAAGATGTAATATATAAATGAGTGAGACAAACAAGTCTTGAAGCTTATTTATGCCAAGGTAAGCCTTCTGAAATTCCCAAGATCGGGTTCAAATTAGAGAAACTGTGATATCAAAGCACTGAAAGCAGGAATATTCTTTTCTTTCATTCCTTCTGTCTTAGGGAAAGAAAAGTGGAAGACAAGAACTCAGATAAGTTTTGGACCAGTCAATCCTAGAAAACATAGTTCTCACATGAAACACAAAATTATATGATTCACAGAGAATAGCTTCATATCTACACTTTATTTAATTATTGATAACATTGAATTATATTTTGTTCAATATTGCTTCCCTTCGGAATTATTCTTCGACTCTTAATTGGCTATAAACACATACAAGGTGGTCTGTCATCACTTTAAAATATACAAAGCATTGATTTCTCTGAATGTTTTTCAACGTAGAGTATTTAATTTTCTCTGTTTATTGCCAATGCTTCAATAATTACCTGTCTGACTAATTGCAGATGATTATGCCCTGTACTATACAGGGTCATGCTTATTATTACTGTATCTCAGTCCATCATCTTCTTACAACGCAAATAAAAAGCCTTGGCTTATTTGCTGGATCAGTGTTTACTTTGTTCTTTTGCTTGTTTTTGACTTCACTTTATGGCTTCACTTGCCATATTTCTACCCAGGTAAGAATCTGGATTTGAACCTTAATGCCAGGTTCATAATAGAACTTATGATTATAATGTTTTTTATTTCCTTTCCTATCTTCTTTCTTTCCTTCCTTCTGTTCTTTCTCATTTTCTCTTTGTATTTTTATCTTTCATTCCTTCTGTTCTTAATTTTTTCTCTGTCTCTTTCTTTCTATCTTTCTCCTTCTTTTCTTTTTACATTCCTTTCTTTCTTCCTTCCTTTTTTCTTTCTTTCTTTCTTTCTTTCTTTCTTTCTTTCTTTCTTTCTTATTTTCTTTCTTTCTTTCTTTCTTTCTTTCTTTCTTTCTTTGTTTCTTCCTTTTTTACTTGTTTTTTCTCTTTCTTTATTTGCAATAACTGATTAGAATATAGCTGGGTGTGGTGTCTCACACTTTATTCCTAATACTCCAAGGCAGAAGCAGGTGAATGCAGATGTCTAAGAGTAGGATGAGACTGGTTTTTAAAGCTATGTCCAAAACAGTTGTTACCCAGTGAAACCCTATCTCAAAAAACAAACAAGGAAAGAAATGGTTTGGAAGATACAGTGCTTGAATGACTCTTCATGTGATATAAATGCTGTTTTATTCCTAATTCCTATACGTTTTTTTTTTTTCAGTTGCATGAGCATCTCCTCAATGAGGAAAGAGTAAACAAATTGTTGCCTTTTCATTTCTGAGCTCAAATAAAGTTTTAATTATACCTCAACTTTTAAGTGTGGCTAGAAGAAATTTCAGGAGAATGTGGTTGCTGTAAAACAGAGAGGGGCAATGAATGTATATTATCCTTTATCATTTGGGTAAGTCTACTATGCAATTCAAATCAATATTCCAGGTGTTTCATTATGAAGAGACATAGGGATAATCTCAGAAAAATTACCTAAATTGTCCTTTACTATTGATGATATAAAATTATTTGGTATTATCAGGTGGGTGGGTTGTGTTGTTGTTATTTTTTGTTGTTGTTGCTTTCCCTGGATGTGATGATCGATGTATTTGGAAGGGAGAATATCCTAGTATTTGGTAAATTTCTCTCATTCTGTGAAAATCAGAGACTATCTCACAAGATTGCAGTTTTAATGAAGGCAAGGAAAGGTTGATTTCTGAATATGATTTTTAATAGGATGGTTTTCTATTGTCTATAACTAGGAGATGAGAATGATTGGTAGATGGTGGTTTGGACCAGTTGTGGCCTACAAAGTCATCATGATGGGAATGCCAGATATAGAGCAGAGGAGAAAGCTAGGCAGACATGTGCATATTGGGTCTGGTGAAAAACTGCCTTGAACTCAGCCTACACCAGAGTTATGTTAGTTCTGGAATACAGCAATTGATTTTGACAAAAATATTATGCAACTTGAGCCCTTTAGTAACCTTTTCCAGTGTCATCAATATGTGAAAGAAATTATTGCTGTATGAAAAAAAAGTCACCTGGTAACTCAAGAGAAAACAGAAAAAGTCATTGTGGAGAAAGGGACTGGTAACATAGTAAGTTATTAATGGCTAAGGTGGCTTAAGTAATAAGATTAACGTGAAGGTCTTTTGGGGACCTGTAGTGACTGAAGTAGTATATAGTGGCACTTCCATATGACTCCAGTGTAACACTTTTGGTTATGTATATGAATGTCTTTAAGTCATCATACCACATAAACACTTTCAATTTAACACTGCATTATACAAATTATCCACAGTATAGAACAGCACATATGGAACTTCAGATTTTGTTTTTCTGGAGATTCAGTATGGATGTCCATGGGGCTGGTCCATCCCAGTATACGCTCCAAGGTTTCTTCTCTGTCTACAATCTCAAAAGTGTTTATTATTGTTTAATGAAATCCTGGTGTGTGTTCAGACTGATGTCAAATGGAATATTCTCTTAGATTTAATTTGCATTTGTATGATAATTTAAGTTTGTTGAAAAATTACCAAATATTTATTAGACATTTTTATGTTTTCTATTGATATATTTCCATTAATGTTTGGAGAGCTTGCTTGGCCATTAAAGGATCATAATGGGAAATATAAGAGACATATCTGTTCAATGTTCTTTATTTACTACTTGAGACAAGAATGCATTCAGAATATTAGGCTCCTATCTGATATAGAGGTGGCAAAGCTTATTATCTTACGGTACTGATTCTAGTAAATGAACTTAGCTATAATATGACTCTCATGAATTTCTGCTATACTTATTGGTTAGTTCTTTCTTCAGTCATCATATTAGAAGCTAACTCTTGCAGCAAATGGGAACAAAAACAAACATCCATGCAGAGAAAAAATTCAGAGAGTTAGTAATATATCTCAACCCTTCCCCAATTCATGAAACTGTGTGACAAAGGAGGTCTAAACAGTGAAAGAGTCAGAGGAGATGGAGGACATCAATGGAACAGGTATTTTAACCACAAAAAGACCATCATATATGTGAATGCACAGAGAATTTTACAACATGCACTGAACCTGGATAGGTCTCTACCAGATAATGCCCTAGTGCTGAAAACAGAAGTGGTGAAAAAATTCCCATTCCTAACTCATAACATATCTTCTACTGGGAACTACTTGCAAATAAAGATTTGGTTCTATCCAAGAGAATCCCACAGAGAAAATGAACTACTGCATGCCCAGGAGTATATGAAAAACATTAAACATTAAAGTAATCAACAATAAATTTGGAGCTTTCTTGCCTCATAAGATCATATCATGTATTCCCCAAACCCCTGACACCAATTACTTCATTTTCTACTCAACATTGTATCAGGTGTAATTCTCAGAGCTTCCATATGGATAAATAGTAATATATCCTATTCTGAGCAAATCTCTAAATTTTGGTTTGAAGATTTCTTTACTGGTAGGTTTGGAGAATCAAAAATTAATATATGAAAAATGTTAATTTAGCCTTGATCAATTTCCATACAACTGACTGGATTGTGTTGGAATGTTCCTACTGTGACTGAAAGTATGGCTCAGTGGTAAAGTGTGCTTGTAAGCCTCAGGAACTGTGTTCAAATTCCCAGAATCGATGCAAAAATATGGATGGTCACATTGGTAATTATAACCTCAGTAATATATAAAGCAGAAGCAGGATGAGTTGTGAGATTACTGGTTGACAGCATCACACTATGTTTTGTGAGATTTCATGTCGTAAGGGAAGAAGATGAAAATAGCAAATCCTGACATCCTCTTCCAGTCTTCATCAATGCAAACTCACATATATGCAGTATGTGCTGCATTTATATATACAATGAAGAAAACCTTATCTTAGGAGTGTATGGTATTTAGAATATGCTTTTTACAAGTAGTGATACTATTAGGAGATGAGGCCTTCTTGAATTAAGTATGTCATTGTAGGACACTTGAGTCTTGAGACTTTTCCCTTAGTTATTTGAAGACAACAGTCTGTTCCTGACGTTTGTGAAGATGTAGATAGAATTCTCAGTTCCTACAGACCCATGCCATTCTGGATGCCTCTATAAAACCCACAATGGCCCTAACTGACTGAGCTGCAAAACCTGTAAGCCAGCCCCAATTAAATGGTATCCTCATAAGAGTCGCCATGGGCATGGCTGCTCTTTATAGGAATGGAAACCCTTACTAAGAAAGAGGGTCTTTAGAGGATACTGTTTCTTTCGTCAGTGTGTAAGTAGGCTGTGCTGCTACATGATTCCAGTGAAGCTGTTATCATGTGCGTGACAGACAACCACTAAGAATCGCACAACACTAGTAGGAGCTAGGTTTTAAGTTTAAGCCTCCTACTAACTTATCAATCACAGTTTGGATTAAAGATTTCTGTTACATTTCTACCGTTAATTCTCTAAAGGACACTTTAGCTACTTGACCCACCCCAAAGGTGACAGGATATCTAATCAAGTATCCACTGGCAAATCAGTCATCTTGCTTATGACTGTTAGTTTTCCTGGAAACACTGGAAAGGTAAACCTGGAGCAGCTATCCTCATATATTATTTGCATATGGTTATGGGATTGCTGTCCTTCCCCTCTCCTTCCCCATTAACACTGTCTTCTTTTTTTCTTCTTCTCTCATTACTTATTTCTTTGTTATGGTTTCTTCATATTTTTCTGCCAAATCTAAACATTTTTGTCATGATTGGGCATCTCTCCTCCTTGAAATATATACAGCTTTTTTTGGGAGCACACAGAAAAGTACTAGAAAAGCAGTCATTTTATACATAAAACGTTGTCTCTTTCCCTAAAGGGACATATAATCTATTTTTTCTACCCATAATTCTAGGTATAGGAGTTTTGATTAACCTGGTGGTTTATGCTATATATAGAGCCAGGCTATATCAGAAAGGACTGGAGATACCTAATAGTTTAGGTAAACTTTGCATTTTATGTATGGCCAAAGGCTCCTCCAAGTTTGAACAGGACATTTAGAGGTAGTCTAAATGAACTCTGCAGTATCTGTGTTACAGAGACCACACTAGATTATTTCTTTGGCTCTTAGTCTTTGAGACTGTGCCAGGGTGTAGCAAACACAGAAGTGGATGATCACAATTAGCTAATGGATGGATCACAGGGCCCCCAAAGGAGGAGCTAAATGAAATACCTAGGGAGCTGGGGTGATCTGCAACCCTATATTTGGAAAAACAATATAAACTTCCCAGCACACCCCCCCCTCCTGCACGCAGAGCTATTGTCTCTAGCTGCACATGTATCAGAAGATGGCCGGGTCAGCCATCAGTGGAAAGAGAGGACAATTGGTCGTGCAGACCTTATATGCCTCAGTACAGGGGAATACCAGGGCCAAGAGGTGGGAGTGGGTGGGTGGGTGGGGGAAAGGGTGTGGGAGAGTGTGGGGGACTTTTGGGATAGCATTTAAAATGTAAATGCTATAAATACCTAATAATAATAATAATAATAAAAAGACTCTATGTATAGCTTATCTCTAGAATCTATGTCCTTGGATAAACTGGCATGTGACAAGTACTTTGAATTGAATTTTGATGTTACTATGCCTCCTTGTGCACACGTGACTTTTCATTACAACAGGAACATTTTTTCCTAAAATTGTACAGTGATAAAACTGGCTGACAATAAACACTTTACTGTCAGAGTCTAGATGTTTGAACTGCTATGTGTTCATGAAGTTCTGCTTGCCTCTCAACAATTGTCTAGCAGTTGTGGTCTTTGCAGGAACTCCCAGGAATCTTCCGAAGGGGAAGTACTCATTTTATGACACCATCCTAAAACACTTTTAATAACCTCATCCATGAAATCACCATTTGGGCTCCATCTAGGCCTTTTTGGGACTACCTGAGGGATTATTTGGTGTTGTGTCTCATTGATATGCTTGACATTAGCCATTTCTCTTCTACACTTGCGAAAACATTTTAAAGTGTTTGAATGTATGTCTGGATAGCTGCTTGGTAATACAAAGAATGACTTCAACAATTTTCTCCATGTCCTCAGTATATAGAGAATCAGTGTTTCTGATTTATCAGATATGAGTTGGAGAGAAGGCTATATTTCCAGTAATATTTTGTGGGCTTGCTCATGGCTGAGATATCTTGGAGGATTTCATCTTGCCTCCAAATTAAATTATTTCTGGTAAAATATATTTTACCTCTCATGTCTTAGATTGGTATCATCTACTCTTTACTTTAGAATTGCTCAGAAGGCACAGCTCTGTTGACCATGTGTTCCACAGGACTCTACTTCATCTATTAGGATATTTATGGAAATCAAACATCGAGTGCACAACCCTTCTCTTGATCAATAATATATTGAAGGGAGAACTCTATTTTCTTTCACTGTGAATGAACAGTCCAGTTCTTGCCTTATAATAATAATAATTATGCATATCACCTGTGTATATAATTTTTATCCAATTTACTTATTATATAATAATTTTAATGATAGAATATATCAAAAATGTAGAGATGGCATATAAATACATCTTTCAAATGTGAACTTTACATACATATAGTTTATACAGTACTATCCAAACAGCCTTACAGTTTAAGTCTTTGCTTATTACTCTCTGCTGTCACTATGTGTTGGCATGCTTTCAGAAAATCAAGCAGAACAGTTGCCCTTTATAAATGAAAACCATTGCAGTGAGGAAAAAATGGTCAAATAAGCTAACAGGATATAGTTCATACAAACAATGACATACTTCTCTAAAGAATAGCTTGAATCATTACCTTGTTTAATATTGTCTCACACAAATCAACACTGCAGACAAACCAAATAATATTCTAATGGCATTTTAAGTCCCTAGAAGTGGGGATTATAAAATCTTCATTGTTAAAGTAACTTTTATTATCTTGTAGTTGTAGTTAATTTAAAGGCTTATTTCCTCTGTCTGCAAAACTAGGCCTAGTCCCAGATGCTTCTAGCTTCTCTACAATCTTATCAAGTCCTAGAATGTTTCACCCTGAGACTTACTGTTGAATAAACTCAGTTTACCTTCTTATTTCTAATCTCCCCTTGGCTGAGTCAACTCACCTGCTCTGGGTCAAACACCTCCTCAAGCTGACTGGTTCACTCTGAGTTCTTTTAAGCTTTTTCAGTAACTGTTCTGCTTAGTATTATTCTAACTTTGACAGTTCTAACATACTAACTTCAACTGTTGTAATTCTCTGTGTTCTTCTCCTGCCCTGGCTCAATCTTTAACAGTGTTTAGCTTGTTCTCTGTCTTTATCCTGTCTGTAAAAATCTTCTGGTACAAGTGGCTCCTTTGTCTCTCCCTCTAGCCTTCTGTCTTTAGTTGGTTCCCATTCCTCTGTCTTTGAGTGTTGGGCATATCCCATTCTTCCAAATGATTTCTGATTTGTTAATCTGCTACTCATCTCTTTCAAACATGGGTGCTCCTTTCTGCAAACTAACTTCACCTTCATTGTTTGGGATTAAAGGATATGTCTGTATTATAACTGACTTCTATTGTGATTGATTTCAAGAACACCAAAGCACAGAACAGAACAGAATATTCAACCAACACTGGCAAGGGAACCTTTCCCAGTATCAGTAGTTAAAATATATGAAGATGTTTCCTTCTAACATTAGTAACAACTGATTAGAAAATCTTTAGTGTCACAGATCTTAACATTCCTATAAGGAAAATCTGGGAAGAGAAGGAAAGGAATTCAAGAAGAAAAGCATACAAGAATGGAAGTTTGTGATAATAAAATACTCAGAATTATTAGTTTATTAGTTGTCAGTTTTTATAATTTAATAGAAAACAAAGAGAATGTCCTGACTTGGTGTAAAGGTGCAGAATTCACACTCAATTCCAAATTTATGAACATCTCAGAAGCAAGAGCAAATTCTGCTTAGTGGATGCATGAGTTATTGTTGGGAATCAGATTTTCCTCTCATGGATTTGTGTGATCTCAAAATGTCATAACAAGTTTTGTTGTTGTTGTTGTCTTCTTTTTGAACATCAATGACTGTCATTCTGTGAAACACTTAGGTAAAGCCCAATATATCACATGTGTGCCTGCTTCACTTCCTTTGCATCAGGAAAAAAATTAGTTCTATAATCTCATTATCATCTTTATCATTTTAATTATCATAAACGCACCACAAGCAGCTATTTTGTTTGGAGTTTGTTTTTCTGCTGATTTTTTTTTTTTTTGGTTATTGTTTTACTATTTTCCAAGTAATGAGAGGTAGTCATTGAGAGTGCAATGGGATGTCTTCTTTAGTTTCTTTCTGTACCTTTTGAGAGAGAGTCTTTGAGTAAACCTGCCAACATTTACTATTTCAGATAAATAGAATGGTGAGTTATTTCCTGTGATCCAACTGCCTCTACCTCTTATTGTTGAGGTTACAGAGATGTGCTGCCACTTTAGTTTCTTAGGAGTAAGGTCCAAAATCATGTGCTCAAGCTTGCATATAAACACTTTTGGCCAGTGAGTAATTTTCCAATCCACACTCTATCACTCTTTATAAAACCTGAGTATAATCTAACTTTTTAGTTACATTCGATGAACTGACATCAAGTTAATATAGCTATCATCAATATACATAAATCCAGAATATATTAAATTTTAAGAAATTTTATAGAAGTTCACAACATATTATTCACATACATGTATAATATAAATTCAATAATAGTTCTCATTTTTATTGTTATGCCAACATAAATGTGATTTATCTCTTTTGATTAAGGCTCTCAATTTTCTCCCCAAGTTCTCCAGTAACAGGAGACATCTTATACTCAGTTTACTTAGGAATTTAGACTTCAGGTCTATTTCAATGTGTCCAGTGATCTTAATAAATTTATGTCATTCTTATCACAATTATAGGGATTAACTTCTTTAGGGATGTTCCCTTCACCCTCTGGAACTTTCAAAACTAATTGAAGTAAAAAAAAAAAAAAATTGAATAGATTTTGCCGATAGTATAAGTATTTCAAGATTCTTTTTCTTTTGTCCTGTTTTGTTTTGTTTTTGTTTTTGTTTTGGGTTTTTTTTTTTTTTTTTTTCAAGACAGAGTTTCTCTGTATAGCCCTGGCTGTCCTGAAACTCACTTTGTAGAGCAGGCTGGCCTTTAACTCAGAAATCTGCCTGCCTCTCCCTTCCAATTTCTGGGATTAAAGGAGTGTGCAATCACTACCCAGCATTTCTCAAGATTCTTGAACCATACTAACAAATAAAAATCTAGCTCACTGTGAAATAATACATCCATGAAAAAAGATGATGGTTTTGATTCAGCATAGTTTGATAAGCTAAACAGTGGGTGGGGGAGGGTGGTGTTGATTGCTGGACTTCATTATTTTAATACCTGAACCTTGGTAGAAAGTACCCAGAGGAGAAAGTGTCCAAGTGAAAGAATAGAGGTTATTGGCTAACTTTTGGAATACAATCTTATGATTTTCTTTTTTTTTTTTATGAAATCAGAAGGAATACAAGTTCCTCACCAATTCCTACTCCCCTGTATTCAAGAGGATTTCCCCACCACCACCCACACCACCACATGAAAAGTGTGACTACTAGGATGGATAGAATGTAATGAAAAAAAAAAGACAGAAAAGGGGTCCACACACTGACCTTCATGGGACGTACCACATAAAACACTATGGGGAAAACTCACTGAAGAAGCAGTTGAAGGGGGCACAACAGCAGCACCATAAGAAGAAAAACAGATCAGCTCAATCATTACACAGTGCTTGTAGCAACAGGCAAAAATGAGCCCCCAGAATAGGAGGTTTACAAGCAGCCAGAAAAAAATTTCCCCTCCTCAAACCACCTATCCAATTTTACTTCCCCTTCCTACTCACCTACCCACCCACTCCTTCTTCATTGCCCTAGTTTTCCCATATAATGGAGCTTAAAGCCCTCACTGGAACAAACGGCTCCCTTCACATTGAAGCCAGATAAGGCCATCCTCTGCTACAAATGCAGCTGGAGCTATGTGTCCATCCAGGTGTATTCTTTGGTTGTAGTTTTAGACCCTGGAAATTCTGGGGTGATCTGGTTGTCTGATATTGTTGTTCTTCCTATGGAGATGCAAACTCCTTTAGCTCCTTCAATCCTTCCACTAACTTCTCCATTGGAGTCTTCATGCTCTGTCTGATGATTGATTCACAGCATCCTCATCTGTATTTTTCAGGCTCTGGCAGAGACTCTCTGGTGGTGACTATATCAGGCTAATGTTGACAAGCACCTTTTGGCATTAGCAATAGTGTATGGGTTTGGTTGCTGCATATGGAATGGATTCCCAGGTGGGTAAGTCTCTGGAAGGCCTTTCCTTCAGTGTCTGTTCCTCTCGTTGTCCCTGTATTTTATTTAGACAGGAGAAAGTCTGTTTTAGAATTTTTGAGATGGGGCCCGTTACTAATGTCTGGATATAATCTCTACATCTTCTCTCTCCTGTTTGTTGAGTATTTCAGCTAATGTCATCTCCTTTAGGTCTTGGGAATCCTTTTGCTTTCTTGCATCTAGGACTTTCTGATGGCTACCAAAGTTCCCCATTCCCTATTGCTAGACATCTCTGTTCAATTTTCTGACCCTCTGTATATATTCCCCATTTCCTCCCACCTTTTCAATTATTAAATGATAACAACCAACTATGAAAATGTAAGTTTTAGATGCTTTGTCATACAAGAGATTTTAATATTGTTTGGAGTTCATGCTGAAAGTCAAACTTGATCTTTCACTAAAAATCTTTTTTGTAATATGCAATACTTGTATTAAAAATAGGAGGAAGTCATCCTCCAGTGGTCTTTTTCAGTGTATTCAATGTGTATTCATGACATTCTACAGATCTGAATCAACACAATACACATGTCTATGAAAAGATATTTGTGAGATTTTCATTGAGTCTCAGAGGATATGTTCTAAAACTGCCAGAGACCAAGCTGGAGAATCAGAGAAAACAGGACAGGATCTGTCCCAGGAACTAGGAACATTAACATTTAAAGAACTGCTGTTTCAGTGTAAGTTGGAGGCTCAATTCTTTTCTAGTTTTATTTAGCAAATTATTTATATCCCAAAAGTTTCCCTCATTTCTAGACCCCTTCCATAGTTCTTCATTCTACCCCAATCCCCTTTGACTCAGAGAGGGTGATCCCATACAACCTGCACATGCATCCTCTTTCCCTCAAGCATCAAGTCTCTACAGGATTCAGCAGGTCCTCTCTAACTGAGGCCAGATCAGGCAGTCCTCTGCTACATATGTAACAGGGGTTGGTCTGGGGGATCTGACCAGTCTGCATATGCTCTTTGTTTGGTGCATTTCTCTCTGGGAGTTCCTTGGAGTCCAGGTTAGTTGACATTTCACATCTTCCTATGGGATTATTTTTCAATTTTCAGGATGAGTTCTTAAACTTCTATCAGAAACCGAGTGATGAATTCAGAAGACACTCACTAAAACCTTGTTCTGAATTCCTTCTCATATTATTTTTAATGCAGAAAGTTCTATTCTGGAATACATTATTCATAATATTATTCCCTTCCCTTCCCTTCCCTTCCCTTCCCTTCCCTTCCCTTCCCTTCCCTTCCCTTCCCTTCCCTTCCCTTCCGTTCCCTTCCCTTAGAATAGACATTCTACAGATCTGAATCAACACAATGCACATGTCTATGAAAAGATATTTGTGAGATTTTCATTGAGTCTCAGAGGATATGTTCTAAAACTGCCAGAGACCAAGCTGGAGAATCAGAGAAAACAGGACAGGATCTGTCCCAGGAACTAGGAACATTAACATTTAAAGAACTGCTGTTTCAGTGTAAGTTGGAGGCTCAGTTCTTTTCTAGTTTTATTTAGCAAATTATTTATATCCCAAAAGTGTCCCCTCATTTCTAGACCCCTTCCATAGTTCTTCATTCTACCCCAATCCCCTTTGACTCAGAGTGGGTGATCCCATACAACCTGCACATGCATCCTCTTTCCCTCAAGCATCAAGTCTCTACAGGATTCAGCAGGTCCTCTCTAACTGAGGCCAGATCAGGCAGTCCTCTGCTACATATGTAACAGGGGTTGGTCTGGGGGATCTGACCAGTCTGCATATGCTCTTTGTTTGGTGCATTTCTCTCTGGGAGTTCCTTGGTGTCCAGGTTAGTTGACATTTCACATCTTCCTATGGGATTATTTTTCAATTTTCAGGATGAGTTCTTAAACTTCTATCAGAAACCGAGTGATGAATTCAGAAGACACTCACTAAAACCTTGTTCTGAATTCCTTCTCATATTATTTTTAATGCAGAAAGTTCTATTCTGGAATACATTATTCATAATATTATTCCCTTCCCTTCCCTTCCCTTCCCTTCCCTTCCCTTCCCTTCCCTTCCCTTCCCTTCCCTTCCCTTCCCTTCCCTTCCCTTCCCTTCCCTTCCCTTCCCTTCCCTTCCCTTCCCTTCCCTTCCCTTCCTTCCCTTCCCTTCCCTTCCCTTCCCTTCCCTTCCCTTCCCTTCCCTTCCCTTCCCTTCCCTTCCCTTAGAATAGACATTCTACAGATCTGAATCAACACAATGCACATGTCTATGAAAAGATATTTGTGAGATTTTCATTGAGTCTCAGAGGATATGTTCTAAAACTGCCAGAGACCAAGCTGGAGAATCAGAGAAAACAGGAATTATTAGTAGAATATTACTAGAAAGAAAGTTGTTACATAGTTTTTGTTGAAATCCTAGAGTTATTTCTAGTCCACCTAATGGTAAAGGGAATAATCTAGATATTTGCATTTGGCTCTGAAATTCAATGGAACTGTTTGTTCCATTTTGTTTTGTTTTGTTTGTGTATATGTTATGTTTTGCTCAACTTGTGGAGACATGAAACAATTTGTATGAAAGAAAATGAGAGAAGGTTATCTGACTTTTTTTTTAATTATCTTTTTTTACAGTCCAGTTCTCATGCTGCTTTGTCAGTCCTCCAAGAGATCCTCATCACATTTCTCCACCAACCTCCCTTCTCCAAGAGAATGTCTCCATCCACCCACCATGCCAGAACTTCCCACTCCATGGGTCCTCAAGTCTCTCCAGGGTTATGTGTGTCTTTTATTACTGTGACCAGAACAGACAGACCACTGCTGCATGTGTCCTGGAATTCCATAATTCAATTACAAGAGTCTCTGGTTTCTGTTCATTGGTTAGGACTAAGTATCTGTGTCTGTCTCAGTCAGCTGCTTGTTGGGCCTTTCAGAGGGTAGACATGCTAGGATCATGTCTGTGAGTATACCATGGCATCTGAGTCATTCTGATTGGTGTAAGGTGGAATCTCAGGGTAATTTTAATTTGTATTTCCCTGATTACTGAAAACTTTGAACATTTTTAAGTGCCTCTCAGTTATTTGAGTTTCCTCTGTTATGAATTATCTGTTTAGTTCCTTCAACATAAAACCATACACACTCTATCTAATAGAAGATGAAGTGAGAAAGAATCTTGAACTCATTGGCAGGGGAAGAGGTTGTGGTAGAGATTTATTAAACAAAATTACAAGGGCTCAGTTTCTAAGATCAAGAACTGATAAACGAGACCTTATGAAACTGAAAACCTTCTGTAAGGCACAGGATAAATCTGCAACCTACAGATTGGACATAAAATGGCTCCACTAGTCCCATATCCTATAGAGTGTTAATATCTAAAATATGTAAATAACTCAAAGAGCTAACCTCTCTTCCTTAAAAAAAATCAAGCAAGCAAACAAACAAAAAAATGAAACCACAAAAATATTAGGTAGAGAACTAGACAGAGAATTTGCAACAGGAATCTCGAATGGCTGAGAAGCACTTAAGGACATCTGACTCAAAACAAGAATTCTTGTCAAGTATGCACTTCTGTTGGGTTCTATGCTCTGCAAATAAGGGTCCATTCTGACATATAAAGATTACTACAATAAAGAAACTGAACCCAGGCTCCGCGGGAGCCATCTTGGTTCCGGGACTCCGCGGAGGGCAGGCTGCATGGGTGAGGGTGTGGAATACAGAGGCCCGCAGTTTCTGGAACAGGCGAGATCCACAGAGATTCTGAGGCGGCACCATTTGGGGCTTCAGACAACTGGCCACCTTCCTGGCCAAAGCAACACAGCTTCTGGGAAAGATCCTGTTTTGGGCCTTCATCTTCATCCAGGAGGAGGTCCAAACACCAGATAACTGTGCACCTTCCCTGAAATAGGAGAGCTTGCCTGCAGATACTGCTCTGACCACTGAAACTCAGAGGAGAGAGCTAGTCTCCCACATCTGCTGGTAGAGGGTAACAAAATCACCAGAGGAACAATCTCTAAACAAAGACAACTATAACAACTAACTCCAGAGATTGCCAGATGGCGAAAGGTAAATGTAAGAATCCTACTAACAGAAACCAGGACCACTCACCATCATCAGAACCCAGAACGCCCACTTTGCCCTGTCTAGGGCACCCTAACACACCTGAAAAGGTAGACCTGGATTTAAAATCATGTCTCATGATGATGGTAGAGGACATCAAGAAGGACTTTAATAACTCACTTAAAGAAATACAGGAGAACATTGCAAAGGATTTACAACTCCTTAAAGAAAAACACGAAAACAAAACCAAACAGGTAGAAGTCCTTAAAGAAAAAGAGGAAAACACATCTAAACAGATGATGGAAATGAACAAAACCATACTAGACCTAAAAAGGGAAGTAGACACAATAACGAAAACCCAAAGTGAGGCAACGCTGGAGATAGAAACCCTAGGAAAGAAATCTGCAACCATAGATGCGAGCATCAGCAACAGAATACAAAAGATGGAAGAGAGAATCTCAGGTGCAGAAGATACCATAGAGAACATCGGCACAACAATCAAAGAAAATGGAAAATGCAAAAAGATCCTAACTCAAAACATCCAGGAAATCCAGGACACAATGAGAAGACCAAACCTACGGATAATAGGAGTGGATGAGAATGAAGATTTTCAGCTCAAAGGACCAGCAAACATCTTAAACAAAATTATTGAAGAAAACTTCCCAAATCTAAAGAAAGAGATGCCCATGAACATACAAGAAGCCTACAGAACTCCAAATAGACTGAACCAGAAAAGAAATTCCTCCCAACACATAATAATCAGAACAACAAATGCACTAAATAAAGATAGAATACTAAAAGCAGCACGGGAAAAAGGTCAAGTAACATATAAAGGCAAGCCTATCAGAATTACACCAGATTTTTCACCAGAGACTATGAAAGCCAGAAGAGCCTGGACAGATGTTATACAGACACTAAGAGATCACAAATTCCAGCCCAGGCTACTATACCCAGCCAAACTCTCAATCACCATAGATGGAGAAACCAAAGTATTCCACGACAAAACTAAATTCACCCATTATGTCTCCATGAATCCAGCCCTTCAAAGGATAATAACAGAAAAAAAACCAATACAAGGAAGGGAACCACGTCCTAGAAAAAACAAGAAGGTAATTCCTCAACAAAACTAAAAGAAGACAGCCACAGGAACAGAATGCCAACTTCAACAACAAAAATAACAGGAAGCAACAATTACTTTTCCTTAATATCTCTTAATATCAATGGACTCAATTCCCCAATAAAAATACATAGACTAACAGACTGGCTACACAAACAGGACCCATCATTCTGCTGCTTACAGGAAACTCATCTCAGGGAAAAAGTCAGACACTACCTCAGAGTGAAAGGCTGGAAAACTATTTTCCAAGCAAATGGACTGAAGAAACAAGCTGGAGTAGCCATTCTAATATCGGATAATATAGACTTCCAACCCAAAGTTATCAAAAAAGACAAGGAGGGACATTTCATACTCATCAAGGTAAAATCCTCCAAGAGTAACACTCAATTCTGAATATCTATGCCCCAAATGCAAGGGCAGCCACATTTATTAAATACACTGTAATAAAGCTCAAAGCACACATTGCACCTCACACAATAATAGTGGGAGACTTCAACACACCACTCTCATCAATGGACAGATTGTGGAAACAGAAACTAAACAGGGACATAGTGAAACTAACAGAAGAGATGAAACAAATGGACTTAACAGATATCTACAGAACATTTTAACCTAAAACTAAGGGATATACCTTCTTCTCAGCACCTCTTGGTACCTTCTCCAAAATTGACCACATAATTGGTCACAAAACAAGTCTTAACATATAAAAAAATATTGAAATTGTCCCATGCATCCTATCAGATCACCATGGACTAAGGCTGATCTTCAATATCAAAATGAATAATAGAAAGCCAACATTCACGTGGAAACTGAACAACACTCTTCTCAATGATACCTCGGTCAAGGAAGTAATAAAGAAAGAAATTATGGACTTTTTGGAGTTTAATGAAAATGAAGCCACAACATACCCAGACTTATGGGACAGAATGAAAGCATTCCTAAGAGGAAAACTCATAGCTCTGGGTGCTTACAAAAAGAAACTAGAGAGAGCACACATTAGCAGCTTGACACCACACCTAAAAGCTCTAGAACAAAAGGAAGCAAATTCACCCAAGAGGAGTAGAAGACAGGAAATAATCAAACTCAGGGGTGAAATCAACCAAGTGGAAACAAGAAGAACTATTCAAAGAATCAACCAATCAAGGAGCTGGTTCTTTGAGAAAATCAACAAGATTGATAAACCATTCGCCAGACTCACTAGAGGTCACAGGGAAAGCATCCTAATTAACAAAATCAGAAATGAAAAGGGAGACATAACAACAGATCCTGAAGAAATCCAAAACACCATCTGATCCTTCTACAAAAGGCTATACTCAACAAAACTGGAAAACCTGGATGAAATGGACAAGTTTCTAGAGAGATACCAGGTGCCAAAGCTAAATCAAGATCAGGTTAATGATCTCAACAGTCCTATATCCCCTAAAGAAATAGACGCAGTCATTAATAGTCTCCCACCCAAAAGGAGCCCAGGACCAGATGGGTTTAGTGCAGAGTTCTATAAGACCTTCAAAGAAGACCTAATCCCAGTTCTTCACAAACTATTCCACAAAATAGAAACAGAAGGTACTCTACCCAACTCATTCTATGAAGCCACAATTACTCTGATACCTAAACCACAAAACGACCCAACAAAGATAGAGAACTTCAGACCAACTTCCCTTATGAATATCGATGCAAAAATCCTCAATAAAGTTCTTGCTAACCGAATCCAAGAACACATCAAAACAATCATCCACCCTGACCAAGTAGGATTCATCCCAGCGATGCAGGGATGGTTCAATATACAGAAATCCATCAATGTAATCCAGAATAAAAACAAACTCAAAGACAAAAACCACATGATCATCTCTTTAGATGCTGAGAAAGCATTTGACAAAATCCAACACCCATTCATGATAAAAGTCTTGGAAAGATCTGGAATTCAAGGCCCATACGTAAACATGATAAATGCAATCTACAGCAAACCAATAGCCAACATCAAAGTAAATGGTGAGAAGTTGGAAGCAATCCCACTAAAATCAGGGACTAGACAAGGCTGTCCACTCTCACCCTACCTATTCAACATTGTACTTGAAGTCCTAGCCAGAGCAATTAGACAACAAAAGGAGATCAAGGAGATACAAATTGGAAAGGAAGAAGTCAAAATATCACTTTTTGCAGATGACATGATAGTATATATAAGTGACCCTAAAAATCCCACCAGAGAACTCTTAAGCCTGATAAACAGCTTCAATGAAGTAGCTGGATATAAAATTAATTCAAACAAGTCAATGGCCTTTCTGTACACAAAGGATAAACAGGCTGAGAAAGAAATTAGAGAAACAACACCCTTCTCAATAGTCACAAATAATATAAAATACCTTGGCGTGACTCTAACTAAGGAAGTGCAAGATCTGTATGATAAGAACTTCAAGTCTCTAAAGAAAGCAATTAAGAAGATCTCAGAAGATGGAAAGATCTCCCATGCTCATGGATTGGCAGGATCAACATTGTAAAAATGGCTATCTTGCCAAAAGCAATCTACAGATTCAATGCAATCCCCAGCAAAATCCCAACTCAATTCTTCAACGAATTAGTAAGGGCAATCATCAGATTCATCTGGAATAACAAAAAACCGAGGATAGCAAAAACTCTTCTCAAGGATAAAAGAACCTCTGGTGGAATCACCATTCCTGACCTAAAACTGTACTACAGAGCAATTGTGATCAAAACTGCATGGTACTGGTATAGTGACAGACAAGTAGACCAATGGATCAGAATTGAAGATCCAGAGATGAATCCACACACCTATGGTCACTTGATCTTTGACAAGGGAGCTAAAACCATCCAGTGGAAGAAAGACAGCATTTTCAACAAATGGTGCTGGCACAACTGGCGGTTATCATGTAGAAGAATGAGAATTGATCCATTTCTATCCCCTTGTACTAAGGTCAAATCTAAGTGGATTAAGAAACTCCACATAAAACCAGAGACACTGAAACTTATAGAGGAGACAGTAGAGAAAAGCCTCGAAGATATGGGTACAGGGGAAAAATCCCTGAATAGAACAGCAATGGCTTGTGCTGTAAGATCAAGAATCGATAAATGGGACCTCATAAAATTGCAAAGCTTCTGCAAAGCAAAAGATACCGCCAATAAGACAAAAAGGCCACCAACAGATTGGGAAAGGATCTTTATCTATCCCAAATCGGATAGGGGACTAATATCCAATATATATAAAGAACTCAAGAAGGTGGACTCCAGAAAATCAAATAACCCCATTAAAAAATGGGGCTGAGAGCTAAACAAAGAATTCTCACCTGAGGAAAACCGAATGGCAGAGAAACACCTGAAAAAATGTTCAACATCCCTAATCATCAGGGAAATGCAAATCAAAACAATCCTGAGATTCCACTTCACACAAGTCAGAATGGCTAAGATCAAAAATTCAGGTGACTACAGATGCTGGCGGGGATGTGGAGAAAGGGGAACACTCCTCCATTGTTGGTGGGATTGCAAGCTTGTACAACCACTCTGGAAATCAGTCTAGTGGTTCCTCAGAAAATTGGACATAGTACTACCAGAGGATCCTGCAATATCTCTCCTGGGCATATATCCAGAAGATGTTCCAACAGGTAAGAAGGACACATGCTCCACTATGTGGTGGGATGTGGGAAGCCGTTGCAGAGTGGCAGTTGCAGAGTGGCAGTTGGCTACTGCTGGCCACCACACATACATAGGCAGTGAAGGTTCTTTTGCCTGGACAAGTTAACCAATCAGATGTGAGACACGCCTCTCCTAGGCCTATGTAAGCAGCACCAGTTCTGGTCTCAGGGTCTTTTCGCCTCTACAATCGAGCTCTCCCAATAAACGTGTGCAGAAGGATCCTGTTGCAGCGTAGTTCTTCCTGGCCAGTCGAGTGCGTGCAAGAACTATGTTCATAGCAGCCTTGTTTATAATAGCCAGAAGCTGGAAAGAACCCAGATGCCCCTCAACAGAGGAATGGTTACAGAAAATGAGGTACATTTACACAATGGAATACTACTCAGTTATTAAAAAATGAATTTATGAAATTCCTAGGCAAATGGATGGACCTGGAGAGTATCATCCTGAGTGATGTAACCCAATCACAAAGGAACTCATACAATATGTACTCACTGATAAGTGGATATTAGACCAGAAACTTAGGATACCCAAGATATAAGATACAACCTGCCAAACGCATGAAATTCAAGAAGAACAAAGACCAAAGTGTGGACACTTTACCCTTTCTTAGAAATGGGAACAAATCACCCATGGAAGGAGTTACAGAGACAGAATTTGGAGCTGTGATGAAAGGATGGACCATATAGCGATTGCCATATGCAGAGATCCATCCCATAATCAGCTTCCAAATGCTGACACCATTGCATACAGTAACAAGATTTTGCTGAAAGTACCCAGATATAGCTCTCTCTTGTGAGACTATGCCGGGGCCTAGCAAACATAGAAGTGGACGATCACAGTCAGGTATTGGACGGTTCACATGGCCCCCAATGGAGGAGCTAGAGAAATTACCCGAGGAGCTAAAGGGAACTGCAACCCTATAGGTGGAACAACAATATGAACTAACCAGTATCCCGGAGCTCTTGTCTCTAGCTGCATATGAATCAAAAGATGGCCTAGTCGGCCATCACTGCACAGAGAGGCCCATTGGACTTGCAAACTTTATATGCCCCAGTACAGGGAAACGCCAGGGCAAAAAAGGGGGAGTGGGTGGGTAGAGAATTGGGGGGATGGGCATGGGGGTTCTTTAGGATAGCATTGAAAATGTAAACGAGGAAAATACCTAATTAAAAAAAAATAAACTGAACAATGGCTCCTTCTATAGATAATGTAACAATTATACAAAAACCAGACTGATACATTTACACAATTTTTCATGCATGTATTCTGAATAGATTACATTTTTGAATTTAACATTTCTTCTCTGTACAATTGAAAATGACAAAGATTTCATCTGGGCTCATTTGTTTCTATGGGAAGGAATTATACATACATGGACTTTTCAGGTCCTTATGTTTATTATCGTGACTGTCTATGATTTTTTGCATATATGTTTGGGAAGAGAATCATATGTTAGATATTAAGAGGAGAAAGAAAAATGCTATGGTGAGAGAAATGGAATTCAGCGGAGGAAACTGTAACACTTTTACAACTCTATTTACCTTTAGATTGCTGAGTATGGAACACAGTCCCTTATTGTTTTAAATATCAACTAGTTTGTGCCCATTTCCTGACCTTCTCCAGTCTCAGCAGAGTGTGAAAGACATTTGTGTATTATGAAACAAAAACATCACTGAGAAACTCTTAATAGACAACAAAATTTATTCTACAGAAGCTGACATAGGAGACCTTTAGAAAAGTTCAGAGTATCTGTTTGTGTAGGTGAGAGCCGCCATGAGTGAATGGGTAAAATAGGTACACTTCACAGGTGTCAAATCTCAATTACATTTTCTATCCATTTCAGTTTGCTATGTTTGAAATAAAATGTTGACTTGGAAGAATTATCAACAGGAATTTATATTATAATTTTCAATATCAGAAGTCTAATATTACTGGCAATATTTTCTTGACATGTCTACTGGATTTTAGATGATAGATTCCATTGCTAGATCTTCACATGGGGCTGTTCTCTTGGGCATGTAACCATATCTTTTTTCCCCCTTGTCTTCTTTTATTTCCCTGTATAAAAAAGATGCCAATATAAATCAGACAGGTAAGAAGACAGATATGCCTGCCCTTTAGTCAAGAGAAATATGAGGGCAAGATGACAGGTGACCTGTCATTTAAGGCTTAAAATACTCTCTGCAAAATAATCCTAGAACACACGAGCACACAGGTCTTGCCACTCACAAACAAATACTAGAAAAGCAGTCATTTTAAATAAAAAGGTAGTCTTTTTAGGGAAAGAGACATATAATCTATTTTTCTACCGATAATTATAGGGATGGAAGTGTTTATTAGCCTCGTGGTTTATGCTATCTATAGAGAGAGGCCATATCAGATAGGACTGGAGATTCCTAATAGTGTAGGTTAACTTTGAGTTTTATGTATGGCTAAAGGCTCCTCCAAGTTTGAACAGGACATTTACAGGTAGTCTAAATGAACTCTGCAGTATCTGTGTTACAGGGATCACACTAGATTATTCCTTTGGCTCTTAAGACTACATGTAGTCTAACTCTAGAAATGATGTCCTTTGAAGAACTGGCATGTGGCAACTGCTTTGAATTGAATTGTGATGTTACTATGTTTCTTTGTGCACAGGTGAGTTTATTACAACACGAACATTTTTCCTAAAATTGTACAGTCCTAAACCTGGCTTGCAATAAAATCTTTACTTTCAGAGTCTATATGTTTGAACTGCCACAAGTTCATGAAGTTCTGCTTTCCACTCAACCATTTCTAGCAGTTGTGGTCTTTGCAGGAACTACCAGGAATTTTCTGATGGGGAAGGATTCATTTTATGACACCATCCTAGCCCACTTCTAATGACCCCATAAAATTCTCCATTTGGGCTCTATCTAGGCCTTTATGGACCTACCTGTGGGATTATTTGGTGTGGTTTCTCATTGATATGCTTGGCACTAGCCATTTCAATTCTGCACTTAAAAAACATTAAAAACGGTTTGAATATATTTCTGGATAGCTGCTTGGTAGCACAAAGAATGACTTCAACCATTTTCCCCATAACCTCACCATATAGAGAATCACTGTTTCTAATTTATAAGATGTGAGTTGGAGAAGAGGCTATGTTTCCAGGAATATTCTATAGGTTTGTTGTCCTGAAATGCTCATTGCTGTACGTGGAGGATTTCATCTTGGTTCCAAATATATTTATTTCTAGTAAAACACATTTCAACTCTCATGTCTTAAGAAGATGTCATCTATTCTTTACTATACTATTGCTGAGAAGGCACAACTCTGTTGTCCTTCTGTTCCAAGGGACTGTACTTGAGCTATTGGGAGATTTATGGATATCAAATGTCGAGTGCACCACCCTTCACTTGATCAATAATTTGAATAAACTGAAGGGAGAACTCTATTTTCTTTCACTGGAAACCAACAGTCCAGTGCCTGTCTTATTATATAATTTATTATGCATATCATATGTATGTATGAATTTATCCCATTTACTTAATATCTAATAATTTAAATGATAGAATATTACAAAAATGTAGAGATTTCATACAAATAAATCAATCAAATGTGTAATTTACATACATATGCTTTATACAGTACTTTCCTAACAGCCTCATGTTTTAATTCTTTGCCTTATTACTGTGTACTGCCACTTTGTGTTGGAATGCTTTCAGATACTGAATCAGAATAGTTGCTCATGTTAAATGAAAAATGTTGGAGTGAGGAAGAAGTGGTCAAATAAGCCAACAGGATATGGTTCATGCAAACAATATCATAATTCTTTAAAGAAAAGCTTGAAACCTTAGCTTGTTTAATATTGTCTCACAGAAGCCAACACTGCAGACATGCCAAACACGATTCTAATGGCATCTTAAGTCCCTAGTATTGGGGATTGTGAAATATTCATTGTTAAAGTAACTTTTATTATCTTGCAGTTATTGTTAATTTAAAGACTTATTTCCTCTGTCTGCAAAACCAAGTCTAGTCCCAGAAGCTTCTAGCCTCTTTAAAACCTTATCAAGTCCTAGAATGATTTCACCCTGAGACTTACTGTTGAATAAGCTCAGTTTTTCTTCTTATTTCTAATCTCTCCTGGGCTGAGCAACTCAGCTGCTCTGGGTCAAACCCCTCCACAAGCTGATTGATTCACTCTCACTTCTTTTCAGCTTTTCCACTAAATGTTCTGCTTTTTATCATTCTAAATTTTACAGTTCTAACATACTAACTTTAACTGTCCTAACCCTCTGGGTCCTTCTACATTACTGGCTCAATATTTACCTGTGTCTAGATTGTTCTCTGTCTTTATCCTGTCTGTAAAACTCTTCTGGTAAAAGTGCCTCCTTTGTCTCTCCCTCTAGCCTGCTCTCTTTAATATGTTCCTATTCCTCTGTCTTTGAGTGTTAGGCATATCCCATTTGCCAAATCTTTTCTGATTTATCACTTCATCTGATACTCAATTAGAAATCTCTTTAAACATGGGTGTTTCTTATAGAAACTAAATTTAAATTCATTGTTTGGGATTAAAGAATATGTCTGTATTCTAACTGACTTCATTGATGGATTTCAAGAAAATCAAAGCTCAGAACATAACAGAGTATGCAACCAACACTGGCAGGAGAAAATTTCCTAGTAAAAGTAGTTACAACATATGAAGATGTTTCCTTTTAACTTTAGTAATATCTGGCTAGATAGGCTTTAGTGCCACGGGCATTAACATTCTCCTAAAGAAAATCTGGGAAGAGAAGGAAAGGAATTCATGTCGAAAAGCATGTATGAATGGTAGTTTGTGATATTGAAATACTTAGAATTATTATAGTAGTTGCCAGGTTTGATAATTTAATAGAAAACAAAGAGCTTGTCTTGACTTGGGAATATAGGTGCAGAACTAACACTCAAACCCACACGTATGAACATCTCAGAAGCAAGAGCAAATTCTGCTAGGTGGATGCATGAGTTATTATTGGAAATCAGCTTTTTCTGTCATGTACTTGTTTGATCTCAAAATGCCATCACAAATTTTGACTTCTTCCTGTGCTTATTTTTTAGATCCCTGTTAACATAATATTAATATTATGAAATATCATTTCAGGTAAAACTTCACATAAGCAGAGTGATGTTAAATGACAATATCAGAAAGTCACTGGCGAATTTTACACCTAGTAGGGCTGGCAGTGCTCCCAAGGGACAGGAATTCCAGTGCAATTGGACCTTTGAGGAATGTTTGGACATTGAGGCAGGGGTGTATTGATATATTTAGGGTACACTTTGGGGATTTGTGAGCAGTAAGGGGTATGTGAAGTTCTATGCCTGAAGTGGTGCCATAATTTAAATTACCATGAAAGTTGCCTTTAATCATGCCAGCCAGGGTTAAGCTGAAGATACCTTCAATGAGGCCATAGTGAAAGGGCTAGTGAGTGAGGGACCTTGAAGAGTGGTGTTAGAGAAGAGTTTGTAGCCTGACAGCTGGAGGAACGGAGCATAGGAGACCTCTTTCTCATCACTAGAATCAACCTCTTAATTCAGAGAAATTGGGATGAACACAGTAAGAGAAAAGGGAATATTAGCCTGATTCTGGCAGTGCTGGTTATGGGCAGCCACCACCACCTCTGGGGAAGAATTATTCTTCTTTTAAGTTTTTATATTTGTGTTTATTCTTCATTTAACTTACAAAACACAATTAGAGTTGAATATTAAAACAAAAACAATAGGCAAGTAGTAAGCATGTTATTATTAGAGTCCTTCCCCAATTCCCTATTGCATACAGAATGTCAAAGAGTGACTGGTCCATAAGAGGCCTCATACAGAATACAATCTCTGAGGTGATGTTCATCATCCTCATACTCTTCTCCATTATAATGAGTCTGTCTTTCCTGACTTGGAAAAAAGTCTGCCAGTTCAATTTAATCCATTTCATCAGGCTTCTCTACTTCCTTCATTTCAGGAAAGAGTTTTCTAGCTAAGAGAGTTTATCAGGATAGAAAAAGCCATTTTTAGGAAAGTTTACCTGGGGAAGAGTTCTTAAGATTGGCACTGCCTGCAAGGAGGATGGGGACAAAGAACAACAGAGGGATAATCCAGACTGTACCTTGCTCTTGCAAGCAAGGAAGTGAACACACACCCAGAGTAAGATTCCCATATGCTCTCCAGGAATATTCTGGGGAACAATATAACAAGCTCCTACCAAAACTGTTCAAGGGCATGAGTCTTAACCTGGTCACCATGAATAACCAAACTCAATTAGGATTTTCAAATCCCTAATCTAGAGTTTCTTGATTTTGGAGGGGAGGAAACCCATGAAGAAAACCACAAAGGATACAAATGATTAACAGATATGACACATATGATGAAAGAGGCAATAAAAGTAATTATGTACAAAACAAGTGACTCTCTCAGGTGCAGCTCATAGACCTTATGCCTGGATGGGGTACCCAGGAAAAAAAAAGGTGTTTGGGAACATTTCACTGATACTTCCACATCGGAAACCAGCCAATATTTTGTGTACCAGAATGAATTCAGACCAAAAGGGAAAATGAGCAGACAAAGACAAAGAAAGTAAAACAGACAGCTTCCACATATTTATCACAGCACTCACCCAAAGACAAAGAAGAACAACAATGACTACTGCACACTTGTCTTGTGATAACTGCATTCTTGCTTCATGTTCTCCTTTGAAACAAACTGAGACCAAATGAGTGGTTACTGTGATGGACAGACAGAAAAGGCAAAAAAAGACAGGAATGAGGCATACAAACTTATCTTCATGAGACCTATCACATAAAACACTAAGGGGAAAATTCACTGAAGCAGCAGCATTACAAAGAGAACACAGACCAAGTCAAACCATTTTAAAGTTCCTGTAGAAACATGCAAATGTGAACCCCAAGAAGAGGTTTTCAAGCAGCCACAAAACAATTTCCTTTCCTCAAATAATGTATCCCATTCCTCTTCTGCTCATGCTTCTAAGAGGATGTTCTACTACTCACCTTCCAACCCAGTCATCCCTCATCTCCCTAGCATTCCCATATACTGGAACTTCAAGCCCTCACAGGACCAAAGGTCTCCCTTAACATTGATGTCAGATAAGGCTATCCTCTGCTGCAAATGCAGATGAGGCTATTTGCCCCTCCATGTGCATTGTTTGGTTGGTGTATTAGACCCTGGAAATTCTGAGGGAATCTGGTTGTTTGATATTGTTGTTCTTCCTAAAGAGTTGCAAACACCTTCAGCTCCTTCAATCCTTCCCCTAACTTCTCCATTGGGGTCCTGATGTCCTGTATGATGATTAGTTCACAGCATCCTAATATGTATAGGTCAGATTTTGGCAGAGCCTCTCAGGAGCCAGCTATATCAGGCTTCTGTGACAAGCATTTCTTAGCATTAGTAATAGTGTGTGAGCTTGATGGTTGCATATGGAATGGATTCCCAGGTGGGTAAGTCTCTGGATGGCCTTTCCTTCAGTCTCTTCTCCTAATCTTTTCCCCTGTATTTCTTTTAGACAGGAAAAACTCTGTTTTAGAATTTTTGAGATGGGGCCTGTGTCTAATGTCTGGATTAGTCTCTACACGTTCTCTCTCCCATTTGTTTTAGTATTTCAGCTAATGTTATCTCCTTTAGGTCCTGGGAATACTCTTGCTTACCTGGCATCTAGCACTTTACGATGGCTAACTGAATTCTCCAGCCCCCATTTCTAGACACCTCTTTTCAATTTTCTGACCCTCCATACATCTTTCTGATCTCCTCCCTCTGTTTCTATTATTAAATGATAACACCAACGATGAAAATGTAAGTTTTAGATGCACACACAATGCACAAGTCTATGAAAAGATATTCGTAAGATTTTCATTGAGTCTCAAAGGATATGTTCTAAAACTGCCAGTGAGCAAGCTGTAGAATCAGAGAAATCAGGACAGGAACCGTCCAAGGAATTGGGAACTTTAACAAAATAGAACTGCTGATTATGTGTAGGTGGGAGGCTCAGTTCTTTTCTATTTTCATTCATTAATATATATATATATATATATATATATATATATATATATATATATATATATATATATATATATATATATATATATATATATATATATATATATATTCCCCTCCTTCTGGCCCACTTCCACAGTTCTTGACTCTACACCAATCCCCTATGTCTCTGAGAGGGTAATCTCACACAACCTGCACATGCATCCTCCTTCACTCAAGCTTCAAATCTCTACAGGATTCAGCATGTCCTCTCTAACTGAGGCCAGACCAGAGCCTCTCAGGAGGCAGCTATATCAGGCTTCTGTTGACAAGCATTTCTTAGCATTAGTAATAGTGTGTGAGTTTGATGGTTGCATATGGAATGTATTCCCAGGAGGGCAAGTCTCTGGATAACCTATCCTTCAGTTTCTGCTCCTACTCTTTTCCCCTGTATTTCTTTTAGACAGGAAAAGTCTTCTGCTACATCTGTGACAGGGGTGTGTCTGGAGGATCTGACTAGTCTGCATATGCTCTTTGTTTGGTACATTAGTCACTGGGAGTTCCCTGGAGTCCAGGTGAGTTGACACTGTAGATCTTCCTATTGGATTATCATCCACTTTGCAGGATGAGTTCTTAAGCCTCTTTCAGAAATTGAGTGATGAATAGAGATGGCACTCAAGAAATCCTTGTTCTGAATTCTTTCTAATATTATTTTTCAATGGAGAAGGTTGTATTCTGGCATACATTATTGATAAGATATTGTAGAATATTATTAGAAAGAAAGTTGTTGCATATATTTGCTGGAAATCCTAGAGTTATATAAAGTCCATAATGGTAAAGGATATTTACCATCTAGATATTTGCATCTTGCTCTGAAACTCGATGGAAGTGGTTGTTTGTTCCTATTTGTTTTGTTTGTGTGAATATTTTGCTTTGCTCACCTTATGCAGAATTGAAGACAATTTGTAGGAAACCACATTAAATAAGGACAGCTGACTTTTTTTTTTTTTTATCTCTAATCATTTTTTACAATCAAGTTCTCATGCTGCTCATTGTCCTCCAGGAGTTCCTCGTCACATTCATACACCAAACCCCCATTTCCAAGAAAATGTCTCCATCCACCAACCCTTCCAGGAATTCCTACTCCATGGGACCCCATGTATCTCCAGGTTATGTGTGTCTTCTCTTATTGTGACCAGAAGAGATAGACCACTGCTGAATATGTGTCCAGCCTTTCCAGAATTAAATTACATGAGTCCCTGGCTTCTATTCATTGGATAGGAATAAGCATCATTGTCTGTCTCAGTCAGCTGCTTGTTGGGCCTTTCAAATGGTAGATATGCTAGGCTCCTGTCTGTAAGTACACCATAGCATCTTAGCTATTCTGATTGGTGAAAGGTGGAATCTCAGGGTCCTTAAGATTTCCTTGATCAGTAAGAACATCGACCATTTCTTTAAGTAAGTGCTTCTTGGTTATTTGTGATTCCTCTGTTGTGAATTATCTATTTAGTTCCATCTACATAAAACCACACACACTGAATCTAATAGAAGAGAAAGTAGGAAATAATCTTGAACTAACTCATCGGCAGGAGAAGTTGTTGGGGTGGAGATTTATTAAACAAAACTACAATGGCTCAGTCTCTAAGATCAAGAACTGATAAATCAGACCTTATGAAACTGAAAACCTTCTGTAAGGCAAAGGATAAATCGGCAAGCTACAGATTGGACAAAAAAAAGGCTTTACTAGTCCCATTTTACATAGAATGTTAATATCTTAAATATGTAAAGAACTCAAGAAGCTAACGTCTCCCCCTGACCAAAAAAAAAAAAAAAATGTGATATAGATGTAGGTAGAGAATTTGCAACAGGAATCTTGAATAGCTGAGAAGAACTTCAAGACATCTGACACTTAACATGGATTCTTTTCAAGTATGGACTTCTGTTGGGTACTATGCTCTGCACACAAGGGCCATTTCTGCACTTCTCTAATATATACAGATTACTAATATAAAGAAAGTGAACAGTGGGTCTCTGTATAGATAATGTAACAATTATACGAAAACAAGACTGATGCCTTTAACACAAATTTTCATGCAAGTATTCTGAGTAGGGAATGTTTTTGAACTTATAATTTCTCATCTATACCATTGAAAATGGCAATGATTTTTTTCTGGACTCATTTGTTTTTATGAGAAGATATCATAGGTACTTGGTCTTTCAGGTCCTTATACTAATTATCTTGATTGTCTCTGGTTTTTGCATACATATTTTGGAAGAGAACCATATGCTAGACATTAAGAGGGGAAAGAAATGTGCTGGAGGAAAAGAAATGGAATACAGTGGAGGAAACTGTAGTCCTTTTGGAAGACTGTTTAACTTTATGTTGCTGAATCTGGAACACAGTCTCTTATCCTTTTAAATATCAGTAAGTTGAACTTAAGGTGCCCTTTTCCTGACCTTCTCCAATCTCATCAGAGTGTGAAAGAGATTTGTGTATTATGATAGAAAAACATCACTGAGAAACTCTAAAAATACAACAAATTCCATTCTACAGGAGCTGTCATGGGAGACCTTTAGAAAGGTTCATGGTAACCAAAATGCTGTCTCCTGCTGCAGGGCAGTCAGGTTTGTGTAGGTGAGAGCAGCCATGAGTGAATGTGTAAAATAGGTCCACTTCACACGTGTCAAGTCTCAATTCCTGTTCTCATCCTTTTCAGTTTGTTAAGTTTGAAATAAAATATTGATTTGGTGGAATTAACAACAGAAATTTTTATTATAGTTTTCAATATCAGAAGTCTAATATTACTGGCCATATTTTCTTGACATTTCTACTGGATTTTAGATGATAGCTTCTTTGCTAGGTCTTTACATGGGGCTTTTCTCTTGGACATGTAACCCTATCTTTTCCTCTTGTCTTGTTTTATTTCGTTGAATAAAAAAATGCCAATATATATCAGAGAGGGAAGAAGACAGGTATGCCTGTCTTTTAGTGTAGAGAAATAAGAGGGCTAGATAACTAGGGAACTGTCATTTAAGGTTCAAAATAATCTCTTTTAGAAAAAAGTGTGGAATACTCTACACAGACTCAGGGGAAGGTGGAGCCTGGGGGTTTAATGATGTTCTCTCTACAGAGTGTCATACTTCCCACTCAGGGTTACCTTCCTCCTTGTATATAGTGTTGCAGATCTCAAAAAGCAGAGATTAGCTTATGTGGGCTAAAGGTCAGCATTTTCTTAAGCAGCTGTGCTACAGATTCTTTCATTTCTGGTAGCACTAAATGCAGTGGCCTTCTGGGTACAAGAGGTTCTCAAGGTAGATATACCTCTGGAGGCCAGTCATCCTCTGAAGGGAATCCAAGGAGATCAAAGATTTTTGCACAATTTGTCAGCATCAGATTTTCCACAGAAGAGAGGCTTACAACAAAACATCTATGAGTAGATACAGCCAACACAACACATGTTCACAGGTGTTACACATGTAGCCTGCAGAAGAATTTCAGGAGCCCAAGTCACAGAACATAGCAACCACAGGCATGAGGGTCATTTGGTAGCTATAGATATTGGATAGGACAAAATCAGCCAACTTGACTGTCCCATTAATTGTCACCAGAATGTTCTCTGGCATAATGTGTCCTTCCCCCAGCCTTGAGTGGCTAGTCAGATGTTAATTATTTGCCACAGTCTTAAACCAACCTAGCCCATCTAGGGTGGATTCTTCAGACCTTGTTGCTTGTCTTCTGTCTTCCACATACACAGCCTCCTGCAGAAGAGGACTGCCAGTGAGCTTACTTTGCAACTCAAGCCTGCTGAAACACACAACAGAACCCACTTGAAACATAGGGATGGACCTTTTGAATTTTCATCCTATTCCGAAAAAAACAAAAAAACAAAACAAAACAAAAAAACAAAAACAAAAAAACAAACAAACAAAAAACATCGAACCTTGATCAAAGTACTTGGTCTCGGTTCATTATTTCTCTTGTTTGCCCACTGTATTCCATTCCACCTCTCCTTCCAGGTGTAAATAGTCCTTCATGGCCTCTGGAAGGCTCCAGGTAGAACCTAAATGAAGGACCTGGACACTGACTGGCATACCAACTGAGGGACACTGTTTTCAGTGTGTCTCCACAGAAAACTGTAGAACATATTTATCATGTATGGTGGTATGCAACATACATCATTAATGTTAGCACTATAAATTTCGCCTTTTGAAAGCTGTTGATTGAAAGGGTACAAAAAGGATACAGGCTATTCAAAGAAATCATTAATTTAATGCTGATATGAGATAGGGGAAACAGCACATTGGGAATGGGACAATTAAATAGGCAATTGAGCACAGCCTCCAGGAGCTGCTTCAGGAAAGAGGAATAGGCTATAAAGGAATACAAAATAGAATAGAATAGAATAGAATAGAATAGAATAGAATAGAATAGAATAGAATAGAATAGAATAGAATAGAATAGAATAGAATAGAATAGATAGAATAGAATAGAATAGAATAGAATAGAATAGAATAGAATAGAATGGAACGGAAAGAATAAAAAAACATGAAATAAGAGATGCTGCATATACAAATGACATGAGAGAGAGAGAGAGAGAGAGAGAGAGAGAGAGAGAGAGAGAGAGAGAGAGAGAGGGAGGGAGGGAGGGAGGGAGGGAGGGAGGGAGGGAGGGAGGGAGGGAGGGAGGGAGAGAGAGAGAGAGAGAGAGAGAGAGAGAGAGAGAGAGAGAGAGAGAGAGAGAGAGAGAGAACTACAAGGGACATGACAAAATCAGGAGAGATAATGCCTGACAATTTTGGCCCCTACTGGAGATATTCTTAGTTCTGGTTACATCAAGTTCTCTTCCCTCCCTATATTGTCTTTCTTTGTTGCACACCAATCTTTCCATGTGTCAATTTGTGTCTGTTTTTGTGATTGGGTACCTGACTCACGATGATATACTCCAGATCCATCCATCTGCCTAAGAATTTTATAAATTTATTGTTTTTAACAGCTGAGTAGTAATCCGCTGTGTAAATGTACCATGTTTTCTATATCCATTCCTCTGTTGAGGGACATCTGGATTCTCTCCACCTTCTGCTTATTATAAATAGCATTTCTATGAACATAGAGGAGCATATGTTCTTATTACAAGTTGGAATGATTTCTGGATATAAAATACCCAGGAGAGTTATTGCCGGATCTGCCCTTAGTACTATTTCCAGTTTTCTGAAGTACCCCAGACTTATTTTCAGAGTTGTTGTACAAGCTTGTAATTCCACCAGTAATGGAGTAATGTTCTTCTTTCTCCATATCCTCGCCAGCCTCTGCTGTCACCTGAATTTTTCATCCTAGCCATTCTGACTGGTCTGAGGTGGAATCTCAAGGATATTTTGATTTAAATTTCCCTGGTGATTATGGATGTTGAACATTTTTTTCAAGTGTTTTCAGCCCTTTTATATTCCGCAGTTGAGAATTCTTTCTTTATCTCTGTACCCCATTTTTAATGGGGTTATTTGAATTTATGGAGTTTAGCTTTTTGAGCTTTTTGTATATATTAAATATTAATCCCCTATTGGATTAAGGATTGGTAAAGATCCTTTCTCAATCTGTTGGTGGTCATTTTGTATTATTTGCAGTGCATTTTGCCTAACAGAACATTTTCAGTTTCATGAGGTTCCATTTATGGAGTCTCAACCTTATAGCACAAGCCTTTGCTGTTCTATTCAAGAATTGTTCCCCTGTGTCCATATCTTTGAGACTTTTCCCAACTTTCTCCTCTATAAGTTTCAGTGTCTCTGGTTTTATGTGGTGTACCTTGATCCATTTAGATTTGAGCTTTCTACAAAGAGATAAGAATGGATCAATTCACATTCTTATACATAACAGCCAGTTGAGTCAGCACCTTTTGTACTAAATGCAGTCCTTCCCCCCCCCCACCCCTCCGGATGATTTCAGCTCCCTTGTCAAAGATCAAGTGACCATAGGTATGTGCATTCATTTCTGGGTCTTTAATCTATTCCACAGTTCTACATGTCTGTTGCTATACCAGTATCATGAAAGATGTAGTCACAATTGCTCTGCATTGCAAACTGAGGGCATGCATGGTGATTCCACCAAAGTTTTTTTTTTTTTTTTTTAATTGTTGAGAGTAGTTTTTGCTGTCATAGGTTGCTTGTTATTTCATATTAATCGTCAAATTACCCTTCCTAACTCTGTGAAGAATTGAATTGAAGTTTTGATGGGGACTGCATTGAGTCTGTAGATTGCTTTCGGGAAGAAAGCCATTTTTACTATATTAATCTGGCTAACCTTGAGCATGGGAGATCTTTCCATCTTAGAGTCACACCAAGATATTTTATACTATTGTGGCTAAAGTGAAGGGTCTGGTTTCTCTGATTTCTTTCTCTTACTATGTATTCTTTCAGTAGAGGAAGGCTACTGGTTTGTTTGTGTTAATTTTATATTCAATCACTTTGCTGAAGTTGTTTATCCACTGCAGGAGTTCAATCCTGGAATTTTTTTTGGTCACTTAAGAAAACTACCATATCACCAACAAAGAGTAATATCTTAACTTTTTCCTTTTCAGTTTGTATCCCTTTGACATACTTTTATTGTCTAACTTCTTTGGCTAGAGCATCAAGTACTATCCTGAATATATAGGGAGGGAATGGGAAGTCCTTTCTAATGCCTAAGATCTGTGGGATTGATTCACATTTTTCTTCATTTAGTTTGGGTCTGGTTATTGATTTACTGTATACTGGTTTTATTATGTTTATATATGGCCGTAATGGGCCCTATAGGATCATTCCAAGACTTTTAATATGAAAGGGTTTTGAATTTTGTCAAATGCATTTTCAGCATCTGATGAGATGATAATGAGATTTTTTTTTTTTGGAGTTTTTATTATAGTGAATGACCTTAATGGATTTCAATATATTGAAACATCCCTCAGATAAAGTGGAATTCACAACAATGAATTATCTTTTTTGATTTATTCTTGAATTTGGTTTTAGAAACTTTTATTGAATATTGTTATATCAGGAATCATAAGTGAAATTGGTTTGAAATTCTCCTTCTTTGTTGGGTATTTAAATTGTTTAGGTATCAGAGTAAATCTAGCTTAATAGAACAAATGGAATAGAATTCTTTCAGTCTCTATCTTTTGGATTAGTGTGAGGATTTTTAATATTACTAATGAAAGTCTGATTGAATTTTGCACTAAAAATGTTTGGCCCTGTTTGTTTGTTTTTGTTTTGTTTTGTTTTTATTTGATTTGTTTTGATTTGGTATAAGTTTAATGACCCTTTCTATTTCCTTATCTGTTATGAGACAGTTTAGATACTTTTTCTGATCCTGATCTAAACTTTGTACCTGGTGTCTGTGTAGAAAATTTACCATTTCATTTACATTTTTCAGTTTTGTTCAGTATAGGTGATTGTAGATAGATGTAATGATTTTGGAATTTCCTCATTTTCTACTATTATATCTCACCTTTAAATTTTGATTTTGATAATGTAGATACTGTTTCTGTGCCATTTAGTTAGGTGAGCTAAGGATTCATTAATCATGTTGATTTTCTCAAATAATCATCTCTGAGTTTTGTTGTATATTTCTCTTTGTTTTGACTTGGTTGATTTCAGCCCAGAGTTTGATTATTTTCTGCCATCTAATCATCTTGGATGTCTTTGCTTCTTTTTGTTCTAGAACTCTCAGGTATGCTGTTAAGTTGCTAGTGTAGAACCTCTCCAACTTCTTTATGAAGCCACTCAGTACTATGAGTTTTCCTCCTAGCAGTTCTTTCATTGTGTCTCATAAGTTTGGATATGGTGTACCTTCAATGTTGTTAAATACTAGTAAGTCTCTAATTTAATTCATTATTTTATTCCTAGCCATGTTATCACTGAGTAGAGAGTGACCAGCTTCTATGTGTATATGGATTTTCTATTTTTTTAGTTGTTATTGAAGAGAAGCCTTAATCCCTGGTGACATGATAGAACCCATAGGATTAATCCAATCTTCTTTTATCTGTTGAGACTTGTTTTGTGACCAATTTTATGGTCAATTTTAGAGAAGGTACCACGAGGTGCTTAGAAGAATTATGTTCTTTTATTTAAAAGTAAAAGGTGTCTCTTTTTAGTTTCGGTTTCCCTGATTTGTCCATTAGTGAGAGTTGGATATTGAAGTCTCTCACAATTTTTTGTGGGAGTTTAAAGGTATGTTTTGGGCTTTTGTAAAGTTTCTTTTATGGATATGGGTGTCCTTGCATTTGAGGCATAGGTATTCAGAATTAAAGGTTCATCTTCTCAGATTTTTCTTTTTTTGAGTATGAGAATTTATTTGCTAACATTTGGTTGAAAGTCCGTTTTATTGGCTATTATAATGGCTACTACAGCTTATTTTTTTGTGACTATTTTCTTGGAAATTTTTTCAGCCTTTGACCCTGAGGTAGTGTCTATTTTTAACGCTAAAGTGTGTTTTCTGTATGCAGAAAAAATGCTGGGTTTTTCTTTCCATATTCAGTGCCTTTGCCTGTGTCTTTTTATTAGAGATTCCAATCCATGGATGTTGTGAGATATTAAAAACTAATGATTGTTGCTTCAAGTTATTTTTGTTGTTAGAGGAAGAATTATATTTTATGGTCCTATTCTCTTGGGTTTGTTGTGCAAAGATTAATTTCTTGATTATGGTGGGAAGAAGATTCCCTCTTTTTATTTTTTTTTTCAGTTTTTCTTTCATTATCTTCTGTAGGGCTGTTTTAGTGAAAAGATATTTTTTAAATTGCTTTTGACATGGAATATGTTGTTTTCTCCTTCGAGGTGATTGAGAGTCTTGTTTGATATAGTAGCATGGGCTGGTATATGTGTTTTTTTTATTTTTTTTAAGAGTCAGCATCATAATTATCTAAGATCTTCTCGCTTTAAGAGACTATGTAAGAGAAAGATCTGCTGTAATTCTGATTCGAACCTTTTCAAATGTCTACCTTCATTTGTTACTTTGCCATTTTTTTCTAAAGTGTAATTATTAAAAGAAAAATAAACACTAATGCCAGCTATGTGCCAGCAATGGCAGTCTGTGCCCCCATAGTTATATTCAATCCACCCTCTTCCCAGTTTCCCAAGATTCACTCATTGTTGAACTCTACACATTCCCATTCATCTGTCTCCTGTGGCGAGCCTGCTATGATTGGCTCTATCCCCTGCAGCCCACCTGAGTAATGTTGAATGTAAAACACCGTACAGTCTTAGTTTAGAATCACCAGTTAACACAACTGCTGGGTACAGAATATATTGTCCTAAACACATCAAATAGTCTATGTTAGAAATACTGATGGATTCTAGTGGATTCCACCACCAGAACTAAAAGGTCCTGGTGGTAAATGGTACATCCCTTTGCTCTAGCCACACCATCAAAAGGGCCCATTTCTCCTTCCTGCATTTTCTTTCTCTCTTGGACCTGGAAGGCCTCTGTCATCCTCTCTCCAGCAATTTGCTTCTTGCCAACTTTATTATCAAATCTATTAATTGGGGGAAATTCCAGTATATTATTCCTTAATACTTTTAATATTAATTCCTTTTCTATACATTTTTGTTTTGACTTTTATCTGACAGGAAGAATATCTGTTCTGGTCCACTCTATTTCTTTTTCTGTCAACTTCATGTACTTCTATGAGCATCTCCTATTAGATTAGGGAAGATTTTTCTATGATTTTGTTGAAGGTGCTTACTGACATTTTGAAATCGAACTCTCCATTCTTTTCTATACCTATTATTCTTAGGATTGTTGTGTTCACTGTGACTTAATATTCCTGAATGTTTTGATTAGAGCTCTTTGTACTTATTTTCTTTGTCTGTTGTGTCAATATCTTTGATGGTGTCTTCTACACCTCAGATTCTCTCTGCTATTACTTGTATTCTGTTGATGAAAGCATCTGTAACTCCTGTTCTCATTCTTAGGTTTTCCATTTCATTGGCTTTATGTATCCCTTTATGATTTCTTTGAACTTTATATTTCCTACTTTAGACCCTGGTTGATTTTGTTCAATTCCTTCTTCTGTTTGATTTTTCCCATGATTTCTTTAAAGGATCTAGGTTTCATCTTTAAGGGCTTCAATGTGTTTACATATACTCTCCTGTAATTTTTTAAGGTGTTATCTATGTCCTTCTTAAGGTCTACTATCTTCTTGCTGAGATGGGATTTTAAGTCAGAATCTTGCTTTTCAGATGTGTTATGATATTATCTTATTCAGGGTTTTACTGCTGTGATCAGACACCATGACCAAGGCAAGTCTTATAAAAACAACATTTAATTGGGACTGGCTTACAAGTTCAGAAGTTCAGTCCATTATCATCAAGGTGGGAGCATAGCAGTATCCAGGCAGGCATTGCTCAGGCAGAGCTGAGAGTTCTATGTCTTCATCCAAAGGCTGCTAGTGGAAGACTGACTTCCAGGTAACTGGGGTGAGAGTCTTAAGCCCACACCCACGTGACACACCATCTCAAACCAGGTCACACCTATACCAACAAGGCCACACCTCCAAATATTGCCACTCCCTGGTCCAAGAATATACAAACCATCACATGTATCTAGCGCTTACAGTGGTGGGAGAATTCTTTTCATATGGTGCCAATATATATTGGTTTCTTTTGCTTATGTTCCTGCAGGTGGCTCCTACAATTTGATCATCTATGGTTTTAACAGCCTTTGCTATCATTAACTATAGCTCGTCCCTCCTGTGAATCTGGTTATGGTAGACCAACTTGGGTCAGGCTTACTCTGGTTGGGAAAGTGTGTTTGGAATGCCTTATATTTGACCTGGGCTGTGCTAGACATCTTGGAGGGGGGGCAAGCTTTCTCTGGCTGTAGATATGGAGTAGAGGGTGACTGAAGCACACTATCTTCCCCTGGTTGCATTTGTGGATCAGAAAAAAAGATGTTAGGAAATATTTCTATCATACTATTAGGAGTTCCATAAAACCTACAAGTTAACTACCTCAGTATGTATAGAGAGTCTTAGTGCAGACCAATGAAGGGTCTGTGATTATTCTGTCAATCTCTGTGAGCCTCTGTGAGTACTGGTTAGTAGATAATGTAGGAAATTATATTGTTGTATTCTTGAATGCTGTGCCTCTGTCTATCATTCCTTTGTATGTTGTGAAGGATTGCCTCATCCCTGAATAATAGTTGGTTCTTTATCTCTGCATCTGCTCCAATATTTACTGAATAAGTGTTCTCTGATGGCTACTATGCTAGGGTCCAGTCAATGAGTTAGGGTGATATTATTAGAAATCATTTTGTTAATTCTTTTTTTTTTATTATTTTTGCCAGTAGTTCTCTGTTCCAAGAGATCTTTAGGTTACCTAGCATCTGGTTCCTGGGCAACTAAGCATTGTCAGGCATAGGTTCTTTCTAGTAGTATGTGACATATGTTCTAACAGTCATTGGTTGGTCAGTGCAAAATGTTTAGGGTCACTCTTATCCCCACATATCTTTCAGTTAGGACAAATTTTTGAAGAATTTTTTGTGGCTATGTTGGTTTCCCATTATCACTATTTGAGGATTTGAGTTACTATAGAAAATAGCCATTTTTCCCCTGTATTTATCCTGCCAATCCATGAGCATGGGAGATTTTGTCTTATTCTGAGATCTTCTTAGATTTCTTTCATTAGAGTCTAGAATATCTTATTATACAGATCTTTCACTTGCTTAGTTAGATTCATATCAAGATCTTTTATTTGTGTGTGTGTGTGTGTGACTGTTGTGAAGGGGGTTGTTTCCCTAAATTATGTCTCAGAATGTTTATCCTTTGTGTATAGGAAGGCCACTGTATTTTTTTAAATTAATTTTATATCCAGCCACTTTGCTGAAGTTGCTTATCAGTTTTAGGAGTTCTATGCTGGTATTTTTTTATTGGTAAAACAAATATACTATCCCATCATCTACAAAGAGTGATATTTTGAGATGGAAAGATCTCCCAAGCTCATGGATTGGCAGGATTAAAATTATAAAAAAACAAACAAACAAACAAACAAACAAAAAAAACAAATGGCCATCTTGCCAAAAGCCATCTACCTACTTAATGAAATCCATATGAAAATTATAATGCAATTCTTCATAGATTGAGAAAGAGTAATTTCCAAATATACCTGGAATAACAAAAACAAAAAAGCAGAAAAGATTCCCAATAATAAAAGAATGTCTGGGGGAATCACCACCCTGATATCAAGCTATACTACAAAGCAATTTTGATAAAAACTGCATGGTATTTTACAGTGACTGGCAGGTAGAACAAGCAATAGAACTGAATACCCCTAAATGAACTCACACACCTATGGTCACTTGATCTTTGACAAAGGAGGTAAAACCATCCAGTAGAAAAAAGACAGCATTTCCAAAAATGATGCTGCTCAACTGGCAGTTAACATGTAGAAGAATGCAAATCTACTCATTCTTATCTCCCTGTACAAAGCTCAACTCCAAATATATTAAGAAACTTCAAAAAAAAAAAAAAAAAAAACAGATACACTAAAACTTTAGAATAGAATGTTGGGAAGAGCCTAAAACATATGGGCACAGGGGAAATATTCCTGAACAGAACACAACTGGCTGGTGATGTAAGATCAAGATACAACAAATGGAATCTTGTAAAATTGCAAAGCTTCTGTAAGGCAATGAATACTGCCAAGAAGACCAAAAGGCCACCAACACATTGAGAAAAGATCTTCACCAATTCTAATCCAATACAGGGCTAATATCCAATACAAATAACTCAAGAATTTAGACTTCAGAAAAAAAAATCCTGTGGTGTTGGACACTAAGTGGTATGAGGGGATTTGGGAAAGGAGAGAGAAACCCATGTATGGCCAGAGCTCTGGTGCTCTGAGCAGGTGGACACAGGAGGGCTGCCAGAGGCTTTCCACTCTCCCCCAGGTGGGCATCTAAGCCACTTAACACAGTCAACAGGGGTGAACAAGGCATAGCCCCTGATACCAGAGGCCCTGGTGCAACAACCTCAGCCCCAGGGTTATGGGAGAGAGGGCAAAGGGAGAGAGGTTCCCATGCAGGTGAGAGTGCTTAGTCCAGTCAGTGGCTGGATCACAGATAAGCCTTCAATCAAGAGATTTGAAATGGTTTATAAGAAGAAAGCCTATTCCATTACCGTGGGAACCCCTCACCTGGGTTAGAGACCAAACTGTATGTGCATAGCCCATTGCCACACACTGAGCATATACCCAGAAGTTGCTCCTATTTTAATAAGGACACATTCTCCATTATGCTCATAGCAACCTTATTTATAATAGGCAAAAGCTAGAAAGAAACCAGACATCCCTCAACAAAGAATGGATACAGATATATCCATTTACACAATGTACATTTACACAATGGAGTACTGCTCAGCTATTAGAAACAATGAATTTATGAATTTTTTTAGAAAAATGGATTAATTTGTAGTATGTCATCCTGAGTGAGGTAACCTAATCACAAAATAACACACATGTTATGCCCTTACTGATAAGTGGATATTAACCCAGAATCCTGAAAACTTGGAATACTCAAGATACAATTAACAAACCATGTGAAACTCAAAAAGAAGGAAGAAAATATTGAGGATAGTTCTATCCACCTTAGAAGGTGGGAACAAAACACCCAGGGGGAGAGTTAAAGAAGCAATGTGTAGAGTAGAGACTGAAGAAATGACCATCTAGAGAGTGATTAACCTGGGGAACCATACCACTTACAATTACCAAACCCAGACAACATTATGGATGCCAGTAAGTGTTTGCTGACAGAAGCCTGACATAGCTCTCCTGAAAGGCATGGCCAGTGCCTCACAAATACAGAGGTTGATGCTCACAGCCATCTACTGGGCTGAGAATAAAATCCCAAAAAAAAGGAGCTAGAGAAAGTTCCCAAGAAGCTGAAGTGGTTTGCAACCCCATAGAATGAACAAAGATATGAACTAGCCAGTAGCCCCAGAATCCCCAGTGACTAAATCACCAAATAAAAAGCACTAATGGACATATCAATTGCATATGCAGCAGAGGATGGCCTAGTCCGTAATCAGTGTGAGGAGAGGCCCTTTTTCCATTGAAGGCTATAAGCTCCAGTGTGGAGGAATGCCAGGGTCAGAAAGCCAGAGTTCATGGGATGGTGAGCAGGGGCACTGGGGAGAGGATAGGGGGAGGATGTCCTTTGGAGGTGAAAAAGAAAGGGGATAACTTTTTAATTGTAAAGAAAGGATATATTCATCAGGCGTGATGGCAAGCACCTTTAACCCCAGCACTCAGGAGGCAGTGGCAGGTGGATCTCTGAGTTTGACGTCAGCCTTGTCTACAGAGTGAGTTCCAGGACAGCCAGGGCTATTCAAAGAAACCCTATCTCAAAAAAAACAACAAAATACAAAATAAAACAAAAACAAAAAAAAAGAAGAAAGGAAGGAAGGAAGGAAGAAGGAAAGAAAGAAACAAAGAAAGGAAGAAAGAAAGAAAGAAAGAAAGAAAGAAAGAAAGAAAGAAAGAAAGAAAGAAAGAAAGAAAGAAAGAAAGATAGACAGTAAGGAAGGAAGGAAGGAAGGAAGAAGAAAACAAAGAAACAAAGAAACAAAGAAAGAAAGAAAGAAAGAAAGAAAGAAAGAAAGAAAGAAAGAAAGGAAGGAAGAAAGGAAGGAAGGAAGGAAGGAAGGAAGGAAGGAAGGAAGGAAGGAAGGAAGGAAGGAAGGGAGGGAGGGAGGAAAAATGAAAGAATATATCCAGTAAAAAATTCAGACTCTGTATCCCCTATTACTATCTGACTTCACTAGGGTCACCCTAGTACAACTATTGAGTTTACATTGCCCTAGGTTTCTACCTTAATCCCTGATAACACTTTCAGTTCAAACCTTCTCTCCAAGAATAATCTCCCTTCATCAATCTTTCTCTTTCATGCCCCCTATTGCTATTCCCGCTTTTCCCCAGCTTACATAATCAATTTTAATTTCCCATCCCAGAAAGGTCCATGTATATCCTTTTACCACTTTCTTGTTTCATAGACTCTCTGAGGTCTAGGCCATATTTATTGACTGCTGGAATTTTGCATATAATTCCACCAAGTTTAGTACCATAGTTAATTCGAAAAAGAGGGGCAAGGTGAAAACAGAAAGAGAAGGGGACAGGGACAGGGACAGGGAGAAGGAGAGAGAGAGAGAGAGAGTGAGTGAGAGAGAGAGAGAGAGAGAGAGAGAGAGAGAGAGAGAGAGAGAGAGAAATTGGGGTCTATCTTTATATATGTATGATGGTTCAATCACAGGTGAAGGTTGGAGATGAGCCATGTGGATTCTGGGAATATTGTGGCTGTTTCTTTGGCAACAGGTGTGTGGATCTTTCCTACGTAATGTCACATGTTTCAGAAGTCCTCATAACAATAACCATGGAATTAAATTTCATGCAGACATTTATTATTTTTTAAAGAATTTATATATAAATACTGGGCTGAGCTAACACTGTACATTAGAATCTTAAATCTTAAGAATTATTTGTCATCATTTTCTAAGCTAAAATAACCAGATGTGGTAAGTTTTGAAGTATTCAGAAGAAAAAGACATATTCCTACATCTACACAAATGAACAGAAATGTCAATGCAATCAGTTCCTATAACTACTTTCCAATTGTATCAGGAATAGAGTGTACCTTCCTTTATTCTCTTACTTAGCACTTTTTATTGATACTTCTGCTGATGTCTTTGTTGTTGCTGCTGTTGCAGTTTGTATAAGGATCTCACCACATAGTCCTGATTTACGTGGAACTTCCTATATAGAGAAAAAACTAATATTTTTATGGTATTGTCATTAACGGTATGCATGACTAAGCCTAGAATGCTCTTTGTCCTTATTCTCTCACTATTTCCCTCCATGTTCTGCTTCCCACTTCCCTTTCCATCATCCTCTTTATAACTTTAACTAAGGGGAATAATTCCTTATAGAATGACTACTAGAATTATGTCATTTTCATCATGTGAAATATTGGCCCTGTTGGAATGATGCTATACATTTATTTTTACTCCCAATTTCTTATTTATTTGAGATCACATTTTGGTATATGTTGGATTTACTTCTTCCCTCATACATTTCCCTCATACACTTTCATGATTTTATACTTCTTTCCCTATTACCCTCATTTCAGTTGCATGTCATATTAAAATCCTGTAGTTAAACATTCCTTTAGGTTTATTCAAATTTCAAATAAGAAACTTATTTTGATTAAGACAAGATTAAAAATTTTAATTCTGTTGGAGGCTAATTTATTTTATACATGTAGAAATAGTATTGGGATTTCCATGAAGCATACACAGATAACATCACAACTCAGCTTCAGGTCTCTTATATTTCCCCCAACATGAGGAAAATAATTCTGTGCTTTCATGAAAAACAGAGGTTTATGTAATAAAACTTATGCCACTAAAGATTTAATAAAATGAGTTTCCACATTTTTAATATGTAAAACACAAAGTATAATGCAGTAATTAGATGAAAATTTAGTAATAGTTATTCATGGAAAGGCACTGTCATCTGCATATTATTTTGTGATTATTTTAAAACATGCTGTAAAACTCTCTAATATACTAGACAGAAAAGCCAGAATCACTGGGCAACGTTTTTTTTTTTTTCTTTGTTTGTTTTTTGTTTGTTTGTTTGTTTGTTTGTTTTTTTTTTTTTTTTGTGAAACTAGATGTTACCTATGTTCCATTTTCTGTTAAGTCATCCTCTGGAAGAACAATGAGAAAGTAAATACTATGAGCCAAAAAGAGGAGGCATTCTTAAGGATAGAGAAGAGCTGTCAGCCAAAGTTTCTTCTGGGAAAGAATTGTCCTCAGGCTCTCCTAAGGACTTGACTTCTTCTTGATGAGGAACGCTTGCCTGGGTACTTGCATACACTCATTGCAATTTCTAATGTCATGATGACTGCCTGACCATGAATTTTTACCTTGTGGAGACTACGAAGATTATTGCAATGCCCTCAAATGGGTCGAAAATGTTAAGTCTCCTTCAAGGAGAACAAGGGAATGAGGTTGGGTGAGATGGTACCTACTTGTCAAAGATGCTGAATCTTTATCTGAGATCAAAGATTATATCGCAGAATTGTTTGTGTCACATTATTCATATACTCTTTATTATGGTTTGGAAAACTTTATACCCCTGTATTCCCAGAAAAGGAGCAGTCACCAAAGACGCACTTCTTATCCCCATGATAGAGCAAAGTAAGCAATATAGTCCTGTGGAGTAGAACTAGGCTGGTATGCTGACTGCTGAATGGCATATTTCTTACCTAGAGACCATTGTATCTCTGCTTCAAAAACAGAAATAAATCAATAAAAATATGAATGAAAAATTACTTCTATAACTTCAGAGCATCTGTCAAGAGACTGTATATGAAGCTGTTTAATTTCTTACCTTTTAATAAATTTCATAAATAATGATGGTTGATAATAAAAACTGCAGGAGGACCAGACCTCCTTTCAATTTTGACATGCTTAAATATTCATTGAAGTTATATCAATATATCCTTATTATCTTATTATTACATGTGTAAGGATATTTCTGTTTGTAACAATTATTTTGTCAGAGGTAAGGAAATAAAGAAAATTTCCTGTATTAGTATGCTGAAAATTTTTACAGTAGAAAACAGTAACTGGATTACATTAAAATATATTGATCTACTAAAGTGTATATTGTGCAGAGAATGGAAATAATGGAGCATGTGGGACTCAAAGGGGTGTGTTCATCAATAGTTTGCCCAGGGATCAGTGTCCTACAGAGCAGAGGAAGCAGAATGACTTTAATACCTGGAGGCAGTGTATAACTCTGAGGAAACAATGTCAATAGAAATGATGCACATAAACACTCTCAGATACTGTGGTAAGAGGCACAGGGTCTGCACAGGACCAAGACAGATGGGGCTCCAGGATTGAGAGAAGGAAATAAAAACATGTTCTCTTCTGTAACCAAGAATTTATTAGCAAGTGGTCCCCATTTGCAAAGAAAATTTAGTTTTCTCCTGTAACATTATCAGTCTCATTTCAGAGTAGGTCATTTGCCCAGGATCAGATGGTCAACACAAATCAAATTCACTGGTAAACTGTGTTCATAGCAGCCCTATTTATACTAGCCAGAAGCAGGAAAGAAACCACATGTCCCTCAACAGAAGAGTGGCTACAGAAAATGTGCTCCATTTACACAATGGATTACTACTCAGCTATTAAAAACAATGAATTTATGAAATTCCTGAGCAAATGAATGTATCTGGAGGATATCATCCTGTGTCAGGTAACTCAATCACAGAAGAAGTCACTTGATAATCACTGATAAGTGGATATTAGCCAGGAAATCTAGAATATCCAAGATACAACTTTCAAAACACAAGAAAATCAAGAAGGAAGACCAACTCCTGGATTCTTCATTCCTCCCTAGAATAGTGAATAAAATGTCCATGGAAAGAGTTGCAGAGATAAAGCTTAGAGCTAAGATGAAATGATGGACTATTCTGAGACTGCCCCACCTGGGGTCCATCCCATAATGAGCCACCAAAAACAGACACTACTGCATAGGCCAGCAAGATTTTTCTGAAAGTACCCTGATATAGCTGTCTCCTGGGAAGCTTTGTCAGTGCCTGGCAAACAAAGAAGGGGATGCTCACAGTCATCTATAGGAGGGAACACAGGGCCCCCACTGTAGGAGCTAGGGAAATTACCCAAGAGCTGAAGGGGTCTGCAAACCTATTGGTGGAACAACATTATGAAATAATCAGTATCCCCAGAACTCTTGTCTCTAGCTCAATATGTAGCAGAAGATGTCCTAGTTGGCCATCATTGGGAAAGGAGAACCCTTGGTCTAGCAAACTTTATATACCCCAGTACAGGGGAAAGCCAGGGCCAAAAAGTTCAAGTGAGTGGGCAGGGGGGAGGGTATATGGGATTGTTGTGATAGCATTTGAAATGTAATTGAATAAAATAATACTTATTAAAAAAACAGACTGATAGTTTTTGTTAGCTTTTTTTCAGCCTTATGTAGTTTTGCTTTGTCACCACAGGTGAAAACATCATTGTTTTACCTGGAATCTATGGTTGAAATTGAGGTCATCCTGATCACTGAAAGTAGTCCTCAAACTTCTACCTATGCACTGTAATAGGAACATGAACAAATATATATACAGTGACACAAGACACATATGTACACATGTGTACACCACACAGGAGAGAGAGACAGAGAGAGAGAGGAGAGAGAGAGAGAGAGAGAGAGAGAGAGAGAGAGAGAGAGAGAGAGAGAGAGAGAGAGAGAGAGAACGGAAAGTTAAAGAGAAGAAGAAGACCAAAAAAATGATTTATACATAGATGAGAATTAGAATAGATAGGGAATTGAAACACATTGTTTACCTCTTCAATGGAAAGAGGTACTTTGCTGCTCATAGTGGCATAGTAGAATGATGTAGGTTTCTATCCCAGTGATCCATTCTGTCTGATGATTCAGAATTTGTCTTTATCTCCTCAAATTTATGTTTTAATTTATCTCAGACCCTTTCTCTTAAATCTTGAGCGGTAAGTTCTAGTCATAAAATCTCTTTGAATGAAGGGTGGCACTTGTATTTTACAACAGACTAAGTAACAACTACATTATTTTAGAGTCAGGACAATCTTGATATCTGCAAGCACTATGATTCTGTCAGTCAAGATCCCTGCACCCTAAATTTTGGGCACTAAATCAGAGTCAAAGTACCCATTGGTTTTAAGAATACAAATGCACTTTGTAAAGAATCTCCATAGAAGTCTCTCTTAAAATTGTTTTGCACTTGGAACTGAGTTAATTGTTGCATGAATATTTTTGAAAATTATGCTTTAAATATGGCGCAAAAAAATGATTACAGTCAGACTCTAGGAGTCTTGGCCCAGCACTGGGTACAAAAAATTCAAGTTTGGTAATGTTTTATTCTTACTTTATCAAATAAAGAAAGATAACTAAAGGCAAGAAAACATAGGAAATGAATAAATCTATACCAGGAAGCACAAGGAAAGATGACAGAAATACCCATTCCTGTTGGCATCCAGCGCCTAAAAGATGAAGCTGGTTTCCAGTACACCCTCACTGTAAACAACACCACTTTGCAGGTAGACCAAATCTGATGCCAACCCCTCCTGATCAGTTGCATGCAAATTAAAGTGCTGGCAAACTGACCAATCCCAGGAGGACGCATAGCCCTCCCCAGTGCTGGGGTGTATATTAGCAGTTCTCCCTGGTTCGGGGTTCCTGTAGCATTGTGGCATTCCTGCAATAAAGCTCTTGAGAAGAATCCGACCATGTTGCATTTTTTTCTTGCTGGTTGAGGTGAGCACAACACATTTGTGGCCTGTATGGGGATCCAAGGATCTTGTGGATACAGAACTCTTCAGTTGAGGAACGGAGGTACCAGTAAGTCTCCCAAATTGATCCCCGGTTAAAAGGGGGCATATGTTTTTCTCTCCCGTAGACCCAGTGTGGGAAGCTCTTAGTGTTGTTGTTTCGTTTTTTGTAATTTCTGGCCTCTGCTTTTGTTTGATAGAAGCAGTTAAGACAGGTCAGGAAATTCTCACGAAACAAAAAAGTATGTCAGAGGAAAATAGGAAACATGTAAACAAAAGAAAGTATAGGGACGAAAAAGAGAGAGAAAAGGAAAAGGGAGAAAAGGCAAATTCAAAAGGAAAAGGAAATAGCGAGAAAGAAAAAGTAAAAGAAAGGGGAGAAAAAAAAAGTAATTATTGACAAAGAAAAGGAAATAGTGAAGATATATCCCTCTCTAAAGGATTTAAATTTATCAAGCTCTGCTTCCAGTAACTCAGAGCTTAGTAAAGTTGATGAAGCTGACCTTGAAGAAGAGGCAGCTCAATATGAGAGGGATAGGTATGATCTGGATTGGCCATATAGAGCCAACCCGATGAAAGAGGGAGTATCAGTCAACAAAACAACAAAAAGAAAGAAAAAAATTAGAAAAGAAATGATTGTTTGTAGCACCTGACAAAGTTCAGATGGGAAATTTAGGAGAGTTTTTGGGTACCTGAGTTACATCCCATTATGTAGGACCTCAAAAGATAGATTTACGTAAAGATCATTTGAAAACATTGAATGATTTCCAGAAGTGGTTGGGAGAAATAAGTTGGATGCGTCCATATATGAGGCTATTAAATTTTGAATTAATACCTCTTTTTGATATATTGAACAGCGATCCACAGCTTTCGTCATTTCATGCTCTCACCCCTGAGGCCTGACTAGCATTAGAAAATGTAGAAAGGTGTTTAGAAAAGGCGAAGCTGTATAGATGGAAAGAAGAAGAGTACATTCTCCTATGTGTTTTGAAGACATTCTGTCAAACAACAGGAGTGTTGTGGCAGTCAGGTCCTCTATTGTGGATTTATCCTCATGTGTCTCCCAATAAAACCCTTGAATATTATCCCATTGCTATAGCTCAATTAGTGACTTTGGGCATTAAATCGTGTATTCAACATTTTGGAGCACCTCCTCAGAAAATCATTACACCTTATAATGCTAATCAAATATAGATCCTAAGTTCTTTGATAGATGATTGGGCCCTATTGCTCTTTAGTTTTGTTGGGGAATTAGATAATCATTATCCCAAAGATCCTTCGCTACAATTTTTTAGTGAACGTCCAGTGATTTTCCCCAAAGTCACAGCATCTAAACCCATATTGGGTGCATTGGATATTTATACAGAAGTTTCTAAAACAGGTGTTGGTGCCTATGGAGTTGATTATCAAAAACCTGTTCTTTTTCAATACAATCCTGGCACCCCACAACTTACTGAATGTAAAATTGTGTTATAAGTATTCAAAGCTTTTAAGTAATCTTTTAATCTAGTCTCAGATTCTGCTTATGTAGTAAATGCAGTGTGTGCATTAGAAATTGCAGGGCCTATTAGAACTACCAGCCCTGTGTGCACCATCTTATTAGAGTTACAAAAATTGATTTGGAAAAAAACACATAAATTCTTTATTTAACATATCCGAGCTCACTCTACCTTGCCAGGCCCTATGGCTGAAAGAAATGCCTTAGTGGACACTAGCATTTGCATGGAATTTATTTTTCATGCCACCCCACTAGAGCTGGCAAAAGATTTTCATCAATTTCACCAAGTTCCTACTGCCACACTTCAGCAGAAATTTGATATCTCTTGAGCCTCAGCAGGATATGTGGTGTTACATTGCCCACAGTGTGTACAATTTCACCACCTTCCTCATGTTGCTATTAACCCTCATGGATTGATTCCTCTAAAACTGTGGTAAATGGATGTTACTCATGTCTCAGCATTTGGAAGATTAAAATATTTTCATATTTCAATTGATACCTGTTCAGGTGTCATTTTACCTCCCCCATGTCCACTGAGAAAAACTGCAACGTGGTTGGCCATTGCCTAGAAGCCTGGGCAGCTTGGGAAAGCCAGAGAGTTTAAAAACTGATAATGGCCCCGCATATACATCAAAATCATTCCAAACATTTTGCAAACTAATGCAGGTTATTCACTCTACTGGCCTCCCCTACAATCCACAGTGCCATGGCATTGTGAAAAGAGCACACAGAAACTTAAAAGAACTCTTACAAAAACAAAAAGGCGGAATAGCCTATGGCCGGCCACTCAAAGAACAATTACCTTTAGCCCTCTTTACTTTAAATTTTAAAATTCTGGACGAATATTGTCGTTCGGCTGCAGATAGGCATGTCATCACCTTGCCTATACGTAAAAAGGATGTCAAATGGAAAGATGTCCTAACTGGAAAATGGTATGGCCCAGATCCCATTATTTCGAGATCCAGGGGAGCTGTTTGTGTTTTTCTACAGGGTCAAGAACACCCGCTTTGGTTACCAGAGAGGCTAATGCGAAAATTGCTCCCCCCAACAGAGATATAGATTGTAGTAGTTCCGGAAGGACATGTTATCTAGCAGAGTGTTGGCAGGGTATACTGCTGTGGTTGTGAAACTTCCCACCTTTGTGCCTATAGTAGATTTTGAAATGATTGCCACCTATGCCCATTGGTGCCCCTTGTATAAAGTTGTACAAGCTAATTTCTCTCAGGCTCTTGAACAGAGTCGCCTCTTATCTGAGTAGTAAATTGGTCGGCTAAAGCGGAACAGTTGTCCAGAAAGCTTCTCCTCCAGATTGACAAACTCAACAGCACTCAACTAGACCCTGTCACCTTGGGGGACTTCACCTCCTGGATCACCAATGCCTTCTCATTTTTTAAGGAATGGGCAGGAATGTTGGCCTGGGGGGCAGTGGTCCTCCTGGGTTGTGTCTTTTGTATCTGGCTATTGTGTCAACTCAAAGGAGAGCACGCTCAGTATAAGGAAGTGGAGTACCAAGTATTGATGGCGATACATTCAACCAAAACTAATCAACAGAGACAGAAATGACATTCCATATTTATCAAGATAAAATATAGTAAGATGATATCTCCATTCTGATCTATGCCCCAAAAGCAATTATACCTACATTTGTAAAAGAAACATTGCTAATGTTAAATCACACATTGAACCTCACATATTACTAGTTTGGGACTTTAACACCGCACTCTCATTAATCCACAGACTAACCAGAACTAAAGTAACTAGAGAAATTGTGAAATAAAAAGTCATTCAGAAGTAAAGGGAGCTAACAAATATGTATATAATGTTTTATGTAAATACAAAAGAACATACCTTCTTTTCAGCATCACACAGGTTCTAGTCTTAAATCAACCAAATAACCAGTCAGAAAATATCTGATAATACTATGCCATGTTGCCTATGTCCTTGTGTTCTGTCAGAGCAATAGAAACACAAAGGGAGTCAGAAAGAGAAAGAAAGGGAAAACCTGGGAAAGATTTCTGTATGAGAACACAATCTTATGAAAATATTACTTTATTAACACATTTGCATAAAACAAAGAATGTTTCTATTGCTCAGTAATGTGATGCTGAAATTAGGGAGAAGATATGAGACTAGAAGCTAAAGAAATGGGACAGAAGGTCAGGTTTATTACAGAAGAGAGAACAGAAAATAGAGGCCACTTTTGAACTTCCAAAACTAACTGGAGGTAACAGATATGGATTGAAGAAAATGTAACTTATTGGTGAACTATTTAATAGCAGTGTTATTAAAAGATCTTAATAATTCCTATAAATTTAGGAATTCTTATAGTATCATCAAATAGTATTAAGATATCATCTATTTGTACACATTACATCACTAAAAGAGAGTATATATCTTACTTGTTCTGCAGAGATCTGAACAAATGGATGGGGAAAGACCAAGTGATTCTTAAAGGTATTTACTTTTTTTTATTGGTTATTGTATTTACATTTTAAATGTTGTCTCTCTTTCCATTTTCCCCTTACACCTCCCCACCCCCGACCATCCCATCCTCCTCTATTTTGCCTCTATTCCAGTGCTTCACAATACACCTAACCATATTCCCACCTCACTGCTCTACCATCACCTTATGATGTGGTTTCAAGCCTTCACAGGACTTAGGGACTGACCTCACATTGATGACAGATAAGGCAATCTTCTGCTACATATGTAGCTGGAGCCATGAAAACCTCTATGAGTACTTTATGGTTGGAAATTTAGTCCCAGTTATTTCTGGGTCTTCAGGTTGTTTAATATTGTTGTTATTCCTATGATGTTGCAGAAAGAGGATGGCAATCCTGATAAGACTGACACTCCAGGATGCTGAGATTCTAGGACTTTCCATTCCTGCTACTTGTTTGATTCTACCTCAACTACATTGAACCTGTTTCTTCCAAAGACTTGTTTCCAGAAGTATTTCAGAACAGCTAGCTCACCTATCTTGCCTTTAAGATTCTCATAGTCATAATGTCTGGTATGCAGGTAGCTTTCTCAGCATATAGTGATTGGAAGGCAAATAATGCCTTCAAGTTCTCCTTTGACAAAACCAATTTTCCTATTTACCTTTTGGCTCCCAAAATTCTTTGCCCCAATTGAGCTGGATGCAGGCAAAAGAAAATCATCATCCTGGTCTTTTGTATTGTGTAGGATCAATCGGTTTTTGTTTTTTTTTTTTTTTTTTTTTTTGTTAATTATAGATATGTCATTTAAAGCATAATTTACAAATTGTGTGGCTTTGTACAGGGAGAGAACTAGAGAGCATAGACTAAGGGATTTAGACCTGTTCTTTCCTTTACTCTATGCTTTCTTCTTAGGTGAAGGAAGTGACCTGGAAGAAAAAAAAAGTGGGATATAATATTTCAAATAAATTAAATAAATAGACAAATAGAAATATATTATAAAGTTACTCTTAAATAAACCATTGCATACCCATATCTTAAAAGGGCAGTAATATTTATAATGGATGCAAATATGAAGGTATAATTTCTTGTGCTGGTACAGAATTCATTTTGATACATATTTAAGTTTTACATTACAATGAGTTTATTATTTTGATAAAAATTGGGATTAATATTCTTACTCTTATATAGGCAATGTGCATATGCAACACATTTAAGCATAGAAAGTTTATACCCAGTACTTGTGTAAATTCTATTACAAACACTTTTTATATAAATAAGCAATACAAGTTAATAGCCAGTTAGCAAACTCATGGTTCTTGGGTAATTAAAAAGGAGTTTTCAAGATATTTTAATTAAAAATGTCTGAGAGTAGGCAAGGCTTTACAGTTCAGAAAGGCTTAGCAATGATACATAGTCTTCAAAGATATCAGAAGTCGATAGAATATGAATTTTTTGGCTATTTCTTTATTAATAATAATTTGACTAGAGACATGAGTGCTCCTCAAAGTACCCTTTTCTGGTATTCAAATGAGAAATTGAGTTTGAATGGAGTTGCTCCATTTGTGGTGAAACAGCCCTTAGACAAGAATGCCTTAAATTCATTTATAGACAAAATAGTGTTCAGGAAAACTACTGACAGATAATCTCTGCAAGAGAGCATAAGGAGTCCTTCACAATCCTGTATCACAAAGGTCTCTCAGATGGTTTTTGGCCAGAAAGCTGAATACTCCTGTTCCATTGTTTTGAAGAATGACAGACTGTTCCATTGATCAGTTGTGTCTATAATTTGGTTGCCTTTGGAAACTATATTTTGTTCTCTTTATATTTCCAGATAATATATAAGTAATTCACAGATTTCTGATAGGGTTGAAGACTGCATGTAGTTTCAAAGAAAACCCAAGCTGTTTTGCACTGAGAACAATGATATAGGTTTGAGAGGATGGTTGTCATATGGTATACAATCTAAAACCAGGACATAATTCTAGGAAGAATGTAAGCCTATTAAATTTGGATAGATTGCATAGTGCTTTATCTAATTAATAACAAAGTTGGACTGAGTGTTAAGAATTTCAGTGTTTCTTATACTTTATAAATTGAAAAATAATAATAGTTGTGCTCCATTTATATCTGAGAGAAAATAAACTTTTAAATTCACAGAAAGGGGAAAATGTGACCTTGTGCTGTTTGTATTTTGAATCTAATCCTGCTTCATCAAGAGGGTACTGCCCAAACAAGGAATATATCATATACTCAGGTAATATCAAGTGAAACTTTTCCCCATTTTAACTGGTTAAACTAAGGCTAGAGCCTCGGATTGGGTAGTGGAAGAAAAAGTCAAAGCTGGGACTTTTAGAGAGGGTGAGAGAGGAAGGAGCAAGGGGGGATAAAAAGACAGAAGTGAGAGAAGATGGAGGTAGAGTAGGTAGAAGGAATATGGAACATAACTATGTGGCCTGGAGGACCCACAGGTAACGAGTGATCTCATTGTGGGAGAATAGTGTAGTATAGTTTTGAATCTTGTCCCATCCAGCAGGACTTAGTAATTCTGTGGGTCACAGTATTTGCCCAATCTAGGCATTCAGATTTTGACTGAGTTTTGTGTTTTTAGTATGGACTTATTGGAGTTGGTGATTTGCTGCAACATTCAAATATCTGTTTGTTATTCTATTTTGGTTACATCTGACAAGGGATTAAGTGTATTGACTTGGCTGCCCTCAAAATGGCCATCATCCTTTCTCATTTCCCAAGTAGTGAGACATCTGACACATTTAATATTACTTACAAGTAGTGTTTAATTTTTAAGCAATGTTTGTAAGCAAAATATTATTTGATAGCAGGTTTCAGTTATTGCCTGTTTTGCTTTTTTTCCCTAAAATATGTTCTGTCTTCCACATAAATGAATGTGGATAACATGTACTGATTCTACCTTCCATTAAAACAATATTTTACATTTTAAAGACTTGTATGATTACTCTATTTCTTTTGGGGATAGTGGACAAATGAAATTTTTAAAAAGTTAAAGGTTGGATTATGTGTCTATGAAAATAGTAAGACAAACTTCATGTCAAATCTGGACCCAAGATTAAGGATAGGTGCATGGTTGTCAGTTCTGGTTATTTTACTATGAAAATATAGAAGATTACAAAAAACCCACATAACTGTCCTATGCTTTACACAATATGAAATCAGATGGGTCGTCAGGCTGATGGATTTCCTCAGATAATTGTACATATATTCTGAAGAAGACATATTTGGCACTTGGCGTTACTCTCGAGATAGGTAAAAACATAACTATTTTCCTAAGACTCATTGTGCTCATAGACTCAATTGCATAGAACTAATATATATATATATATATATATATTTTTTTTTCTTCTATTTGTTTTTATGGTTCTGTCAACCTTAGATGGAAGGAAGTGGGGATGAGTGATTCTGAGTGAATTAATGCAGAATTTTAGGTAACAAAAGTTCCAAGAGACAAAGCATATAGAAGGTATAAGAACAAATCACATTTTATATGGAAATCATACTTTCTCTTGAATTGTTGCATCATGAATCACTGTAGCAGGTTATGTATGGAATCCTCCAGTGTAAGACTCCTTTCCTTTCTCTCCCCCAACATGAGTTACATGACAAAGATACTATTTTTGTTTGTTTTTTTTAGGTTTGGTTTTGTTTAGTTTGGTTTGCTTTTTGAAAAAATATTTGTAGAAACTCACAAGGTGCAATAGCAGTAAATTATGGAAGAACCACAGAAAAAATGCAGTAATAGAGATGTAAGCAATGAACACGTCTCAGAAAGTGCATTCTTATAATCCCAATGGTGCTAAAGCCCATAACTAATCTCCTTTAGTTAACTATGGACTTGGAAATTAAAACTGTCATATGATTAATGATTTTTCAATTCTCTTCTAAGGTTATTTCTTGTTAATTTTTTGTAGCTTCCAAATATACAAAAAGAAATCACAGATTAATTTAGTCAAAGGTTATTTTTGCACATAGACCCTGATGGTGCAAGACCAAGTTTATTATTCCACAAGTACATTTGAATCAGCAAACCCTTTCTTTAGATTCCAGGGAGTGAATGCATTTCTAGGGTCACCTGTGTGTTTTAATGTCCTTTTTTATTTTTTTTTCTGAGAATGCCTGAGAATTCCATTATCTATTTGATTGTGTCTGAAGAGATTCATTTTGCTTTAGTAAGCTTCTAAAAAAATTAAAATAAATAAGGAAATCTCAGTCTCTAAACATGGCAATAATCCATGGTAATAGGGCTAGGCTTTCTATATGAGAACAGAATATTTTGGAAAAATCAGAGCTCATAATACTTCATACAGATTTTTTCACCAATGCCCAAACATGTGTTCAAATACCAAAAAAATATTTGATATTTTTATTTCACGTCTATGTGGCACAGTCTACTACACAGTCGAATTTTCTATAACTTCCAAATACATCTCAAAAGTGACAGAACACTCTACCTCTCCTAGCTCTGAGCAGTCCACACTCCTTCCTCAAAACCTATTAATACTCCTTGAATCCTCACTTAACATATTTACTATATTTCCTACTAGCCTTCATAACAAATGTTTGGTTGGTAATCTAAAATAGTCTCCTTTGGCAGAAGTGGTAATGTAGGTACAAGCCCAGGCAGGTAATAGAAGTGGTGGTCTAGAAAAAAGTCAATTATGAAGTTAGCAGTAATTACCCAAGGACTTGAAATTAATTATATGCTTAAGAATTCAAGGAAAGAAGTGTTTAGCTTGGAATAAATTTCTAGTGAAAGGTTTCTGGTTTCCTTCTGCTGAATTGCAAATTCAGCTTTCATAGACAAGTATATGGGATGAAGAGATGTAGATAGAATCTCAGGTGCAGAAGATTTCATATAAAACATCAGCACAACAATCAAAGAAAATGGAAAATGCAAAAAGATCCTACCACAAAACTTCCAGATAATCCAGGACACAATGAGAAAACCAAACCTATGGATAATAGGAGTAGATGAGAATAAATATTTTTCATCTTAAAGATCCAGTAATATCTTCAATAAAATTATAGAAGAAAATTTCTCACTCATAAAGAAAGAGATGCCCATAAACATAGAAGAACACTAGAGAACTCCAAATAGACTGGAACAGAAAAGAAATTCCTACAGACACATAAAAATCAGAACAACAAATGAACTAAATATATATAGAATATTAAAAGCAGTAAGGGAAAAAGGTCAAGTAACATATAAAGGCCTATCAGTAATACACCATATTTTTCACCAGAGACTATTAAAGCAACAAGAACCTGCACAGATGTTATACAGACACTAAGAGACCACAAATGCCAGCCCAGGCTACCACACCCAGGCAAACTTTCAATTACCTTAGATGGAGAAACCAAAGTATTCCATGACAAAACCAAATTCACACATTATCTTTCCAAAAACCCAGAACTTCAAAAGATAATAACAGAAAAAAAAAAATACAAGGACTGAAACCACGCCCTAGAGAAAGCAAGAAAGTAATCCTTCAACAAACGTAAAAGAAGACAGCCATAAGAACAGAATGCAAACTCTAACCAAAATAAAATAATAAAAATAAGAAAGATATACTTTTCCTTAATATCTCTTTATATCACTTGACTCAATTCCCCAATTAAAAGACATAGACTCACAGACTGGCTACACAAACAGAACCCAACATTTTGCTGCTTACAGGAAACCAATTTCAGGGAAAAATACAGACACTACCTCAGAGTGAAAAGCTGGAAAATAATTTTCCAAGCAAATGGTCTGAAGAAACAAGATGGAGTAATCATTGTAATATCTAATAAAATCGAATTCCAACGCAAAGTTATCAAAAAAGACAAGGAGGTGCACTTCATAATCATCAAAGGTAAAATCTTCCAAGAGGAACTCTCAATTCTGAATATCTATGCTCCAAATACAATGGAAGCCACATTCACTAAATAAACTTTAGTAAAGATCAAAGCACACATTGCACCTCACACATTATTAGTGGGAGACTTCAAGACACCACTTTCTTCAATGGACAGATCATGGAAACAGAAACTAAAAAGGGACACAGTAAAACTAACAGAAGTTAAGAAACAAATTGATTTAACAGACATTTACAAACACATTTTATCCTAAAATGAAAGGATATACATTCTTCTCAGCACCGCATGGCACCTTCTTCAAATTTGACCATAAAGTTGGTCACAAAACAGGCCTCAAAAGATACAAAAAATTGAAATTGTCTCATCCATCCTATCAGATCAAAATGGACTAAAGCTGATCTTCAATAACAACATAAATAATAGAAAGCCAACACTCATGTGGAAACTGAACAACACTCTTCTCAATGATACCTTGGTCAAGGAAGGAATAAAGTAATTAAACACTTTTTAGAGTTTAATGAAAAGGAAGCCACAACATACCCAAACTTATGGGACACAATGAAAGCATTTCTATGAGGAAAACTCATAGCTTTGAGTGCCTCCAAAAAGAAACAAGAGAGAGCACACACTAGCTGCTTGACAACACACCTAAAAGCTCTAGCAGAAAAGGAAGCAAATTCACCCAAATGGAGTAGAAGTCAGGAAATAGTCAAACTCAGGGGTGAAATCAGCCAAGCAGAAACAAGAAGAACTATTCAAAGAGTCAACCAAATGAGGAGCTGGTTCTTTGAGAAAATCAACAAGATAGATAAACCCTTAGCAGACTCACTAGAGGGCACAGGGACAGCATCCTAATTAACAAAATCAGAAATGAAAAAGGATACATAACAGCAGATCATGAAGAAATCCAAAACACCATCAGATCCTTCCACAAAAGGCCAACCTCAACAAAACTGGAAAACCTGGATTAAATGGACAAATTTCTAGACGGATATGAGGTACCAAAATTAAATCAGGATCAGGTTAATGATCTTAACAGTTCTATATCCCCTAAAGAAGTAGAAGCTGTCATTAATAGTCTCCCCACAAAAAAAGAGCCAAGGACCAGATGAGTTTAGTGCAGAGTTCTATCAGACCTTCAAAGAAGATCTAATTCCAGTTTTTCACAAACTATTCCAGAAAATAGATGTAGAAGGTACTCTACTCTATTCTTTCTATAAAGCCACAATTACTCTAATACCTAAATCACAGAAAGACCCAACAAAGATAGTGAACTTCAGGCCAATTTTCGTTATGAATATTGATGCAAAAATCCTCAATAAAATTCTTGCTCACCGAATCCAACAACACATCAAAACAATCATCCATCCTGACAAAGTAGCTTTCATTCCATGGATGCATGGTTGTTTTAATTTGTGGAAATCAATCAACATAAGCCATGGTATAAACAAACTCAAAGACAAAAACCACAAGATCATCTCCTTAGATTCTGAGAAAGCATTTGACAAAATCCAACAACCATTCATGATAAACATCTTGGAAAGATCCAGAAATCGAGGCCCATATCTAAACATGATAAAAGTAATCTACATCAACTCAGTAGCCAACATCAAAGTAAATGGTGAGAAGCTTGAAACAATCCCACTAAAATCAGGGAGTAGACAAGGCTGCCCACTTTCTCCACACCTATTCAACATAGTATTTGAAGTCATAGCCAGAGCATCTTGACAACAAATGGAAATCATGCAGATACACATTAGAAAGGAAGAAGTCAACATACCACATTTTACAGGTGATATTATAGTATATATAAGTGACCCTAAAAATTCCAACCAAGAAATCCTAAACCTGATAAATAGCTTCAGTGAACTACCTCGATATAAAATTAACTCGAAAAAGTCAGTGACCTTTCTCTAAACAAAGGATAAACAGGCTGAGAAAGAAATTAGCGAAACAACATCCTTCACAATAGGCACAAAAAATATAAAACACCTTGGCCTGACTCTAAGTAAGTGAGAGATCTGAATGATAATAACTTCAAGTCTCTGAAGAAAGAAATTAAAGAAGAATACAAAAGTTGGAAAGAACTCCCATGCTCATGGATTGGCAGGATCAATAAAATAAAAAGGGGTATCTTGCCTAAAGCAATCTACATTTTCTCTCTTTTTTTATTATGTATTTTCCTCAATTACATTTCCAATGCTATCCCAAAAGTACCTCCACCCTTGCCCGCCCCACTCCCCTACCCACACATTCCCATTTTTTAGCCCTGACATTCCCCTCTACTGGGGCATATAAAGTTTGCCTGTCCAATGGGCCTCTCTTTCCAGTGATGGCCAACTAGGCCATCTTTTGATACATATGCAGCTAGAGTCAAGAGCTCCAGGGTACTGGGTAGTTCATAATGTTGCACCTACAGGGTTGCAGATCTCTTTAGTTGATTGGATACTTTCTCTAGCTCCTCCATTGGGGGCCCTGTGATCCATCCAATAGTTGACTGTGAGCATCCACTTCTGTGTTTGCTAGGCCCCGGCCTAGTCTCACATGAGACAGCTATATAACTGTCCTCGCAACAAACACTTGCTAGTGTATGCAATGGTAACATTTTTTGGAGGCTAATTATGGGGTGGATCCCTGGATATGGCAGTTTCTAATGGTCCATCCTTTTGTCTCAGCTCCAACCTTTGTCTCTGTAACTCCTTTCATGGGTGTTTTGTTCCCAATTCTAAGAAGGGGCAAAGTGTCCACACTTTGGTCTTCATTCTTCTTCAGTTTCATGTGTTTTGCAAATTGTACCTTATATCTTGCTATACTAAGTTTCTGGGCTAATATCCACCTATCAGTGAGTACATATCATTTGAGTTCTTTTGTGATTGTGTAACCTCACTCAGGATGATACCCTCCAGGTCCATCCATTTGCCTAGGAATTTCACAAATTCATTCTTTTTAATAGCTGAGTAGCACTCCATTGTGTAAATGTACCACATTTTTTTTATCCATTCCTCTGTTGAGGGGCATCTGAGTTCTTTCCAGCTTCTTGCTGTTATAAATAAGGCTGCTATGAACATAGTGTAGCATGTGTCCTTCTTACCGATTGGGACATCTTCTGGATATATGCCCAGGAGAGGTATTGCGGGATCCTCCAGTAGTACTATGTCTAATTTTCTAAGGAACTGCCAGACTGATTTACAGAGTGATTGTACAAGTTTGCAATCCCAATAAAAATGGAGGAGTGTTCCTCTTTCTCCACATCCTCAGCAGCATCTGTTGTCACCTGAATTTTTGATCTTAGCCATTCTGACTGGTGTGAGATGGAATATCAGGGTTGTTTTGATATGCATTTCTCTGATGATTAAGGATGTTGAACATTTTTTTTTCAGGTGATTCTCAGCTGTTCGGTATTCCTCCGGTGAGATTTCTTTGTTTAACTCTGAGCCCCATCTTTTAACGGGTTTATTTGATTTTCTGGAGTCCACCCTCTTGAGTTCTTTATATATTTTAGATATTCGTCCCCTATCTGATTTAAGATAGGTAAAGACCCTTTCCCAATTTGTTGGTGGGCTTTTTGTCTTATTGACGGTGTCTTTTGCCTTGCAGAAGCTTTGTAGTTTCATGAGGTGCCATTTGTCAATCCTCGATTTTACAGCACAAGCCATTGCTGTTCTATTCAGGAATTTTTCCCTGTGCCCATATCTTTGAGGCTTTTTCCCACTTTCTCCTCTATAATTTTCAGTGTCTCTGGTTTTATGTGGAGTTCCTTGATCCACTTATATTTGACTTTAGTACAAGGAGATAGGAATGGTCGATTCGCATTGTTCTACATGATAACAACCAGTTGTGCCAGCACCACTTGTTGAAGATGCTGTCTTTATTCCACTGGATGGTTTTAGCTCCCTTGTCAAAGATCAAGTGACCATAGGTGTGTGGGTTCATTTCTGTGTCTTCAATTCTATTCCATTGGTCTACTTGTCTGTCACAATACCCGTGCCATGAAGTTTTTACCACAATTGCTCTGTAGTAAAGCTTTAGGTCAGGCATGGTGATTCCACCAGAGTTTCTTTAATACTTGAGAAGATTTTTTGCTATCCTATGTTTTTTGTTATTCCAGATGAATTTGCAGATTGCTCTTTCTAATTCGTTGAAGAATTGAGTTGGAATTTTGATGGGGATTGCATCGAATCTGTAGATTGCTTTTGGCAAGGTAGCCATTTTTACAATATTGATCCTGCCAATCCATTAGCATGAGAGATCTTTCCATCTTCTGAGATCTTCTTTAATTTCTTTCTTCAGAGATTTGAAGTTTTTATCATATAGATCTTTCACTTCCTTAGTTAGAGTCACACCAAGATATTTTATACTATTTGTTACTATTCAGAAGGGTGTTTTTTCCCCTAATTTCTTTCTCAACCTGTTTATCCTTTGTGTAGAGAAAGGCCATTGACTTGTCTGAGTTAATTTTATATCCAGCTACTTCACTGAAGCTGTTTGTCAGGTTTAGTTCTCTGGTGGAATTTTTAGGGTCACTTATATATACTATCATATCATCTGCAAAAAGTGATATTTTGACTTCATCTTTTCCAATTTGTATCCCCTTGATCTCCTTTTGTTGTCGAATTGCTCTGGCTAGGACTTCAAGTCCTATGTTGAATAGGTAGGAAGAAAGTGGGCAGCCTTGTCTAGTCCCTGATTTTAGTGGGATTGCTTCAAGCTTCTTACCATTTACTTTGATGTTGGCTACTAGTTTGCTGTAGATTGCTTTTTATCAAGTTTAGATGTGTGCCTCGAATTCCTGATCTTTCCAAGACTTTTATCATGAATGGGTGTTGGATCTTGTCGAATGCTTTTTCTGCATCTAAGGAGATGATCATGTGGTATTTGTCTTTGAGTTTGTTTATATAATGGATTACATTGATGGATTTTCATATATTAAACCATCCCTGCATCCCTGGAATAAAACCTACTTGGTCAGGATGGATGATTGCTTTAATGTGTTCTTGGATTCGTTTAGCAAAAATTTTATTGAGGATTTTTGCATAGGTATTTATAAGGGAAATTGGTCTGAAGTTCTCTATCTTTGTTGGATCTTTTTTTGGTTTATGTATCAGAGTAATTGTGGCTTCATAGAATGAGTTGGGTAGAGTTCCCTCTACTTCTATTTTGTGAAATATTTTGTGCAGAACTCGAATTAGATCTTCATTGAAGGTCTGGTAGAACTCTGCACTAAACCCATCTTGTCCTGGGCTCCTTTTGGGTGGGAGACTATTAATGACTGCTTCTATTTCTTTAGGGGATATTGGACTGTTTATATCTTTAATTCCATTCTGATTTAACTTTGGTAGCTGGTATCTGTCGAGAAATTTGTCCATTTCGTCCAGGTTTTCAAGTTTTGTTGAGTATAGCCTTTTGTAGAAGGATCTGAAGGTGTTTTGGATTTTTTCAGGATGTGTTGTTATGTCTCCCTTTTCACTTCTGATTTTGTTAATTAGGATGCTGTCCCTGTGCCCTCTAGTGAGTCTAGCTAAGGGTATATCTATCTTTTTGATTTTCTCAAAGAACCAACTCTGCATTTGGTTAATTCTTTGAATCGTTCTTCTTGTTTCCACTTGGTTGATTTCACCCCCGAGTTTGATTATTTCCTGCCTTCTACTCCTCTTGGGCGAATTTTCTTCATTTTTTTCTAGAGCTTTTAGATGTTTTGTCAAGCAGCTAGTGTGTGCTCCCTCCAGTTTCTTCTTGAAGCACTCAGAGCTATTAGTTTCACTCTTAGAAATGCTTTCATTGTGTCCCATAGGTTTGGGTATGTTGTGGCTTCATTTTCATTAATCTCTAAAAAGTATTTAATTTCTTTCTTTATTACTTCCTTGACCAAGGTATCATTGAGAAGAGTGTTGTTCAGTTTCCACATGAATGTTTGCTTTCCATTATTTATGTTGTTATTGAAGATCAGCCTTCGGCGATGGTGGTCTGATAGGATGCATGGGAAATTTTCAATATTTTTGTATCTGTTGTGGCCTGTTTTGTGACCAATTTTATTGTCAATATTGGAGAAGGTCCCGTGAGGTGTTGAGAAGGAGGTATATCCTTTTGTTTTAGGATAAAATATTCTGTAGATATCTCTCAAATCCATTTGTTTCATAACTTCTGTTAGTTTCACTGTGTCCCTGTTTAGTTACTCTTTCCATGATCTGTCCATTGATGAAAGTGGTGTGTTGAAGTCTCCCACTATTATTGTGTGAGGTACAATGTGTGCTTTGAGCTTTACTAAAGTGTCTTTAATGAATGTGGCTGCCCTTGCATTTGGAACATAGATATTCAGAATTGAGAGTTCCTCTTGGAGGATTTTACCTTTGATGAGTATGAAGTGTCCCTCCTTGTCTTTTTTTGATAACTTTGGTTCAGAAGTTGATTTTATCTGATATTAGAATGGCTACTCCAGCTTGGTTCTTCAGACCATTTTTTTTGGAAAATTGTTTTCCAGCCTTTCACTCTGAGGTAGTGTCTGTCTTTTTCCCTGAGATGGGTTTCCTGAAAGCAACAGAATGTTGGGTCCTGTTTGTGTAGCCAGTATGTTAGTCTATGTCTTTTTATTAGGGAATTGAGTCCATTGATATTAAGAGATATTAAGGAGAAGTAATTGTTGCTTCCTTTTATTTTTGTTGTTAGAGTTGGCATTCTGTTCTTGTGGCTGTCTTTTTTTTTTGGTTTGTTGAGGGATTACTTTCTTGCTTTTTCTAGGGCGTGATTTCCGTCCTTGTATTGGTTTTTTTCTGTTATTATCCTTTGAAGGGCCGGATTCGTGGAAAGATAATATGTGAATTTTTTTTTTGTGGTGGAATACTTTGGTTTCTCCATCTATGGTGATTGACAGTTTGGCCGGGTGTAGTAGCCTGGGCTGGCATTTGTGTTCTCTTAGTGTCTGCATAATATCTGTCCAGGCTCTTCTGGCTTTCATTGTCTTTAGTGAAAAGTCTGGTGTAATTCTGATAGGCCTGCCTTTATATGTTACTTGGCCTTTCTTCCTTACTGATTTTAATATTCTGTGTTTATTTAGTGCATTTGTTGTTCTGATTATTATATGTCGGCAGGTATTTCTTTTATGGTCCAGTCTATTTGGAGTTCTGTAGGCCTCTTATATGGTCATGGGCATGTCACTCTTTAGGTTTGGGAAGTTTTCTTCTATAATTTTGTTGAAGATATTTGCTGGCAATTAAGTTGAAAATCTTCATTCTCATCAACTCCTATTATCCATAGGCTTGGTCTTCTCATTGTGTCCTAGATTTCCTGGATGTTTTGAGTTAGGATCTTTTTGTGTTTTGTATTATCTTTGATTGTTGTGCCGATTTTCTCTATGGAATCTTCTGCACCTGAGATTCTCTCTTCCATCTCTTGTATTCTGTTGCTGATACTCGCGTCTAAGGTCCAGATTTATATCCTAGGGTTTCTATCTCCACAGTTGCCTCACTTTAGGTTTTCTTTTTTGTGTCTACTTCTCTTTTTAGGTCTAGTATGGTTTCATTCATTTCCATCACCTTTTGGATGTACTTTCCTGTTTTTCTATAAGGAGTTCTACCTGTTTGGTTGTGTTTTCCTGTTTTTCTTTAAGGACTTGTAACTCTTTAGCAGTGTTCTCCTGTATATTTTTAAGTGAGTTATTAAAGTCCTTCTTGATGTCCTCTACCATCATCATGAGATATGCTTTTAAATCCGGGTCTAACTTTTCAGTTGTGTTGGGGTGCCCAGGACTAGGTGTGGTGGGAGTGCTGCATTCTGATGATGGTTAGTGGTCTTGATTTCTGTTAGTAGGATTCTTACGTTTGCCTTTTGCCATCTGGTATTCTCTAGAGCTAGTTGCTATAGTTGTCTCTTGTTAGAGCTTGTTCCTCAGGTGATTATGTTAGCCTCTATCAGCAGACCTTGGAAACTAGCCCTATCCTTAGTTTCAGTGCTCAGAATACTCTCTGCAGGCAAGCTCTCCTCTTGCAGTGAAGGTGCCCAGATATCTGGTATTTAAACATGCCTCCTGGCAGAAGTTGTGTTCCACTCACCATAGGTTTAAGATCTCGTGGTGGATCCTGTGTGGGTCCTTGTGGCTGTCCGGAGACTCCCTGGGGCCAGGGACCCTGGTGCTGCACTGGACCTGAAGGGACTTGTGCCACGGACAGGTCAGGTTATCTGCTTCCTTAATTAATGCAGTCTCATGTCCCAAGCGATTGGATTGGAGCAGGTGTTGTGTTCCACTCACCAGAGGTCTTAGGATCCCGTGGCGGATCCTGTGTGGGTCCTTGCAGTTGTCCAGACACTCCCCGGGCCAGCACAATCTACATTTTCAATGCAATTCCCATCAAAATCCCAACTCAATTCTTCAATGAATTAGAAAGGGTAATCAACAAGTTCATCTGTAATAACAAAATACCTCGGATAGGAAAAACTCCTCTCAGTGATAAAAGAACCTCTGGGGGAAGCACCATGTCTGACCTAAACCTTTACCACAGAGCAATTGTGATAAAAACTGCATGGTACAGGTATAGCGACAGACAAGTAGACAAATGAAAAAGAATTGAAGACCCAGAAATGAACCCACACACTTATGGTCACTTGATCTTTGACAAGGGAGCTAAAACCATGAAGTGTGTGTGGGGGGGACACAGCATTTTCAAGAAATCATGCTTGCAAAACTGGCGATTATCATGTAGAAGAATGCAAATTGATCCATTCCTATTTCCTTGTACTAACGTCAAATCTAAGTGGATCAAGGAACTCCACATAAAACCAGAGACACTGAAACTTATAGAGGAGAAAGTGGGGAAAAGCCTCAAAATGATGGTCACAGGGTAAAAATTCCTGAATAGAACAGCAATGGCTTGTGCTGTAAAATCGAGAATCGACAAAAGGGACCTCATAAAATTGCAAAGCTTCTGTAAGGTAAAAGATACAGTCAATAAGAGAAAAAGGTCACCAACAGATTGGGAAAGGATCTTTACCTTTCCTCAATCAGATAGGGGACTAATATTCAATATATATAAAGAACTCAAGAAAAAGGACTCCAGAAAATCACAATACCTCATTAAAAATGGGGCTCAGAGCTAAAAAAAAAAAAAAAAGAATTCTCACCTGAGGAATACCTAATGGCTGAGAAGCGCCTGAAAAAATGTTCAGCATTCTTAATTAAAAGGGAAATGCATATCAAAGGAAGACTTAGATTCCACCTCAAACCAATCAGAATGGCTGAGATAAAAATTTCTTGTGACAGCAGATACTGGAGTGGATGTGTAGAAAGAGGAACACTCCTTCATTGTTGGTGGAAATGCAAGCTTGTACAACTACTCTTGAAATCAGTCTGGGGTTCCTTAGAAAATTGGACATAGTACTACAGGAGGATCCTGCAATACCTCTCCTGGGAATATATCCAGAAGATGTTCCAACTGGTAAGAAGGAAACATGCTCCACTATATTCATAGCAGCCTTATTTTTATTAGCCAGAAGCTAGAAAAAAAAAACAAAACAAAACAAAAAAAAAAAAACAAAACAGATGCCCCTCAACAGAGGAATGGATACATAAAATATGGTACATTTACAAAATGGAGTACTGCTCAGCTATTAAAAGAAAGAATTTATGAAATTCCTAGGCAAATGGATGGACCTGGAGGGCATCAACCTGAATGAGGTAATTCAATCACAAAAGAACTCACATATTATGTACTCACTGATAGTGGATATTATCCCAGAATCTTAGAATATCCAAGATACAAGATACAATTTGCAAAACACATGAATCTCAAGAAGAACGAAGACCAAAGTGTGGACACTTTGCCCCTTCTTAGAATTGGGAACAAAACACCCATGGAAGGAGTTACAGTGACAAAGCTTGGAGCTGAAACCAAAGGATGGTCCATCTAGAGCCTGCCATACCAGGGCATCCATCCCATAATCTGCCTCCAAATGCTGACACCATTGTATACACTACCAAGATTTTGCTGATAGGACCCTGATATAGCTGTCTCTTGTGAGGCTATGCTGGCGAGTAGCAAACACAGAAGTGGATGCTCATAGTCAGCTATTGGATGGATCACAGGGCACCCAATGGAGGAGCTAGAGATAGTAAACTAGGAGCCAAAGGGGTCTGCAAACCTATAGATGGAACAACAATATGCACTAACCAGTCCCCCCCCCCCCCAGAGTTCATGTCACAACCTGCATATGTGTCAGAAGATGGCCTAGTCAGCCATCATTGTAAAGAAAGGCCCATTGGTCTTGCAAACTTTATATGCCTAAGTATAGGGGAACACCAGGACCAAGAAGTGGGACTGGGTGAGTAGGGGAGTGGACGGGGGATGCGTATGGGGTACTTTTGGGAGATCATTGGAAATGTAGATGAAGAAAATACCTAATTAAAAAAAAACAAAAATGTTGTATTTAGTCATGTTATATATGTGTATGATGCTGACAAATTTTCTAAAATTCCTTTTTGTGTTACCTGTCTATACATTTGATTATGGGAATGTAAGTTCACCTAAGATCAAATGTTGGCTAATATAATCTTTTATACATATAAATGGAGCCACATTCGTTTAGATTTCAAGTGTTTTTTGCAACATTGTTTTCATTTGCAATGTTTTACTCTGTGTTGATAATATTTCTGACTACAAGGCAGCGTTTGGTGGTGAGCAGTTTACAGATATTCTGTAATTTAAACTATCTTTCAAGAAGAATGTAGGACCCATATAAGACTAAGAAGACTTGAAAAATTTACGAGGCTTTGGAAATTCACAAATCTTACAGGATTGAGAAAACACAGATAATGGCACAATTCAGAATGTTATTTCTCAAAAATTATAAAGAGAAGGAACTATTCTAGGAGAGATTAGATCCTCAATGGCTTTCTTCTTACAGGACAATAAGAGCTGAAATTTTTCATAACTCACTATCCATTTTTAGATATAAGACCATGGGTAAAATGGTTATATACACAGATTCACAACAATAGCAAAATCACAGACATGAAGTAGCAACAAAATAATTTTATGTTTGAAGGTCAATATGAAGTAGAAACAAAATAAATTTATCATTGAGGTCATCACAACATGAGTAAGTTTATTAAAGGGTAGCAGCATTAGGATGTTTGGTGGGCTTTCTAATTCTGTGTTTTCAAAATATTTCTAGGGCTCAAGAGAACAGTTTATCATTAGATCAATCATTTTGGCATTGCTTAATGCACATGAATACATCAAAGCTTCCCATCTATACATACAAGATTTATAGCTTAACTTAGTACCGCTAACATTATTACTGCAACTCCTAAAGACTTTTGCAAGACAATGTGTGGAAAATATTTCTCTGTCCTCCTTGGAAAATACTTCTGATATACATGAAACTGTGATTCCGTCCACAAAATCCATACCTTCATCACCCTCAGAACGTGAGCCTCTGCACAAATTTGTATCACTAAATATTCTGAAATGCCATCAGATCCAATGTCCCATTATTACCAAGAGTAATATCTGCTGTTCTCTATACCTCCATCTCTTTGAAAAAGTGTAGGTTTTCCATCCCTTGATGTTATTCTAAACAGGTGATTCTCTTTTATAGAACCTACAAAGATGAATATTTTAAAACTTTGTGAAGTTGGGCATGGTGGACCACACCTTTAATCCCAGCACTTGGGAAGCAGAGGCATGTGAATTTCTGAGTTTGAGGCCAGCCTGGCCTACAGAGTGAGTTCCACGACAGCCAGGGCTACACAGAGAAACTCTGTCTCAAAAAAAATAAAAAAAACCTTCTGAAGTATCCTGCAATATCTAATATGAACTTTTAGAAATGAGTGTCTATTGCAATTCATACTTATCTAAGTTTGCTCTCTACCTTGTGTGCAAATAATGAGAAAATGACTGCCTACTCAATGATGTCCAACATTAATAAATGTGAGAAATAATTTATTTAAATGCAGTTAAATAGCCAATAGTGTTCTTTTTGGTAACATCAGCCAGGTACAAATATTATTAAAAATAGGTCTTTTAACTTGAGGATTTTTTTCCAGAGATGAGTACTGAACTCATGTCCTTGTGTTTGCTAGCCAAGCGCTCTGCCACTGAGTTAAATCCCCAACTCCTTGAGAACTTTTATATTTTAATATTTCTCATCTCTTTAGACTGATTCATTATACTGTCAGTTCTTAGATTCAGATGACCTAAAATTGGATCTTAAACACTATATAGGTATACTTTGTAAACTATTTTTAAAATGAGGATGGGATTACATAATGTCTTCCATCATTTTTCTTCCTCTGACCCGTCCCCCTGTGTTCCCAATCTTACTGTATCTCAAATGTAATGGCATGTTTTTCTTTTATTAGTTGTTGCATAGTTTTTTTTTTTCTGGAATATATAAGCTGCTTAAATTTTATGTTAACCATTTGAATATGATTTTGTTGATGAACTTCAGGTATTGATTAACCAACTGAGAAGTACTGTTTTTGAAAAATCTATAATATTAGGACAATTTGATTCTTAATTAATTGGCCTCTCATATTTGTATCAACCAAGAAGATAAAATTATGACATCAGATAGGAATGTTTTTTATTAAATCTTATCCTGAATTGAATCAGATTGCTTTTGCCTACAAAATAATATGTTGAGTGAGCAAGGACATCAAGTATCCTTTGAATGACTTGGTTTCTCAAGAGATTGGCATACATATTCTTCTAATAACTTGAGGAGGTTTGGCATTAAAATGGTGTTTATGAATATTCAATGTGTGTTATAATACACAGAACTTGAAGACATTTAGTAGACATTAATTATGTCCATGTTCTTACAGAAGAGTAGTTTCTAGATGAAAGATGCTAACTTTTAGATAGCAGCTCCTTTTCTAGATGCATAGCGCATTTTCCTGCATCCAAATGAAATCCTTTAATCAGAGAACAGAATAAACTCATCCTTCACTTGAATTGTCATGTAATTTGAATGCAAGTGGGTATTTTGTGACTCTAGAAACTAAGAAAAATTGTCAAATTAGGACAAAATTAGCTCCTCTGCCTCTCCCTCTCCATCTCCTTACCCCTCCCCCTCTCTCTGTGTCTGTTTCTCTATTTGTCAGTCTCTCTCTCTGTCTGTCTGTCTATCTGTGTGTTTCTGTATATAAAACATTTTCTTAATAAAAGGGTTGATGTTAAAAGATAGTATTTTATTTCTCTGATGATTAAGGATGTTGAAAGTTTTTTCAGGTGCTTCTCAGACATTTGGCATTACTCAGGGGAGAATTCTTTGTTCAGCTCTGAGCCCCAATTTTTAATGGATTTATTTGATTTTTTGGAGTCCACCTTCTTGAGTTCTTTAAATATATATGTATATATATATATATATATATATATATATATATATATATATATATATATATATATATATATATATATATATATATATTGGATATTAGTCCCCTATCTGATTATCTGATTTAGGAAAGGTAAAGACACTTTCCCAATCTATTGGTGGTCTTTTTGTCTTATTGTCGGTGTCTTTTGCCTTGCAGAAGCTTTGCAACTTTATGAGGTCCGGTTTATCAATACTAGATCTTACAGCAAATGCCACTGCTGTTCTATTCAGAAAATTTTCCCCTGTTCCCATATCTTCAAGGATTTTCCCTACTTTCTCCTCTATAAGTTTCAGTGTCTCTGGTTTTATGTTCCTTGATCCACTTAGATTTGACTTTAGTACAAAGAGATGGGAATGGATCAATTCACATTCTTCAACATGATAACTACCAGTTGTGCCAGCACCATTTGTTGAAAATGCTGTCTTTTTTCCACTGGATGGTTTTACATCCCTTGTCAAAGATCAAGTGACCATACGTGTGTGGATTCATTTCTGGGTCTTCAATTCTGTTCCATTGGTCTACTTGTCTGTCACTATACCAGTACCATGCAGTTTTTATCACAATTGCTCTGTAGTACAGCTTTAGGTCAGGCATGGTGATTCCACCAGAGGTTCTTTTACACTTGAGAAGAGTTTTTCCTATCCTAGGTTTTTTGTTATTCCAGATCAATCTGCGGATTGCCCTTTCTAATTCATTGAAGAATTGATTTGGAATTTTGATGGGGATTGCATTGAATCTGTAAATTACTTTTGGCAAGATAGTCATTTTTACTATATTGATCTTGCCAATCCACGAGCATAGGAGATCTGAACAACATTATGAACTAGCCACTATCCTGGAGCTCTTGACTCTAGCTGCATATGAATCAAAAGATGGCCTAGTCAACCATCACTGTAAAGAGAGGCACATTGGACTTGCAAACTTTATATGCCCCAGTACAAAGAAATGTCAGGGCCAAAAAGTGTGAGTGGGTGGGTAGGGTAGTGAGGGGTGATGGTACAGGGGACATTTGGGATAGCATTGGTAATGTAAAAGAGGAAAATACCTAATAAAAATATTTGAAAAATAAATAAATAAAAGTAGACATTAAGAGCAAGAAAAAAAAGATGGTATTCCATTTGGGCTTAAAAAAATGAATTAGATGTTATATTTATTGGTTTCTCTATCATAGGTGTACTTTTCTTTCAGAGGTGAGGTTTGCAGATTGATCAGCTAATAAGACTACTTGTTTGTCTTTCAGAGATGTGTATCTCAGCACCCATATGGTGACTGAAAACTCTCTTTAATCTAGTTCCATGGCATTAATTTCTGTCCCTCATAAGCTCTATATCAATGTGGTACACAGTTACATATTCAGGGAAAAACTCATAATCATACATTAAAGTAAATGTATTTGAAGTAAGACTCAATACTGACTTTGTTTTAGCCTATTGTGCATTCAGAATGTGACACATGACATCCTTCTAACCTTTACTTGAGTTTTTTCAGATACTTGATCAAAACACATGAAAAGGAACAAACACATGCTAACTGATTTTTACTGTAACATGGACTTCAAAGAAAAGTGTATGCTTAGCAGGGTGGTGGTGGCACATGTCTTTAATCCCAGCACGTGGGAGGCAGAGGCAGTCAGATTTCTGAGTTGGTGGCCAGCCTGGTCTACAGCATGCTTTCAAGGACTGCCAGGGCTTTACAGAGAAATCCTCTCTCAAACAAACAAACAAACAAAGAAACATACAAAAGACCAAAAAACAAAAAACAAAAAGCCAAAACACACAAAAATCACAAAACAACAACAACAACAAACAAAAAGCAAAAAAAAAAAAAAAGGAAAATGAAAAGTATATTCTAACTTGATATCTGTTGAAAAGAAAAAAGGGAACAAAATTATTGTAATGCTGTTTTCAAAACACTAACTGTTTTCTTTCCATTTGAAGTAAATTCTAGACGGTACAGATATTTGCTTTCCCCATGGGTATTCCTCCTCTGAGCTATATAAAGTCTCTACAGGCTTAGGAATATTATCCCACTGAAGCCAGGGATTGTAGCCCTGTTGTGGAAAGGATTCCACAGACAGGTAATAGCTTTTGGTACAATTCCTACTTTGGTGGTTAGGGACTCACATTGTGACTAAGATGTACAAGGAGGGGGAACCATTTGAGCCATAAATAATAAGCAAACAAATTAAGACAGTATTTATTTATTTTAGTGCTACAGTTTGTTTGCAGGACTTGATAATCTCTTGCAAATATTCTAGCACAAAGATGTAGCAAAATCAGAGTGTTAGCATTCCTTCTAAACTCCTCAATACAGTTACCTGGCAACAGCCAGGTATGCCGGATTCATTGTAAAATGGGCTGTTCCTCTAGCTCTTACACTCTTACTCTATTACCCTCTTACCCTTTTACTTTCTTCACTCTCTACACATTCTCTCCCTAGTCCTGGACTCCTCTTCTTCCTCCCGCCCACTATTTCTCATTCTCTGCATTTCTCAGATTCTACTCCCTTAACTCCACTCCCCAGGCCATAAACACAGTCTATTCCATACATTAGCCCACAGAGCCACCCCCTTCTACCTCATCCAAAGTGCACCTCAACCAAATATATTCTGGATCTTACTTTCTTTTCTCTCTTTTTCTTTTCTTTTCTTTTCTTTTCTTTTCTTTTCTTTTCTTTTCTTTTCTTTTCTTTTCTTTTCTTTTCTTTTTATAAAACACAAAACTTCAGACTACTTTTTTAGGCTAAATGTTGCCTTTAATGAGGTAATTGTTCATTTAGGATATGTCTTGTCATCTGCCAATATTCCAACAGGTACACACACACACAAACACACACACACACACACACATACACACACACACATATTAGGTAAAGTGATGAGGAGTGTGTGGTGTGTGGGGGCAGTGTCTGCATTACTGAGTGATATGTGAATTAATATGATTAATGCATGCATGCATGAAATTTTCAAAGAAAAATTAGCCACCTGTCAGTGACACAGATCAGCAGTAGACATCCAGAGGACCACTGGCAGCTGCAGTAAACAGAGCAAGCAGAAGCACACACTTAGAAACCCAGCAATCCCATGGCCTCCCCTCAGGAGTATTCACTAAAATGTACAAATACATAGTGGACAGATGCGAGTGACAGAGAAACTGAATAGCTTGATCATTATGGAGAGATGTAGAACTATTAATATGAGGGTATATCCTGCTGAGAGAATCCAGCCTTGGACTTGAGGCCATGGCAATATCCCAGTTTACACAGGACCTGTAGATGTCTGGTGCTGTGGCCATTAATCAGCATGGATCCCTGTCCATGCCTGTGGCTCATATTACCACTAAAAGTCAATCGGATATCCCTGGTTCAGACTGCAACCTTGGCCCACAGTTCAAGGGCTTTGCAGAGCTGATGCCACCTTCCACCTGCTGCAGCCATTTGAAGAATACGTTCAGCACCTCACATGTGCATTATAGTAGAACTTACCCCTGTGGAGAGGTTATAGGTGAGCCAGCGTAGAGTGTGAGAGTGTGTGTGTGACAGTGAGATTGAGAGAGCTCTCCCTGCCACTCACCTTCTGTGAGGCATCTCATCCTCATCAACCGAGGAAGTCAGGAGAGCTGACATAGGAGTCAGGAGTATGGGAGTACCTTCTCCATTCCTAACCAGCTGTAACTTTCAGGAAAAAGGACCCAGCATCTTGACTGGGAACTACAGTTAGAGCTAGCTCTGTTCTCCTAGGTAAGGCATGAGACCTGGAAATCTGACTGTGTGCCTTGTTTTCTACAGCACTGAGTCATGCAGCTGGGCAATGCTGGAGAACTTGCCCTCATGGTGCAGGAACTATGTAGTTATCCAGATGCTCAACTAAGTTACCAACAAATTCCAGATTTGAGGTATCATGTCTTCCCACCCCAACATCTATCTAATTTATGAACTTCTAGAATATGGGACAAAGCTGGTCCTGCAGATCCAAAACTGCAGGATATCCATGACAAAGGGCAATGAAGGAAGGTTGACTCAGTGAGGATACAGTAATGATGGTTTAATAAAATCCAGATGCCTTGAAATGATGCATTGAAATGAACCTTTGCAAGCAAAATGCGTGGACAAAAGGGTGCACAATGAGACATATTGTGAAATACAAAAGCGTCCCCAATGAGACGTTTGCTTTTTTTAACACTTTTTTAAAAAAATACTTGCCTTTTTTCTTTTCAATTGGGGGGAGGATGTAAGGACCAAGGGTAGATACAAAAGGAAAGAGATATGAGTGGAGATGTGTTGCCAATGTGAATTTCATAAAAAAATTATTAAAAGTGAAAAATAATACTTGTATTTAATCTATTTAGCAATAAACACGTAGAAACCATTTCTTTCTCTAATACTATAATGGTTAAAGCTTATTTTTCATCCAGTACTTTCTGAGGTCTTTCTGAGCTAGCACTTGGGCTTTAGTTCCATATGCATATATATATATATATATATATATATATATATATATATATATATATATATATATATATATATTCAAGTAAAGATAAAAATAGATGAGTTTATACCTTCTCTTTCTCCCAGAATTACTGCCCCCCCACTCCAATTTTATGTCACTAATAGTTCAGGAAGCTTTATTGTGCATAAATCATTTTCTTATATCACTACTCTTTGAATGAGTATTCGTCCTTAAATGTGTGCAAAGATGTCCTTATGTAATTTACACTTCCCAGACAGAAGTGGAGAAATGGTGATTTGGGGGTGGGGGGTATATTCTTTAAATATTGCTAGTTAGCGCTTGGCAGAGTAGGGAAATTGTGACAGCATGCTTTAATTTTCTTACATATAAAATGTAGTTCAAGGTCCAGTAAGCATGTGGAAAGCAAAAAAATAAATCCAAGAAAAAGTTTTCCATTCTGTTTTCATGTGAAATATTTTAAAAATTAGACAGCTATGGATACAGAGAGGAGTACAAAAATGAATTAAAACTGTGACAAGTATAGGCGCTGTGTAGTTGTGTATTTTATGTGCAATCATAGCATTCTAATTGGAATCACTGGGGAAAGAACAATTCTTTAGGCAAACCATAGGTTCACAGAGGATTTTTAAATCGAAACACCCTGTATGTGCATCATATATAGTATATTGCTTCAATCTGTGGAAGAAATAGAATATTGCTCTTTTTAACAAAGCCTAGCTTCGAGTTCTTCCAGTGTATGGCCCTGCTGTAAAGTCAATGCTGCAAAGGTTGTCTATTTGTCTCTGTGGAAGCTTCCAGTCATTATTGTAATAAAATAAAGAAATAATAGAGGTATTACAGAATTGCATAATTACAGATGTAAATGGTACATAGAAGGTCAATAGAGGATGGATCTGTTTTTACCTAGGAGCTGAGAATTTGAGTCTTCGTAGGTGATCTCTAGAAAATAAGCACAAAGAATTTGAAAGTTACTTATGACATTTTCTAGTTGCTGAGAATACTACCAGGATCATTTCAACCCTTGGTAGAAATGACAGTTTAGTTCCTTCTTACATGTATCAAACTTTACTGATACTGTTCATTAACATTACCACAACTTCAGGGAGACATGATTATAATAGTTTTCCTTTTTGATCTTAATTTCTTATATGATATAGCCCCAAATATTTCATTCATTGAAATAAGAAAATATATTGCTTTCAGTAAAATATAAAATACAATGAATATTGAGCAGCTATCATGAAAAAAAGAAAGAGAACAAAGGTCTAGCAACATATTTCAGTGGCAAAAGCACTTGCGTAATGACTTGTATTAAGTTCCTAAATCCATATGATAGAAGGATAAATGCTGCTACCAATAAGATGGCATCTGTCAGAATGTGCTTAAGCATTTGAAAATATGGAGACACATGGGTAGACACACTCAGAGACTTGCATATTTTTATGAACATGCAGAAAATAATTAAAAAGTAAAGTAATATTTAGAAGAAATTAATCCCTGCATCATATTTATAGTTCATGTTGTACAGTTTAAAATTTGTTAACATCTGCCTTTTCTTAAAAACATTCCTGATATGTTTTTAATACTTTCATCTTTCACTGTCCTCTACAAACAAGGCAAGCACAATCCACTATTGTTTTTTCATAACACCATAAAAAATAAGTTTCCCTCTGTAAAGTACAACATACTTTCTTGCATCTTCTACCACAAAAAAGTCTTTTTATAAATTTACTCATATTATTTTGTTGCAAGAATATTTGTAATTCATACTATAAGTATAGTTTAAGCTCTATAAGTAAAATGATAACAAATGTTCTTCTATTTGTTCTCATAATTCTTTACCTCTGTCCCTTTTCTATCTCCTTTCATTTCTCCCAGTCCTGAAGTGTGTTACACCAGTCAAATATCACTGTACCATTCTCTCCCCTACTTCATACGTTCATCTTGTCTCTGAGCTGAGCTCAGGACCAACAAAGCTGCTGTGAGAAGGACAACCAGCATCTTGGAAGATTGCTCCCACGGTTGTGCTGGAGGAAGGAAACCACAGTCTTTATAAGGAAGATAGAACCAAGGCATCTTTCACTTCTTTACTGTTGAACACACTTGTGACAGGAGCATGCCATGCATCTCTGACTCTTCTTTGGGACTTTAGCCTAGCAGGATGCAGTAGGGCTGAGGCTGTCAAGAATTCAGTTCTAGAGACATGGTCTCTGGGGTTTTGGTTAGTTCATATTGTTGTTCCACCTATTGTTTTGCAGACCCCTTCAGCTCCTTGGTACTTTCTCTAGCTCCTCCACTCGGGCCCTGTGTTCCATCCAATAGGTGACTGTGTGCATGCACTTTTGTATTTGCCAGGGACTTCCTCGTTTCTCAGATGGCTAATTTGGCCATCATTCAGAAGACAAGCCTTTTGGCATTGAAACTTTATATTCCCCAGTCGAGGGGAAGACTAGGATCAAGAAATGGGAGTGTGTGTGGGTAGGGAAGTAGGGCATTGGGGATAGTATAGGGATGTTTCAGGATAACATTTGAAATGTTTTTGAAGAAAAGTTCTAATAAAAATGAAAAAGAAAGAATTCAGTTCTAAATCATAGGGCACGATATTTGTGCAACAATGTGAAAGCAATACAGTGAAATTTAAGACATTAGAAATGAAATTCTAGTTTGATATGATTGTGACTCTCTCCTTGTTAGTTGTGGTCCTGGGAGGATTTGCTTCTATACAAAGATGTATATTTGTGCCAATATTCATACCCTTTGGATGATTTTCTGTTCATTTCTGTGGGTAATTAGGACACCAAAATGGAATATATAGTAAGTGAGACAAACAAACCTGGCAGCTTATTTGTGCCCAGGTAAGCCTTCTGAAATTCCCAAGATCAGGTTGAAATTAGAGAAACTGTGATATCAGAGCACTGAAAGTGGGAATATTCTTTTCTTTTATTTCTTCTGTGTTAGGGAAAGAAAAGTGGAAGACAAGAACTCAGATAAGTTTTGGACCAGTCAATCCTAGAAAACATAGTTCTCACATGAAACACAAAATTATATGATTCCCAGAGAATATCTTCATATCTACATTTTTAAATTATTGATAACATTGAATTATATTTTGTTCAATATTGCTTCCCTTCGGAATTATTCTTCGACTCTTAATTGGCTATAAACATAAACAAGGTGGTCTGACATCACTTTAAAATATACAAAGCATTGATTTCTCTGAATGTTTTTCAACATAGAATATTTAATTTTCTAAGTTTATTGCCAATGCTTCGATAATTACCTGTCTGACTAGTTGCAGATGATTATGCCCTGTACTATACAGGGTCATGCTTATTATTACTGTATCTCAGTCCATCATCTTCTTACGACTCCCATAAAAATCCATGGCTTATTTGCTGAATCAGTGTTTACTTTGTTCTTTTGCTTGTTTTCAACTTCACTTTATGGCTTCACTTGCCATGTTTCTACCCAGATAGGAATCTGCATTTGAACCTTAATGACAGCTTCATAATAGAACTCATGATTATAATGTTCTTTCCTATCTTCTTTCTTTCCTCCTTCTTTTCTTTCTCATTTTCTCTCTGTCTTTTTCTCTTTCATTCCTTCTGTTCTTATTTTTTTCTCTGTGTCTTTCATTCTTTCTTTCTTCTTTCTTTCTTTCTTTCTTTCTTTCTTTCTTTCTTTCTTTCTTTCTTTCTTTCTTTCTTTCTTTCTTTCTTTGTCTCTTCTTTTCTTACTTGTTTTTTCTCTTTCTTTATCTGCAATAACTGATTAGAATATAGCTGGGTGTGGTATCTCACACTTTAATCCTAATACTCCAAGGCAGAAGCAGGTGGATGCAGATGTCTAAGTGTAGGATGAGACTGGTTTTTAAAGCTATGTCCAAAACAGCTGTTACCCAGTGAAACCCTATTTCAAAAAACAAACAAGGAAAGAAATGGTTTGGAAGATACTGTGCTTGAATGACTCTTCATTGATATAAATGCTGTTTTATTCTTAATTCCTATACTTTTTTTTTTTTTTTTAGTTTCATGAGTCATCTACTCAACGAGGAAAGAGTAAACAAATTGTGGCCTTTTCATTTCTGAGCTCAAATTGAGTTTTAATTATCCCTCACCTTTTAATTGTGGCTAGAAGAAATTTCAGGGGAATATGGTTGCTGTTAAAGAGAGAGGGGCAATGAATGTATATTATCCTTTATCATTTGGGTAAGTCTACTATGCAATTCATATCAATATTCCAGGTGTTTCATTATGAAGAGACATAGGGATTATCTCAGAAAAATTACCTAAATTGTCCTTTACTATTGGTGATATAAAATTCTTTGGTATTATCAGGTGGGTGGGTTGTGTTGTTGTTATTTTTTGTTGTTGTTGCTTTCCCTGGATGTGATGATCAATGTATTTGGAAAGGAGAATATCCTAGTATTTGGTAAATTTCTCTCATTCTGTGAAAATCAGAGACAATCTCACAAGATTGCAGTTTTAATGAAGGTAAGGAAAGGTTGATTTTTGAATATGATTTTTAATAGGATGGTTTTCTAGTGTCTACAACTAGGAGATGAGAATGATTGGTAGATGGGGTCCGGACCAGTCGTGGCCTTCAAAGTCATCATGATGGGAATGTCAGATATAGAGCAGAGGAGAAAGCTAGACAGACATGTGCATATTAGGTCTGGTGAAAAAATGCCTGAAACTCAGCCTACACCTGAATTATGTTAGTTCTGGAATACAGCAATTGATTTTGACAAAAATATCATGCAACTTGAACGCCTTTTGTAACCTTTTCCAGTGTCATCAATATGTAAAAGAAATTATTGTTGTATGAAAAAAAAGTCACCTGGTAACTCAAGAGAAATCAGAAAAAGTCATTGTGGAGAAAGGGACTGGTAACATAGTCAGTTATTAATGGCTAAGGTGGCTTAAGTAATAATATTAACGTGAAGGGCTTTTGGGGACCTGTAGTGAATGAAGTACTAAATAGTGGCACTTCCATATGACTCCAGTTTATCTCTTTTGGTTATGTATATAAATGTCTTTAAGTCATCATACCACATAAACACTTTCAATTGAACACTGCGTTATTCAAATTATCCACAGTATAGAACAGCACATATGGAACTTCAGATTTTGTTTTTCTGGAGATTCAGTATGGATGTCCATGGGGCTGGTCCATCCCAGTATACGGTCCAAGATTTATTCTCTGTCCACATTCTCAAAAGTGTTTATTATTGTTTAATGAAATGCTGGTGACTGTTCAGACTGATGTCAAATGGAATATTCTCTTAGATTTAATTTGCATTTGTATGATAAATTAAGGTTATTGAAAAATTACCAAATATTTATTAGACATTTTTATGGTTTTTATTGATATATTTCCATTCATGTTTAGAGAACTGGCTTGGCCATTAAAGGATTATAATGGGAAATATAAGAGACATATCTGTTCAATGTTCTTTATTTACCACTTGAGACAAGAATGCATTCAGAATATTAGGCTCCTATCTGATATAGAGGTGGCAAAGCTTATTATCTTACTGTACTGATTCTTCTAAATGAACTTAGCTATAATATGACTCTAATGAATTTCTGCTATACTTATAGGTCAGTGCTTTCTTCAGTCATCATCTTAGAAGCTTATTCTTGCAGCAAATGGGAACAAAAACAAACATCCGTGCAGAGAAAAATTCAGAGAATGATTAATGTATTTCAACCCTTCCCCAAATCATGAAAGTGTGTGGCAAAGGAGGTCTAAAAAGCTAAAGGGTCAGAGGAGATGGAGGTCATCAATGGAACAGGTATTTTAACCACAAAAAGACCATCATATATGTGAATGCACAGAGACTTATACAGCATGCACTGAACCTGGATAGATCTCTACCAGATAATGCCCTAGTGCTGAAAACAGAAGTGATGAAAAAAATTCCCATTCCTAAGTCATATCATATCTTCTACTGGGAACTACTTGCAAATAAACATTTGGTTCTATCCATGCGAATCCCACAGAGAAAATGAACTACTGCATGCCCAGGAGTATATGAAAAACATTAAACATTAAAGAACTAAACAATAAATTTGGAGCTTTCTTGCCTCATAAGATAATATCATATCTTCCCCCAACCCCTGCCACCAATAATTTCATTTTATACTCAACGTTGTGTCATGTGTAATTCCCAGAGCTTCCATATGGATAAATGCCAAGGGACTCCGGTGGAGCCACCTTGTGAGGCAGTAATGCCAAAAGGCTGCTCATGAGAAATGAATTTCTAGGACTCTCCTCCTGGAAGTCTGACGAAAGTCAGCTCTCCAGTTTGGGTCAGTAAGACAGGCGTAAAGCCTGGAAGCTGTTCTTGAGGATAGGATTTCCATGGAAATTCCCCTCCCGGAGGTTTGGCAATTTCTCCTAACCCATAATAATCAAATTTCCACCGCCTTAGTCTAATGTATAGATTCACGTGCACTATATTAAGCATTACCTTATAGTAAATGCCTTTTATGATTGTATTCTAACATAGATAAAGCCTTTTCCCAGTGTTCTTAAATTCCAGATAGCAGCAAGGGGTTTAACCTATTCATTAACTAATTTAGCTCTACCATAAAACAATTAAGCACTAGCCATAAATTCGGTTGTCTACAGAAAGAGTCTGAAATTCTGACTGAGATAAAAACTTATTACAGACTACATTCCATGCCAAGAGCAAATTAATATACTATACTGAATAATTAGAATTCTCCTACATAGATAAGAATTAACAAGGCCTAAGAATTTCAAGGATCACGACACTAATTTATTCCTGAAGCCAGGCAAGAGTTTATACCCCCTAGCCCAATTAAGGCTAAAGTGTGAATGGAAAGCAGGTGCTAATCTCTAAAGTAAACATAGTCCTTTTGAAGTCACTCCTCTTGCATCTGGAGGGATACATAGCCCTAACATAAACATTTATCTGGTTCCTGCAAATTCTTTTTGTAGTCACTCCTCTTGCACCTGGAAAACTTCAATGTACCATATCTGTTATGTTTTACAATTTATGATATTCGCTGTAATATAATTAGTCTAAGCTCGACCAGAAAATTACATACAGATTCAACACTTCTCTTGTGTGTGTGTCTCTCTGTCACTCCGTCCTAAGCTTTGCCCATCTACTCTAGAGACTCTTTTCTACACAGGCACAGGGGCCCAGAGGGTCTGCGGCAGATAAACAGTAATATATCCTATGCTGAGGAAATCTCTACATTTTGGTTTGAAGATTGCTTTACTGGTAAGTTTGAAGAATCAAAAATTAATACATGAGAAAATGTTAATTTAGCCTTGATCAATTTCCAGACAACTGACTGGATTGTGTTGGAATGCACCTACTGTGACTGAAAGTATGGCTCAGTGGTAAAGTGTGCTTGTAAGCCTCATGAACTGTGTTCAAATTCCCAGAATCCATGCAAAATTATGGATGGTCACATTGGTAATTATAACCTCAGTAATATATAAAGCAGAAGCAGGATGAGTTGTGAAATAACTGGTAGACAGCATCACACTATGTTTTGTGAGATTTCATGTCGTAAGGGAAGAAGATGAAAATAACAAAAGACTGACATCCTCTTCCAGTCTCCATCAATGCAAACTCACATATATGCAGTATGTGCTGCATTTATATATACAATGAAGAAAACCTTATCTTAGGAGTGTATGGTATTTAGAATATGCTTTTCATAAGTAGTGTTCCTATTAGGAGGTGAGGCCTTCCCGAATTAAGTATGTCATTGTAGGAGTGGTTTGAGACTTTTCTCTTAGCTATTTGAAGACAGTGTGTCCCTGCCATTTGTGAAGATGTAGATAGAATTCTCAGTTTCTCCAGACCCATGCTAGTCTGGATGCCTCTATGCTACCCACCATGGCCGTAACTGACTGAAATGTGAAACCTGTAAGCCAGCCCCAATTAAATGGTATCCTTTATAAGAGTTGCCATGGGCATGGTTGCTCTTTATAGGAATGGAAACCCTTACTCAAGAAGAGGGCCTTTGGAGGATATGGTTTCTTTCCTCAGTGTGTAAGTAGGCTGTGCTGCTATATGGTTCCAGTGAAGCTGTTATCCTGAGCTTGACAGACAACCATTAATTATCTCACAACAATAGTAGGAGCAAGGTTTTAAGTTTAAGCCTCCTACTAACTTATCACTCACAGTTTGAATTAAAGTTTTCTGTTACATTTTCTACCATTAATTCTCTAACGGACACTTTAGCTACTTGACTCACCCCAAAGGTGACAGGATATCTAATCAAGTATCCACTGGCAAATCAGTCATCTTGCTTATGACTGTTAGTTTTACTGGAAACACTGGAAAGGTAAACCTGGAGCAGCTATCCTCATATATTATTTGCATATGGTTATGGGATTGCTGTCCTTCCCCTCTCCTTCCCCATTAACTCTGTCTTCTTTTTTTCTTCTTCTCTCATTTCTTATTTCGTTGTTATGTTTTCTCCATATTTTTTTTTCCAAATCTAAACATTTTTGTCATGATTGGGCATCTCTCCTACTTGAAATATATACAGCTTTTTTTTTGGGGAGCACACATGTCTTCCCACACGCAGAAAAGTACTAGAAAAGCAGTCATTTTAAACACAAAACGGTGTCTCTTTCGCTAAAGAGACATATAATCTATATTTTCTATCCATAATTCTAGGGATGGGAGTTTTGATTAACCTGGTGGTTTATGCTATATATAGAGGCAGGCTATATCAGAAAGAACTGGAGATACCTAATAGTTTAGGTATACTTTGCATTTTATGTATGGCCAAAGGCTCCTCCAAGTTTGAACAGGACATTTAGAGGTAGTCTAAATGAACTCTGCAGTATCTGTGTTACAGAACCACACTAGATTGTTTCTTTGGCTCTTAATCTTTGAGACTTTGCCAGTGCCTAGCAAACACAGAAGTGGATGATCACAATTAGCTAATGGATGGATCACAGGGCCCCCAATGGAGGAGCTCAATGAAACACCCAGGGAGCTGGGGGGATCTGCAACCCTATAGGTGGAAAAACAATATGAACTACCCAGCACCCCCCCCCCCCCCGCAGAGCTCTTCTCTCTAGCTGCACATGTATCAGAAGATGGCCTGATCAGCCATCAGTGGAAAGAGAGGACTATTTGTCGTGCAGACTTTATATGCCTCAGTACAGGGGAATACCAGTGCCAAGAGGTGGGAGTGGGTGGGGAAAGGGTGTGGGAGAGTGTGGGGGACTTTTGGGATAGCATTTAAAATGTAAATGCTATAAATATCTAATAATAATAAAAAGACATTATGTGTAGCTTATCTCTAGAATCTATGTCCTTGGATAAACTGGCATGTGACAAGTACTTTGAATTGAATTTTGATGTTCCTATGTCTCCTTGTGCACACATGACTTTTCATTACAACAAGAACATTTTTTCCTAAAATTGTACAGTGCTAAAACTGGCTGACAATAAACACTTTACCGTCAGAGTCTAGATGTTTCAACTGCTATGTGTTCATGAATTTCTGCTTGCCTCTCAACCATTGTCTAGCAGTTGTGGTCTTTGCAGGAACTCCCAGGCATCTTCCGATGGGGAAGTACTCATTTTATGACACCATCCTAAAACACTTTTAATAACCTCATCCATGAAATCACCATTTGGGCTCCATCTAGGCCTTTTTGGGACTACCTGTGGGATTATTTGGTGTTGTGTCTCATTGACATGCTTCACATTAGCCATTTCTCTTCTGCACTCACAAAAACAATTAAAAGTGTTTGAATGTATGTCTGGAGAGCTGCTTGGTAATACAAAGAATGATTTCACCCACTCTCTCTATATCCTCACTATATAGAGAATCAGTGTTTCTGATTTATCAGATATGAGTTGGAGAAGAGGCTATATTTCCAGTAATATTTGTGGGCTTGCTCATGGCTGAGATATCTTGGAGGATTTGATCTTGCCTCCATATTAAATTATTTCCGGTAAAATATATTTTACCTCTCATGTCTTAGACAGGTATCATCTACTTTTTACTTTAGAATTGCTCAGAAGGCACAGCTCTGTTGACCTTGTGTTCCACAGGACTCTACTTCATCTATTGGGATATTTATGGAAATCAAATATCGAGTGCACAACCCTTCTCCTGATCAATAATGTATTGAAGGGAGAACTCTATTTTCTTTCACTGTGAATGAACAGTCCAGTTCTTGCCTTATAATAATAATAATTATGCATATCACCAGTGTATATAATTTTTATCCAATTTACTTATTATATACTAATTTTAATGATAGAATATATCAAAAATGTAGAGATGACATATAAATACATCTTTCAAATGTGAAATTTACATACATATAGTTTATACAGTACTATCCAAACAGCCTTATAGTTTAAGTCTTTGCTTATTACTCTCTGCTGTCACTATGTGTTGGCATGCTTTCAGAAATTCAAGCAGAACAGTTGCCCTTTATGAATGAAAACCATTTCAGTGAGGAAGAAATGGTCAAATAAGCCAACAGGATGTAGTTCATACAAACAATGACATACTTCTCTAAAGAATAGCTTGAATCATTACCTTGTTTAATATTGTCTCACACAAATCAACACTGCAGACAAACCAAATAATATTCTAATGGCATTTTAAGTCCCTAGAAGTGGGGATTATAAAATCTTCATTGTTAAAGTAACTTTTATTATCTTGTAGTTGTTGTTAATTTAAAGGCTTATTTCCTCTGTCTGCAAAACTAGGCCTAGTCCCAGATGCTTCTAGCTTCTCTACAATCTTATCAAGGCCTAGAATGTTTCACCCTGAGATTTACTGTTGAATAAACTCAGTTTACCTTCTTATTTCTAATCTCACCTTGGCTGAGTCAACTCACCTGCTCTGGGTCAAACACCTCCTCAAGCTGACTGGTTCACTCTGAGTTCTTTTAAGCTTTTTCAGTAACTGTTCTGCTTAGTATTATTCTAACTTTGACAGTTCTAACATACTAACTTCAACTGTTGTAATTCTCTGGGTCCTTCTCCTGCCCTGGCTCAATTTTTAACTGTGTTTAGCTTGTTCTCTGTCTTTATCCTGTCTGTAAAACTCTTCTGGTAAAAGTGGCTCTTTTGTCTCTCCATCAAGCCTTCTGTCTTTAGTTGGTTCCCATTCCTCTGTCTTTTAGTGTTGGGCATATCCCATTCTTCCAAATGATTTCTGATTTGTCAGTTTATCTGCTACTCATCTCTTTCAAACATGGGTGCTTCTTTCTGCAAACTAACTTCACCTTCATTGTTTGTGATTAAAGGATATGTCTGTATTGTAACTGATTTCTATTGTGATTGATTTCAAGAACACCAAAGCACAGAACAGAACAGAATATTCAACCAACACTGGCAAGGGAACCTTTCCCAGTATCAGTAGTTAAAACATATGATTTTCTACAATTAGTAACAACTGATTAGAAAATCTTTAGTGTCACAGATCTTAACATTCCTATAAGGAAAATCTGGGAAGAGAAGGAAAGGTATTCAAGAAGAAAAGCATACAAGAATGGAAGTTTGTGATAATAAAATACTCAGAATTATTAGTTTATTAGTTGTCAGGTTTTACAATTTAATAGAAAACAAAGAGCACGTCCTGACTTGGTGTAAAGGTGCAGAATTCACACTCAATTCCAAATTTATGAACATCTCAGAAGCAAGAGCAAAATCTGGTTGGTGGATGCATGAGTTATTGTTGGGAATCAGATTTTCCTCTCATGTATTTGTGTGATCTCAAAATGTCATAACAAGTTTTTTTGTTGTTGTTGTTTTCTTTTTGTACATCAATGACTGTCATTCTGTGAAACACTTAGGTAAAGCCCAATATATCACTTGTGTGCCTGATTCACTTCCTTTGCATCAGGAAAAAGAATTAGTTCTATAATCTCATTGTCATCATTATCATTTTAATTATCATAAACTGCACCACCAACAGCTCTTTTGTTTGGATTTTGTTTTTCTGCTGATTTTTTTTTTTTTTTGGTTATTGTTTTACTATTTTCCAAGTAATGAGAGGTAGTCATTGAGAGTGCAATGGGATGTCATCTTTAGTTTCTTTATGTACCTTTTGAGAGAGAGTCTTTGAGTAAACCTGCCAACATTTACTATTTCTGATAAATAGAATGGTGAGTTATTTCCTGTGATCCAACTGCCTCTACCTCTTATTGTTGAGGTTACAGAGATGTACTGCCACTTTAGTTTCTTAGGAGTAAGGTACAAAATCACGTGCTCAAGCTTGCATATAAACAGTTTTGGCCAGTGTGTAATTTTCCAATCCACACTCTATCACTCTTTATAAAACCTGAATATAATCTAACTTTTTAGTTACATAGATGTACTGACATCAAGTTAATATAGCAGTCATCAATATACATAAATCCAGAATATATTAAATTTTAAGAAATTTTATAGAAGTTCTAAAGATATTATTCACATACATGTATAATATAAATTCAATAATAGTTCTTATTTTTATTGCTATGCCAACATAAATATGATTTATCTCTTTTGATTAAGGCTCTCACTTTTCTCCCCAAGTTCTCCAGTAACAGGAGACATCTCATACTCAGTATACTTAGGAATTTAGACATCAGGTCTATTTCAATGTGTCTAGTGATCTTAATAAATTTTTGTCATTCTTATCACAATAAAAGTGATTAACATCTTTACGGATGTTCCCTTCACCCTCTGGAACTTTCAAAACTAGTTGAAGTACAAAAAAAAAAATTAGAATAGATTTTGCCGATAGTTTAAGTATTTCAAGATTCTTTTTCTTTTGTCTTGTTTTGTTTTGTTTTTGCTTTTGTTTTTGGTTTTTTTTTTTTTTTTTTTTTTTTCAAGACAGGGTTTCTCTGTATAGCCCTGGCTGTCCTGAAACTCACTTCGTAGAGCAGGCTGGCCTTTAACTCAGAAATCTGCCTGCCTCTGCCTCCCAAGTTCTGGGATTAAAGGATTGTGCAATCACTATCCAGCATTTCTCAAGATTCTTGAAACATAGTAACAAATAAAAATCTAGCTCACTGTGAAATAATACATCCATGAAAAAAGAGGATGGTTTTGATTCAGCATAGTTTGATAAGCCAAACGGGGAGGGGGGGCTGTGTTGATTACTGGACTTCATTATTGTAATAACTGGACCTTGGTAGTAAGTACCCGGAGGAGAAAGTGTCCAAATGAAGGAATAGAGCTATTGGCTAAATTTTAGTATACAATCTTATGTTTTTTTAGGAAATCAGAAGGAATAGAAGTTCCTCACCCATTCCTACTCCCCTGTCTCCAAGAGGATTTCCCCAATACCACCCACACCACCACATGAACAGTGAGACTACTAGGATGGACAGAAAGAAATGAAAAAAAATAAAAGACAGAAAAGGGGTGCACACACTCATCTTCATGGGACATAACACATAAAACACTAAGGGGAAAACTCACTGAAGAAGCAGTTGAAGGGGGCACAACAGCAGCACCATAACAAGAAAAACAGATCAGCTCAACCATTACACAGTGCCTGTAGCAACAGGCAAAAATGAGCCCCCAAAAAGGAGGTTTACAAGCAGCCAGAAAAAAATTTCCCCTCCTCAATCCACCTATCCAATTTTACTTCACCCACTCCTTCTTGATTGCCCTAGTATTCCCATATAATGGAGCTTAAAGCCCTCACTGGAACAAAGGGCTCCCTTCACATTGATGCCAGATAAGGCCATTCTCTGCTACAAATGCAGCTGGAACTATGTGTCCATCCAGTTGTAGTCTTTGGTTGGTGTTTTAGACCCTGGAAATTCAGGGGGGGGGTTTGGTTGTTTGATATTGTTGTTCTTCCTATGGAGATGCAAACTCCTTTAGCTCCTTCAATCCTTCCCCTAACTCCTCCATTGTGGTCCTCATGTTCTGTCTGATGATTAGTTCACAGCATCCTCATCTGTATTGTTCAGGTTATGGCAGAGACTCAGGAGGCAACTATATCAGGCTAATGTTGACAAGCACTTCTTGGCATTAGCAATAGTGTATGGGTTTGGTTGCTGCATATGGAATGGATTCCCAGGAGGGTAAGTCTCTGGATGACCTTTCCTTCAGTGTCTGTTCCTCTCTTTCCCCCTGTATTTTATTGAGACAGGAGAAAGTCTGTTTTAGAATTTTTGAGATGGGCTCCATGCCTAAAATCTGGATATAATCTCTACAGCTTCTCTCTCCTGTTTGTTGAGTATTTCAGATAATGTCATCTCTGTTAGGTCCTGGGAATCCTTTTGTTTTCTTGCATCTAGGACTTTCTGATGGCTACCCCAGTTCCCCATTCCCCATTGCTAGACATCTCTGTTCAATTTTCTGACCCTTAGTACATATTCCCCAATTCCTCCCACCTTTTCAATTATCAAATGATAACAACCAACTATGAAAATGTAAGTTTTAGATGCTTTGTCATACAAGAGATTTTAATATTGTTTGGAGTTCATGCTGAAAGTCAAACTTGGTCTTTCACTAAGAATCTTTTTTGTAATATGTAATACTTGTATTAAAAAGAGGAGGAAGTTATCCTCCAGTGGTCTTTTTCAGTGTATTCAATTTGTATTCATGACATTCTAAAGATCAGAATCAACACAATGCACATGTTTATGGAAAGATATTTGTGAGATTTTCATTGAGTCTCAGAGGATATGTTCTAAAACTGCCAGGGACCAATCTGGAGAATCAGAGAAAACAGGACAGGATCTGACCCAGGAAATAGGAAATTTAACAATGGCGAAAGAACTGCTGTTTCAGTGTATGTTGGAGGCTCAATTCTTTTCTATTTTTATTTAGCAGATTATTTATATCCCAAATGCTTTCCCTCATTTCTTGCCCCCTCCCATAGTTCTTCATTCTATCCCAATCCCCTTTGACTCACAGAGGGTGATCCCATAGGACCCGCCCATACATCCTCTTTCCCTCGAACATCAAGTCTCTACAGGACTCATCAGGTCCTCTGTGAGGCCAGATCAGGCAGTCCTCTGCTGCATATGTAACAGGGGTAGGTTGGGGGATCTGACCAGTCTGCATATGCCCTTTGTTTGGTGCGTTACACTCTGGGAGTTCCCTGGTGTCCAGGTTTGTTGACATTTCACATCTTCCTATGGGATTATTTTCTGATTTGCAGGGTGAGTACTTAAACTTCTTTCAGAAACAGAGTGATAAATTGAGAACACACTCACGAAAACCTTGTTCTGAATTCCTTCTCATTTTATTTTTAATGCAGAAAGTTCTCCTCTGGCATAAATTATTGATAAGATATTAGTAGAATATTATTCAAAGAAAATTGTTGGATAGTTTTGGTGGAAATCCTAGAGTTATTTATAGTCCACCTAATGGTAAAGGGAATCATCTAGATATTTGCATTTGGCTCTGAAATTCAATGGAAGTGTTTGTTCCATTTTGTTTTGTTTTGTTTGTGTGCATATTTTGTTTTGCTCAACTTGTGGAGACTTGAAGACAATTTGTATGGAAGAAAATTAGAGAAGGACATCTGACTTTTTCTTTAATTATCTTTAATCATTTTTTACAGTCCAGTCCTCATGCCGCTTTGTCTGTCCTCCAAGAGATCCTCATCACATTTCTCCACCAATCCCCCTTCTCCAAGAGAATGTCTCCATCCTCCCACCATGCCAGGACTTCCCATTTCATGGGACCTCAAGTCTTCCAGGGTTATGTGTGTCTTTTCTTACTGTGACCAGAACAGACAAACCACTGCTGCATATGTGTCCAGGAATTCCATAATTCAATTACAAGTGTCCCTGGTTTCTGTTCATTGGTTAGGACTATGTATCTGTGTCTGTCTCAGTCAGCTGCTTGTTGGGCCTTTCAGAGGGTAGATATGCTAGGCTCCTTTCTGTGAGAATACCATGGCAACTGAGTCATTCTGATTGGTGTAAGGTGGAATTTCAGGGTAATTTTAATTTGTATTTCCCTGGTTACTGATAACTTTGAACATTTTTAAGTGCTTCTTAGTTATTTGAGATTCCTCTGTTATAAATTATCTGCTTAGTTCCTTCAACATAAAACCATATACACTGTATCTAATAGAAGAGGAAGTGAGAAAGAATCTTGAACTCATTGGCAGGGGAAGAGGTTGTGGTAGAGATTATTAAACAAAATTACAAGGGCTCAGTTTCTAAGATCAAGACCTGATAAATGGGACTTTTTGAAACTGAAAAACTTCTGTAAGGCACAAGATAAATCTGCAACCTACAGATTGGACATAAAATGGCTCCACTAGTTCCACATCATATAGAGTGTTAATATCAAAAATATGTAAATAACTCAAGGAGCTAACCTCTCTTCCTTAAAAAAAAAAAAAACAAGCAAGCAAACAAAGAAAGAAACAAAGAAACCACAAAAATATTAGGTATAGAACTAGGCAAATAATTTGCAACAGGAATCTCGAATGGCTGAGAAGCACTTAAGGATATCTGACTCTTAACAAGAATTCTTGACAAGTATGCACTTCTGTTGGGTTCTATGCTCTTCACACAAGGGTCCATTGTGACATATAAAGATTACTATAATAAAGAAACTGAACAATAGGTCTCTCTATAGATAATGTAACAATTATACAAAAACCAGAACGATGCCTTTTACACAATTTTTCATGCATGTATTCTGAATAGATTACAATTTTGAATTTAACATTTCTTTTCTGTACAATTGAAAATGACAATTATTTTATCTGGGCTCATTAGTTTTTATGGGAAGGAATTATACGTACATTGACTTTTCAGGTCCTTATGTTTATTTTTGGACTGTCTCAATTTTTTGCATATATATATATATTTGGCAAGAGAATCATATGTTAGATATTAAGAGGAGAAAGAAAAATGCTAGGGGGAGAGAAATGGAATTCAGCGGAGGAAACTGTAACACTTTTGCAACTCTATTTACCTTTAGGTTGCTGAGTATGGAACACAGTCCCTTATTGTTTTAAATATCAACTAGTTTGTGCCCCTTTCCTGACCTTCTCCAGTCTCAGCAGAGTGAGAAAGACATTTGTGTATTATGAAACAAAAACATCACTGAGAAACTCTTAATAGACAACAAAATCCATTCTACAGAAGCTGACATAGGAGACCTTTAGAAAAGTTCAGAGTATCTGCTGCAGGGCAGTCAGTTTTTTGTAGGTGAGAGCAACCATGAGTGAATGGGTAAAATAGGTAGACTTCACAGGTGTCAAATCTCAATTCCATTTTCCATCCATTTCAGTTTGCTATGTTTGAAATAAAATATTGACTTGGAGGAATTATCAACAGGAATTTATACTATAATTTTCAATATCAGAAGTCTAATATTACTCACCATATTTTCTTGACATTTCTACTGGATTTTAGATGATAGATTCCTTTGCTAGATCTTCACATAGGGCTGTTTTCTTGGGCAGGTAACCATATCTGTTTTCCCCTTGTCTTCTTTTATTTCCCTGTATAAAAAAGATGTCAATATAAATCAGACAGGTAAGAAGACAGATATGCCTGCCCTTTAGTGAAGAGAAATAGGAGGGCAAGATAACAGGTGAACTGTCATTTAAGGCTTAAAATACTCTCTGTAAAATAATCCTAGAGCACACGAGCACACATGTATTCCCAATCACAAACAAATACTAGAAAAGTAGTCATTTTTAATAAAAAAGGTTGTCTTTTTAGGGAAAGAGATATATAATCTATTTTTCTACCGATAATTATAGGGATGGAAGTGTTTATTAGCCTCGTGGTTTATGCTATCTATAGAGAGAGGCCATATCAGACAGGACTGGAGATACCTAATCGTGTAGGTTAACTTTGAGTTTTATGTAAGGCTAAAGGCTCCTCCATGTTTGAACAGGACATTTAGAGGTAGTATAAATGAACTTTGCAGTATCTTTGTTACAAGGATCACACTAGATTATTCCTTTGGCTCTTAAGACACTACATGTAGTCTATCTCTAGAAACTATGTCCTTTGAAGAACTGGCATGTGGCAAGTGCTTTGAATTGAATTGTGATGTTACTATGTTTCTTTGTGCACAGGTGACTTTATTACAACAGGAACATTTTTTTTCCTAAAATGTACAGTCCTAAAACTGGCTCACAATATACTTTTTAGTGTCAGAGTCTATATGTTTGAACTGCCACAGGTTCATGAAATTCTGCTTGCCACTCAACCATTGTTTAGTAGTTATGGTTTTGCAGGAACTACCAGGAATCCTATGATGGGGATGGACTCATTTTATGACACCATCCTAGCCCACTTCTAATGACCCCATTAAAAAACCCCATTTGTGCTCTATCTAGACCTTCATGGACCTACCTGTGGGATTATTTGGTGTGGTTTCTCAATGATATGCTTGGCACTAGCCATTTCAATTCTGCACTTAAAAAACATTAAAAACTGTTTGAATATATTTCTGGAGAGCTGCTTGGTAACACAAAGAATGACTTCAACCATTTTCCCCATAACCTCACCATATAGAGAATCACTGTTTCTAATTTATAAGATGTGAGTTGGAGAAGAGGCTATGTTTCCAGGAATATTCTATAGGTTTGTTGTCCTGAAATGCTCATTGCTGAGACAACTTGGAGGATCTCATCTTGCTCCCAAATATACTTATTTTTGATAAAACACATTTTAACTTTCATGTCTTAAGCAGATGTCATCTATTCTTTACTATACTATTGCTGAGAAGGCACAACTCTGGTGTCCTTGTGTTCCATGGAACTGTACTTGAGCTATTGGGAGATTTATGGAAATCAAATGTCGAGTGCACCACCGTTAACTTGATCAATAATTTGAATAAACTGAAGGGAGAACTCTATTTTCTTTTACTGGAAACCAACAGTCCTGTGTTTTTTTATTATATAATTTATTATGCATATCATATGTATGCATGAATTTTATTCCATTTACTTAACATCTAATACTTTAAATAATAGAATATTACAAAAATGTAGAGATTGCTTATAAATAAATCAATCAAATGTGTAATTTACATACATATACTTTATACAGTACTTTCCTAATATCTCATGTTTTAATTCTTTGCCTTATTACTGTGTGTCGCCACTTTGTGTTGGCATGCTTTCAGATATCGAATAAGAGTAGTTGCCCATGTTAAATGAAAAATGTTGCAGTGAGGAAGAAGTGGTCAAATAAGCCAACAGGATATGGTTCATGCAAACACTAACATAATTATTTAAAGAAAAGCTTGAAACATTAGCTTGTTTAATATTGTCTCACAGCAGCCAACACTGCAGACATTCCAAACACTATTCTAATGGCATCTGAAGTCCCTAGTAGTGCGGATTGTGAAATCTTCATTGTTAAAGTAACTTTTATTATCTTGTAGTTATTGCTAATTTAAAGTCTTATTTCCTCCGTCTGCAAAACCAAGTCTAGTCCCAGAAGCTTCTAGCCTCTTTACAATCTTATCAAGGCCTAGAATGATTTCACCCTGAGTCTTACTATTGAATAAGCTCAGTTTTTCTTCTTATTTCTAATCATTCCTTGGCTGAGCAACTCAGCTGCTCTGGGTTAAACCCCTCCACAAGCTGATTGATTCACTCTGTCTTCTTTTCAGCTTTTCCACTAAATGTGCTGCTTGGTATCATTCTAAATTTTACAGTTCTAACATACTAACTTTAACTGTCCTAACCCTCTGGGTCCTTCTACTTTTCTGGCTCAATATTTACCTGTGTCTAGATTGTTTTCTGTCTTTATCCTGTCTGTAATACTCTTCTGGTAAAAGTGCCTCCTTTTTCTCTCCCTCTAGCCTGCTCTCTTTAGTTTGTTCCCATTCCTCTGTCTTTGAGTGTTGGGCATATCCCATTGTGCCAAATCTTTTCTGATTTGTCACTTCATCTGCTACTCAATTAGACAACTCTTTCAAACATGGGTGCTTCTTATACAAACTAAATTTACCTTCATTGTTTGGGATTAAAGTGTATGTCTGTATTCTAACTGACTTCTATTGTGATGGATTTCAAGAACATCAAAGCTCAGAACATAACAGAATATGCAACCAACACAGGCAGGAGAAAATTTCCTAGTAAAAGTAGTTACAACATATGAAGATGTTTCCTTCTGATATTAGTAACATCTGGCTAGATAGGCTTTAGTTTCACTGACATTAACATTCTCCTAAAGAAAATCTGGGAAGATAAGGAAAGGAATTCATGTCAAAAAGCATGCAAGAATGGTAGTTTGTGATAGTGAAATACTCAGAATTATTAGTATATTAGTGGTCAGGTTTGATAATTTAATAGAAAAAATCAGCATGTCTTGACTTGGAAGTACATATGCAGAACTAATACTCAATTCCACATGTATGAACATCTCAGAAGCAAGAGAAAATTCTCCTAGGTGGATGCATGAGTTAGTGTTGGGAATCAGCTTTTTCTGCCATGTACTTGTTTGATCTCAAAATGCCATAACAAATTTTGATTTTATCCTGTGCTTATTTTTTTTAGATTGCTGTTAACATAATATTAATATTATGAAGTATCATTTGAGGTAAACCTTCACGTACCCAGAGCAAGGTTAAATGACAATATCAGAAAGTCACTGGCGAATTTTACACCTAGTAAGGCTGGAAGTGCTCCCAAGGGACAGAAATTCAAGTAAAATTGGACCTTTGAGGAAAGTTTGGACATTGAGGCAGGGGTGTATTGATATGCTTAGGGTATACTTTGGAGATTTGTGATCAGTAAGGGGTAGGTGAAGTTCTATGCCTGAAATGGTGCCATAATTTAAATTACCATGAAAGTTGCCTTTAATCATGCCAGCCAGGAGTAAGATGAAGGCACCTCTGATGAGTTCATAGTGGAAGGGCTAGTGAGTAAGGGACCTTGAACAATGGTGTTATAGAACAGTTTGTAGCCTGACAGCTGGAGAAATGGAGCATAGGAGCACTCTTTCTCATCACTATAATTAACCTTTTAATTCAGAGAAAGTGGGATGAGCACCGTAATGGAAAAGGGAATATTAGCTTGATCCTGGGAGTGTTGGTTAAGGGCAACCACCACTATGGCTGAGGAAGAATTCTTCTTCTTTTAAGTTTGTGTATTTATGTTTATTCTTCATTTAACTTACACACCACAATTATAGTTGAGTATTAAAATAAAAACATTAGGCAAGTAGTAAGCATGTTATGATAAGAGTCCTTCCCCAATTCCGTATTGCATACAGAATGTCAAAGAGTGACTGGTCCATAAGAGGTCTGATACAGCATACGATCTCTGAGGTGATGTTCATCATCCTCATAATCTTCTCCATTATAATGATGCTGTCTTTCTTCACTTGGATCAAAGTCTGCCAGTTCAATTTTATCCATTTTATCAGGCTTTTCTACTTCCTTCATTTCAGGAAAGAGTTTTATAGCTAAGAGAGTTTTTCAGGAGAGAAAAAGCCATATTTAGGAAAGTTTTCCTGGGGAAGAATTTTTAAGATTGGCAATGATTACAAGGAGGATGGAGACAAAGAACAACAGAGTGATAATCCAGACTGTACCTTGCTCTTGCAAGCAAGGAAGAGAACACTCACCCAGAAGTCAGATTCCCATATGATCTCCAGGGATATTCTGGGGACCAATATAACACCCTTTCCCAAAACTGTTCAAGGTCATGAGTCTTAACCTGGTCACCATGAATAAACAAACTCAATTAGGATTTTCAAATTCCTAATCTAGAGATTCTTGATGGTGGAGGGGAGGAAACCCATAAACAAAACCACAAAGGAAACAAATGACTAACAGATATGACACATATGATGAAAGAGGCAATAAAAGTCATTATGTAGAAAACAAGGGACTCTCTCAGATGCAGCTCAGAGACTTTATGCTTGGATGGTGTACCTAGGAAAGAAAAGGTGTTTGGGAACCATTCCCTAATGCCACCACCTCGGAAAACAGCCCCTATGTTGTGTACCAGAATGAATTCAGACCAAAATGGAATATGAGCAGACAAAGACAAAGAAGACACAGAAAACAGCTTCCACGTATTTATCACAGCACACACACCCAAAGACAAAGAAGAACAACAATGGGTACTGCATACTTGCTTCATGCTAACTGCATTTTGCTGCATGTTCTCCTTTGAAACAAACTGAGACCAAATGAGTGATTACTGTGATGGACAAGACAGAAAAAACAAAACAAAACAAAAAAAGACAGAAATGAGGTCTACACACTTATCTTCATTGGACTTATCACATAAAACACTAAGGGAGGAAAATTCACAGAAGAAGCAGCAGCATAAACAGAACACAGACCAAGTCAAACCATTTCAAAGTTCCTGTAGCAACATGCCAAAATGAGCCCCAAGAAAAAGTTTTAAAGCAGCCACAAAACAATTTCTTTTCCTCAAATTCCGTATCCCATTCCCCTTCTGCTCATGCTTCTATGAGGATGTTCTCCTACTCACCTTCCCACCCAGTCCTTCCTCATTGTCCTAGCATTCCCACATACTGGAACTTCAAGCGCACACAGGACCAAAGGTGTCCCTTCACATTGATGCCAGATGATGCCATCCTCTGCTACAAATGCAGATGGAGCTATGTATCCCTCCATGTGCATTGTTGGGTTGGTGCATTATACCAATTCTGGGGGAATGTAGTTGTTTGATATTGTTGTTCTTCCTAAGGAGATGCAAACTCCTTCAGCTCCTTCAATCCTTCCCCTAACTTCTCCATTGGGGTCTTCATGTTCTGTATGATGATTAGTTCACAGCATCCTCATCTGTATAGGTCAAGTTTTGGCAGAGCATCTCAGGAGGCAGCTATATCAAGCTTCTGTTGATAAGCATTTCTTAGTATTAGTAATAGTGTGTGAGTTTGATGGCTGCATATGGAATGGATTCCCAGGTGGGTAAGTCTCTGGAAGTCCTTTCCTTCAGTCTCTGCTCCTACTCTTTTCCCCTATATTTCCTTTATAAAGGAAAATTTCTGTTTTATAATTTTAAAGATAGGGCCTGTGCCTAATGTCTGGATGAGTCTCTACAGGTTCTCTCTCCCATTTGTTGAGTATTTCAGCTAATGTCATCTCCTTTAGGTCCTGGGAATAGTCTTGCTTACCTTGCATCTAGGACTTTACGATGGCTAACTTAGTTCCCCATCCCCCACTTCTAGAAACCTCTTTTCAATTTTCTGACCCACCATACACCTTCCAGATCTCCTCCCTTTTTTTCGATTATTAAATGATAACAACCAAATATGAAAATGTAAGTTTTAGATGCTTTGTCAAACAAGAGATTTTAACAATGTTTGGCGTTCATACTGAAAGTCAAACTTGGTCTTTTACTACAAAACATTATTGTAATATGTAATACTTATATTAAAAACAGGAGCAAGTTATCCTTCAGTGGTCTTTTTCAGTATTTTGAAGGTGCATTCATGACATTCTACAAATCAGAATCAACACAATCCACATGTCTATGAAAAGATATTTGTGAGATTTACATTGAGTCTCAAAGGATATGTTCCAAAACTGCCAGTGAGCAAGCTGTAGAATCAGAGAATTCAGGACAGGGACCTTCCCAGGAATTGGGAACTTTAATAAAATAGAACTGTTTCTGTGTAGGTTAGAGGCTCAGTTCTTTTCTATTTTTATTTAGTAATTTATTTATATATATTTATTCCCCTCCTTCTGCCCCCCTTCCACAGTTCTTCACTCTACACCAATCCCCTATGTTTGTGAGAGGGTGATCCCACACAACCTGCACATACATCCTCCTACCCTCAAGCATCAAGTTTCTACAGGATTCAGCATATCCTCTCTAACTGAGGCCAGCCCAGGAAGTCGTCTGCTACATCTGTGACAGGGGTGGGTCTGGAGGATCTGACTACTCTGCATATGCTCTTTGTTTGGTCCATTAGTCACTGGGAGTTCCCTGGAGTCCAGGTGAGTTGACATTGCAGATCTTCCTATTGGATTATCATCCACTTTGGAGGATGAGTTCTTAAGCCTCTTTCAGAAATTGAGTGATGAATAGAAATGGCCCTCAATAAAACCTTGTTCTGAATTCTTTCTCATATTATTTTTCAATGGAGAAGATTGTATTCTGGCATACATTATTGATAAGTTATTCATAGAATGTTATTAGAAAGACAGTTGTTGCATAGATTTGCTGGAAATCCTAGAGTTATTTAAAGTCCATAATGGTAATGGGATTCATCTAGATATTTGCATCTTACTCTGAAACTCAATGGAAGTGGTTATTTGTAACAATTTGTTTTGTTTGTGTGCATGTTTTGCTTTGCTCACCTTATGGAAACTTGAAGACAATTTGTATGGTACCACATTAGAGAAGGACATCTGACTTTTTTTTTAATCTTTAATCATTTTTTACAGTCAAGTTCTCATGCTGCTCATTGTCCTCCAGGAGTTCTTCATCACATTCATCCACCAACGCCCCCCCCCCCATCTCCAAGAGAATATCTCCATCTGCCTACCTTTCCAGGACTTCCTACTTCATGGGACCCCAAGCATCTCCAGGTTATGTGTGTCTTCTCTCACTGTGACCAGAAGAGATAGACCACTGCTGAATATGTGTCCAGCCTTTCCAGAATTCAATTACATGAGTCCCTGGCTTCTGTTCATTGGATAGGAGTAAGTATCTGTGTCTGTCTCAGTCAGCTTCTTGTTGGGTCTTTCAGAGGATAGATATGCTACGCTCCTGTCTGTAAGTACACCATAGCATCTTAGGAATTTTGATTGGTGAAAGGTGGAATCACAGGGTCCTTTTGATTTGTATTTCCTTGATCACTAAGAACTTTGAACATTTATTAAAGTAAGTGCTTCTTGGTTATTTGACTTTCCTCTGTTGTGAATTATCTATTTAGTTCCCTCAACATAAAACCACACTCACTGAATCTAATAGAAGAGAAAGTAGGAAATAACCTTGAACTCATCAGCAGGGGAAGTTGTTTTGGTGGAGATATATTAAAAAAAACTACAATGGCTCAGTCTCTAAGATCAAGAACTGATAAATCAGACCTTATGAAACTGAAAACCTGTAAGGCAAAGGATAAATCTGCAAACTACAGATTGAACAAGAAAAAAGGCTTTATTAGTCCCATATTACATAGAATGTTAATATCTTAAATATGTAAAGAACTCAAGAAGCTAACCTCTCCCCCTGACCCCCCCCAAAAAAAAAGTGGTATACATGTCGGTAGAGAATTTGCAACAGGAATCTGGAATATCTGAGAAGAACTTCAAGAAATCTGACACTTAACATGGATTCTTGTCAAATATGGACTTCTGTTGGGTCCTATGCTCCGCACACAAGGGCCATTTCTGCACTTCTCTAATATATACAGATTACTAATATAAAGAAAGTGAGCAGTGGGTCTCTCTATAGATAATGTAACAATTATACAAAGACGAGACTGATGCTCTAACAAAAAATTTCATGCATGTATTCTGAATAGGGAACATTTTTTAACTTAACATTTCTACTCTATACAATTGAAAATGACAATGATTTTTTTCTGGACTCATTTGTTTTTATGAGTAGATATCATAGGTACTTGGTCTTTCAGGTCCTTATATTAATTATCTTGATTATCTCTGGTTTTTGCATACATATTTTGGAAGAGAATCATATGCTAGACATTAAGAGGGGAAAGAAATGTGCTGGAGGAACAGAAATGGAAAATATTTAAGGAAACTGTAATCCTTTTTGAAGTCCACTTACCTTTAGGTTGCTGAGTCTGGAACACAGTCTCTTATTCTTTTAAATATCAACAAGTTGGTGCCCTTTTCCTGACCTTCTCCAGTCTCTGCAGAGTGTGAAAGAGATTTGTGTGTTATGATAGAAAAATATCACTGAGAAACTCTAAAAATACAACAAATTCCATTCTACAGGAGCTGACATAGGAGACCTTTAGGAAGGTTCAGGGTAACCAAAATGCTGTACCCTGCTGCATGGCAGTCAGGTTTGTGTAGGTGAGAGCAGCAATGAGTGAATGTATAAAATAGGTCCACTTCACAGGTGTCAAGTCTCAATTCCTGTTCTCATTCTTTTCAGTTTGTTAAGTTTGAAATAAAATATTGATTTGGTGGAATCAACAACAGAAATTTGTATTATAATTTTCAATATCAGAAGTCTAATATTACTGGCTATATTTTCTTGACATTTCTACTGGATTTTAGATGATAGCTTCTATGCTAGGTCTTCACTTCGGGCCTTTCTCTTGGACATGTAACACTATCTTTTTTTTCCTATTGTCTTGTTTTATTTCCCCGCATAAACAGTAGCCAATATTAATCATAGAGGGAAGAAGACAGGTATGCCTGCCTTTTAGTGTAGAGAAATAAGAGGGCAAGATACCCGGGGAACTGTCATTTAAGGTTCAAAATTAATTATTTTAGAAAAAAAGCGTGGAATACTCTACACAGTCTCAGGGGAAGGTGGAACCTGGGGGTTCAATTATGTTCTCTCTACACTGTGTCATACTTCTCATTCAGGGTTACCTTCCTTCTCATGTCGAGTATTGGAGAGCTCAAAAGGCAGAGATTAGCTTATGTGGTTTAAAGGTCAGCATTTTCTTAAGCAGCTGTGCTACAGATTCTTCCATTTCGGGCAGCACTAACTGGAGTGGCCTTCTGAGTACAAGAGGTTCTCAAGGTAGATATACCACTCGAGGCCAGTCATTCTCTGAAGGCAATCAAATGAGATCAAAGATTTTTGCACAATTTGTCAGCGTAAGATTTTCCACAGAAGAGAGGCTTACAACAAAACATCTCTGAGTAGATACAACCAACACAACACATGTCCACAGGTGTTACACATGTAGCCTGCAGAAGAATTTCAGGAGCCCAGTCATGGAACATTACAACCATAGGCAAGAGGGTCATTTGGTAGCTATAGATATTGGATAGAACAAAATCAGCCAGCTTGACTGTCCCATTAATTATCACCAGAATGTTCTCTGGAATAATGTGCCCTTCCCCCAGCCTTGAGTGGCTAGCCAGGTATTAATTATTTGCCACAGTCTTAAACCAACCTAGCCCATCTAGGGTGGAGTCTTCAGACCTAGTTGCTTGTCTTCTGTCTCCCACATCCACAGCTTCCTTCAGAAGAGGACTGCCATTGAGCTTACTTTACAACTCAATCCTGCTGAAACACACAACAGAACCCACCGGAAACAAAGAAATTGGGCTTTCGATTTTTCATCCTATTCAGAAAACACACACACACACACACACACACACACACACACACACACACACACACACAACAACAACAACAACAACAACAACAACAACAACAACAACAACAAACCAAAAAAGAAAAACATCGAACCTTGATCAAAGAACTTTGTCATGGTTCATTATTTCTTTTGTCTGCCCACTCTATTCCATTCCACCTCTCTTCCGGGTGTAAATGGTCTTCATGGCCTCTGGATGGCTCCAGGTGGCACCCAAATGAAGGAAATGGACACTGGCATACAAACTGAGGGACACTATCTTCAGTGTGTCTCCACAGAAAACTATAGAACATATTTATCATGTATGGTGTTATGCAACATACACCATTAATGTTAGCACTATACATTTCATCTTTTGAAAGCTGTTGATTGAAAGGTTGCAAAAAGGTTATAGGTTATTCTAAGAAAGCATCAATCCAATGCTGAAATGAGCTAGGGAAACAGCACATTGGGATGGGGACAATTATATAGGCAATTGACCACAGCCTCCAGGAGTTGCTTCTGGCAAGAGGAATAGGATATAAAGGAATACAAAATTAGAATAGAATAGAATAGAATAGAATAGAATAGAATAGAATAGAATAGAATAGAATAGAATAGAATAGGATGGATGGGATGGGATGGGATGGGATGGGATGGGATGGGATGGGATGGGATGGGATGGGATGGGATGGGATGGGATGGGATGGATGGGATGGGATGAGATGGGATGGGATGGGATGGGATGGGATGGATGGGATGGGATGGGTGGGATGGGATGGGATGGGATGGGATGGGATAGGAACATGACAAATCAGGAGAGATAATGCCTGACCATTCTGGCCCCTACTGAAGATATACTTAGTTCTGTTACATCAAGTTCTCTTCCCTCTCTATATTGTCTGTCTTTACTGCACACCAATCTTTCCATGTGTCAATTTGTGTCTGTTTTTCTTTCATTGTCTGAATGACTGTTGTTCTATGATTCTTGTTGAAAAGGAAACAAAATGTTTAAAGATGTATGTGCTAGTTATCCATTCCTTGATTCAGTCATAACACAGCAGAGGCTGATGTAAGTTAGCACAATTAGCCATAAATGCAAAGCAAAGCAAAAAAAAAAAAAAAAAAAAAAAAAAGGGGGGGGGGAGCAGATACTTTTCACGTTCAAGGGGAAATAAGTTGATAGTTGTTTTTCCCTAGGAAAAATAATCTCACAGTTGTGATTATTGTCTTTAGCAAATGACAATGATCTTTTTCTCTTAAAACTAGAGAAAGCAAGAAAAAGTAAAATATTTGTTTGGTCTAAGTATATAGGAATCATGTAGCTGCTTCATTTGGTTCTGACTTGTCTTAAAGGTATAAATATGATCTACATCTTTTGGTTATACAATATTTGCTTACAAGACATTTGGTATGATTAAAAAGGTGCAACATTTGTAACAGAAAGTTAGCTTAAAAGTGGTAACTCAGGGTTGGAGATATTTAAAACAACAACATGTGTAATGATACAGACCAGGAAATCAGTCCTGTATAGATACTTCTAAATTGGGATCATATTTTAAGTAATTCTTATACTAGAAACTAGACTTATTTTGAATAATGTCTCCTTAAAGGGGTATTAAGAGTTGCACTCTCATGCATTCATTTTTTGTTAATTAAAACAAAAATATGTCTTTACATGTCGAAAGTATTTTGTACTTAAATGAACAATATTTCCAAGTTAGAACCAAAGAATCAGGATTTTGAAGAGATGAGTAGCAACTGAGAGCACTGATTGAAGTTCCAGGGGAAACAACTTCTGTTACCAGAACATACACTTGTTCACAAAGATGAATGTCTCAATCTTCAGGGGGATTCTCATAAATTCTTTTGATGTAAAGGGCCACCACTCTTGAATAAGATAAATACAAGAATCAATTTAAAAGACTGAAACAAATACATATGATTAATTAAAGGAAAACATTTTATAATGAATTATGCCAAACATAAAATATTCCAAAATTTCACCAAAATGTTAGAAAAATAAATCAAATCAACAACCTGTAGAGGCATAATTTATGTGATAGAACTGTTTAATAGCAAAATAACTAAGAAAGAGATGGCTATATTGCTGAAATTGTCTTAATCTTAAATTCAGCAATTTATTTTCTATTAAAGAATAAGATTGATATAAACTGAATTGCCTTATTCAAGCCTTATTTTCTACAAAGATATTTCCATTTGCTTATGAAAATATGAGTTTCTAAGCATATTTTTTCAGTTTCTCAGCTTTAGAATACACAATATATTTTATTAATTCATTTTTCCTTTTTCTAGTTATTATTATGTATTTTCTTCATTCACATTTCAAAGACTATCCTGAAAATCCCCTATTCTCTACCTTACCCCTGCTCCCCTACCCACCCACTCCCACTATTAGGCCCTGCTGTTCCCCTATACTAGGACATATAAAGTTTGAAAGACAAAGAGCCTGTCTTCCCTCTGAGGGCTGACTAGGTCATCCTCGTCTACCTTTGCAAATAGAGACACAAATTCTGGAGTGTACTGTTTAGTTCATATCATGGTTCTTCCTATAGGGTTGCAAACCCCTTTAGTTACTTGGGTACTTTCAGAAGCTCCTTCATTTAGGACTTGTGTTCCATCTAATAGATGACTGTGAGCTTCCACTTCTGTATTTTCCAGGCACTGGCATAGCTTCAAAAGACACAGCTAAATCAGGGTCCTGTCAGAAAAATCTTGATCGAATATGAAATAATATCTGGGTTTGGTGTTTGTTGATAGGATGGATCACTGGGTGGGCAGGCTCTGAATGGTCCTTTTTCCCCTCTTAGCTCCAAACTCTGACTCTGTAATTTCTTCCGTGGGTATTTTGTTCCTCATCCTAAGAAGGAACAAAGTGCCCACACTTTGGTCTTCCATTTTCTTGAGATTCATGTGTTTTTCTTTTTCTTTTTTTATTATATTTTCTTTAATTACATTTCCAATGCTATCCCAAAAGTCCTCCACCACCCCCCTCACTCCCTACCCACCCATTCCCATTTTTTGGCCCTGGTGTTCCCTGTACTGGGACATATAAAGTTTTCTAACCAATGGGCCTCTCTTTCCAGTGATGGCCGACTAGGTCATCTTCTGATACATATGCAGCTAAAGTCAAGAGCTCTGGGGTACTGGTTAGTTCATAATGTTGTTCCACCGATAGGGTTGCAGATCTCTTTAGCTCCTTGGATACTTTCTCTAGCTCCTCCATTGGGGGCCCTGTGATCCATCCAATAGTTGACTGTGAGCATCCACTTCTGTGTTTGGTAGGCCCCGGCCTAGACTCACAAGGGAGAGCTATATCACCGTTCTTGCAACAAAGGCTTGCTAGTGTATGCAATGGTGTCATCGTTTGGAGGCTAATTATGGGATGGATACCTGGATATGGCAGTCTCTAGATGGACCATCCTTTTGTCTCAGCTCCAAACTTTGTCTCTGTAACTCCTTCCATGGGTGATTGTTTCCAATTCTAAGAATGAACAAAGTGTCCACACTTTGGTCTTCGTTCTTCTTCAGTTTCATATGTTTTGCATATTGTACCTTATATCTCCTATACTAAGTTTCTGGGTTAATATCCACTCATCAGTGAGTACATTTCATTTGAGTTCTTTTGTTATTGGGTTACCTCACTCAGGATGATGCCCTCCAGTTCCAACCATTTGCCTAGGAATTTCGTAAATTCATTCTTTTTAATAGCTGAGTAGTACTCCATTGTGTAAATGAACCACATTTTTTGTATCCATTCCTCTGTTGAGGGGCATCTGGATTCTTTCCAGCTGTGTTTTTCAAATTGTATCTTGGGTATTCTAAGTTTCTGAGCTAATATCCACTTATCAGTGAGTATATATCATGTGGGTCTTTTCGTGATTGGGTACCTCACTCAGTTTGATATATTCCAGATCCATTCATTTACCTAAGAATTTCATAAATGTATTGTTTTTAACAGCTGAGTAGAAATTCATTGTGTAAATGTACCATATTTTCTACATCCATTCCTCTGTTGAGGGAAATCTGGGTTCTCTCCAGGTTCTGCTTATTATAAATAGGGTTTCTAAGAACATAGAGGAGTATATGTTCTTATTACAAGTTGGAATGCTTTCTGGTTATATACCCAGGAGAGTTATTGCTGGATCTGCCCTTAGTACTATCCAGTTTTCTGAAGTACCGCAAACTTATTTTCAGAGTGGTTGTACAAGCTTGCAATTCCACCAGCAGTGGAGGAGTGTTCCTCTTTCTCCACATCCTCGCCAGCCACTACTCTTATCTGAATTTTTCATCCTAGCCATTCTGACTGGTCTGAGGTGGAATCTCAAGGTTATTTTGATTTGCATTTCCCTGGTGATTAAGGATGTTGAACATTTTTTTCAAGTGTTTTTCAGCCCTTTGATTTCCCTCAGTTGAGAATTCTTTCTATATTTCTGTACCCCATTTTTAATGGTGTTATTTGAATTTCTGGAGTTTTGCTTTTAAGCTCTTTGTATATATTGGATATTAATCCTCTATTGATTAAGGATTGGTAAAGATCCTTTCTCAATCTGTTGCTGGTCTTTTTGTCTTATTGGCAGTGTCTTTTGCCTTACAGAACATTTTCAGTTTCATGAGGTTCCATTTATGGACTCTCAATCTTACAGCAAAAGCCATTGCTATTCTGTCCAGGAATTTTTCCCCTGTGTTCATATCTTTGAGGCTATTCCCAACTTACTCCTCTATAAGTTTCAGCGTCTCTGGTTTTAGGTGGTGTATGTTGATCCATTTAGACTTGAGCTTTTGACAAAAAGATAAGAATGGATCAATTCACATTCTTATACATGATAACAGCCAGTTGAGTCAGCACCTTTTGTTTTAAATGCTATCCTTTTACCCCTGGGTGATTTTAGCTCTCTTGTCAAAGATCAAGTGGCCATAGGTGTGTGGATTCATTTCTGGGTCTTCAATCTATTCCAGTTCTACATGTCTGTTGCTATACCAGTATCATGAAAGATGTAGTCAAAATTGCTTTGCATTGCAAACTGAGGTCAGGCATGGTGATTCCACAAAAGTTTTTTTTTTTTAATTGTTGAGAGTAGTGGATGCTATCGTAGGTTGTTTGTTATTCCATATTAATCTTCAAGTTACCCTTCCTAACTATGTGAAGAATTGAATTGAAATTTTGACTGGGACTGCATTGAATCTGTAGATTGGTTTCTAAAGAAAGACATTTGACTATATTAATCCGGCCAATCCTTGAGCATGGGAGATCTTTCCATCTTAGAGTCACACCAAGATATTTTATACTATTGTGACTAAAGTGAAGGGTCTGGTTTCTCTGATTTCTTTCTCAGACCATGTATTCTTTGAATAGAGGAAGGCTACTGATTTGTTTGGGTTAATTTTATATTCAGTCACTTTGCTAAAGTTGTTTATCCACTATAGGTTCAATCCTGGAATTTTTTTGGTCACTTAATAAAACTACCATATCACCAACAAAGATAATATCTTAACTGTTTCCTTTTCAGTTTGTATCCCTTTGACATACTTTTATTGTCTAACTGCTCTGGCTAGAGCTTCAAGTACTATCCTGAATAGATAGGGAGGGAATGGGAAGTCCTGTCTAATGTATAAGATCTGTGGGATTGATTCACATTTTTCTTCATTTATTTTGGGTCTGGTTATTGATTTGCTGTACTGATTTTACTATGTTTATGTATGGGCCATAAATATCTGATAATTCCAAGACTTTTAGTATGAAGGGGTTTTGAATTTTGTCAAATGCATTTTCAGCATCTGATGAGAAGATCATGAGATTTTTTTTTTGAGTTTTTATTATAGTGAATGACCTTAATGGATTTCAATATATTGAAACATCCCTTAGATAAAGTGGACTTCACCAAAATGAATGATCTTTTTTGATTTATTCTTGAATTTGGTTTTAGAAACTTTTATTGAATATAGTTATATCAGGAATCATAAGTGAAATTGGTTTGAAATTATCTTTCTTTGTTGGGTATTTATATTGTTTAGGTATCAGAATAAATCTAGCTTAATAGAACAAATGGAATAGTATTCTTCAGTTTCTATTTTTTTGGATTAGGGTGAGGATTTTTAATATTACTATTGAAAGTCTGATTGAATTTTGCACTGAAAACATTTGGCCCTGTTTGCTTGTTTTTGTTTTCTTTTGATTTGTTTTCTTTTTTAAATAATTTTATTATGTATTTTCCTCATTGACATTTGCACTGCTATCCCAAAATTCCCCCATACCCTTCCCACCCACTCCCCTACTCACCCTCTCCCACTTTTTGGCCCTTGCATTGCCCTGTACTGGGGTATATAAAGTTTTCAAGTCCAATGGACTCGCTTTCTAGTGATGGCCAACTAATGATTAAATTTCAACTCAATTCTTCAACGAATTAGAAAGAGCAATTGGCAGATTCATCTCTAATAACAAAAAACCTAGGATAGCAAAAGCTATTCTCAAGAATAAAAGAACCTCTGGTAGAATCACCATGCCTGACCTAAAGCTGTACTACAGAACAAGTGTGATGAAAACTGCATTGTACTTGTATAGCGACAGACAAGTAGACCAATGGAACAGAATTGAAGACCCAGAGATGAACACACACACTGTGGTCACTTGATCTTTGATAAGGGAGCTAAAACCATCCAGTGGAAAAAAGACAGCATTTGCATAAATGGTGATGGAACAATTGGCCGTTATCATGTAGAAGAATGTGAATTGATCCATTCCTATCTTTGTACTAAGATCAAATCTAAGTGGATTAAGAACTCCACATAAAACCAGAGACACTGAAAATTATAGAGGAGACAATAGAGAAAAGCCTGGAAGATATTGGTACAGGGGGAAAGTTCCTGAATAGAACACCAATGGCTTGTGCAGTAAGATCGAGAATCGATAAATGGGACCTCATAAAGTTGCAAAGCTTCTGCAAGGCAAAAGACACCATCAACAAGACAAAAAGACCACCAACAGATTGGGAAAGGATCTTTACCTATCCTAAATCAATAGGGGACTAATATCCAATATTTAAAGAACTCAAGAAGGTGGACTCCAGAAAATCAAATAACCCCATTTAAAAATGGGGCTCAGAGCTGAACAAATAATTCTCACCTGAGGAATACCAAATGGCAGAGAAGCACCTGCAAAAATGTTCAGCATCCTTAATCATCTGGGAAATAAATCAAAACAACCCTGAGATTCCACCTCACACAAGTCAGAATGGCTAAGATCAAAAATTCAGGTGACAGCAGAGGCTGGCAAGGATGTGGAGAAAGAGGAACACTCCTCCATTGTTGGTGGGATTGCAAGCTCGTACAACCACCCTGGAAATCAGTCTGGCAGTTCCTCAGCAAATTGGGCATAGTACAACTGGAGGATCCTGAATACCTCTCCTGGGCATATATCCAGAAGAGGTCCCAACCTGTAAGAAGGACACATGCTCCACTATGTTCATAGCAGACTTATTTATAATAGCTAGAAGCTGGAAAGAGCCCAGATGCCCCTCAACAGAGGAATGGATACAGAAAATGTGGTACATTTACACAATGGAGTACTACTCAGCTATTAAAAAGAATGAATTCATGAAATTACTAGGCAAATTGATGCACCTGGAGGGCATCATCCTGAGTGTGGTAACCAATCTCAAAGGAACTCACACAATATGTACTCACTGATAAGTGGATATTAGCCCAGAAGCTTAGGATACCCAAGATATAAGATACAATTTGCTAAACGCATTAAATAAAAGAAGAACAAAGACCAAAGTGTGGACACTTTGCCCCTTCTTAGAATTAGGAAGAAAACACCCATGGAAGGAGTTGCAGAGACAATGTTTTTTTTTTTTTTTTCTTTTGTTTTGATTTGTTTTGATTTTGTATAAGTTTAATGACTCTTTCTACTTCCTTTTCTGTTATGAGACTGTTTAGATACTTTATCTGATCCTGATCTAAACTTTGTAACTGATGTCTGTGTAGAAAATTAACATTTTATTTACATTTTTCAGTTTTTTTTCAGTATAAGTGATTGTAGATGGATGTGATGATTTTGGAATTTCCTCACTTTATACTATTACATGTGACCTTTCAATTTAGATTTTGATAATGTAGATACTGTATCTGTGCTATTTAGTTAGTTGAGCTAAGGATTCATTAGTCATGTTGATTTTCTCAAATAATCATCTCTGAGTTTTGTTGATTCTTTATATATTTCTCTTTGTTTTGACTTGGTCTATTTCAGCCCTGAGTTTGATTATTTTCTGCCATCTAATCCTCTTCGGTGCCTTTGCTTCTTTTTGTTCTAGAGTGCTCAGGTGTGATTTAAGTTGCTAGTGTAGATCCTCTCCAACTTCTTTATGAAGTCACTCAGTGCTATGAATTTTCCTCCTAGAAGTGCTTTTGTTGTGTCTCATAAGTTTGGATATGCTGCACCTTTAACGTTGTCAAATGCTAATAAGTCTTTAATTTGAATCCTTATATTATTCTTTACCATGTTATCACTGAGTAGAGAGTTGACAGCTTCTATGTGTATATGGACTTGCTATTGTTTTAGTTGTTATTGAATAGGAGCCTTAATCCCTGGTGACATGATAGAACCCATGGGATTAATCCAATATTTTTGTATCTGTTGAGACTTGTTTTGTGACCAACTTTATGTTCAGTTTTTGAGAAGGTACCATGAGGTGCTTAGAAGAGTTATGTTCTTTTGTTTTAAGGTAAAGGGTCTCTGTGTTTCATTTCAGTTTCCCTGATTCTTCCATTAAAGAGATGGATACTGAAGTCTATCACAATTTTTTGTGGGAGTTTCAAGGTATGTTTTGTGCTTTAGTAAAGTTTCTTTTATGGATATGGGTGCCCTTGCATTTGAGGCATAGGTATTTAGAATTAAAGGTTCATCATTTCAGATTTTTCCTTTTTTGAATATGAGAATTTATTTGCTAACTTTTGGTTGAAAGTCCATTTTATTGGCTATTACAATGGCTAAAACAGCTTTTTTTGTGACTTTTCTTGGAATTTTTTTCAGCATTTGGCCCTGAGATAGTGTCTATTTTTAACACTAAAGTGTGTTTTCTGTATGTAGAAAACAATGCTGGGTTTTTTTCCATATTCAGTGCATTTGCCTGTGTCTTATTTTTTAGGGACTTGAATCCATGAATGTTGTGAGATATTAAAAACTAATGATTGTTGCTTCACATTATTTTTGTTGTTAAAGGAAGAATGATATTTGTGTGATCCTATTCTTTGGGTTTGTTGTGCAAAGATTAATTTCTTGATAATTGTGGGGAGTAGATTCCCTCCTTTTTTTTCAGTTTTCGTTCTATTAACCTCCGTAGGGCTGTTTTAGTGAAAAGATATTGTTTAAATTGCTTTTTTACATGAAATATGTTGTTTTCTCCATCAAGGTGATTGAGAGTCTTGTTTGTTATAGTAGCATGATTAGTATATGTGTTTTTTTTTAGAGTCAGCCTGATAAATGTCTAAGAACTTCTGGATTTAAGAGACTATGTAGAGAGAACTGTTGCAATTCTGATAGAAACCATTTGCAAATGTCTACCTTCATTTGTTACTTTGCCATTGTTCTCTAATGTGTAATTACTAAATGAAAAATCCACACTAATGACAGCTATGTCCCAGCAATGCCAGTCTCTGCCCCCATAGTTATATCCAATCCACATTCTTCCCAGTTTCCCAAGATTCACTCATTGTTTAACTCTTCACATTCCCATTCATCTGGCCTGTGGCTAGCTTGCTATGACTGGTTCTATCTCCTTGAGCCCACCTTACTAACCTTGAATGTAAAACAAAATACAGCCTTAGTTTAGAATCACAAACTAACACAACTGCTCATTACAGAATATATTCTCCTAAACACATCAAATAGTCTATGTTAGAAATATTCTGTGATGGATTCTAGTGGATTCCACCACCTGAACTAGCAGGTCCTGGAGGCAAATGGTAAATCCCTTTGCTCCAGCCCCACCATCAAAAAAGGGCCCATTCCTTCTTCCTGAATTTTCTCTCTCTTGGACCCGGAAGGCCTCTGTCATCCTCTCTCCAGCAATTTGCTTCTTGCAAACTTTATTATCAAATCAATTAATTAGGGGGAAATTCCAGTATATTTTCCCTTAATACTTTTAATATTATTTCTTTTTCTATACATTTGGTGTTTTGATTATTATCTGAGAGTAAGAATTTCTGTTCTGGCCCACTCTATTTCTTGTTCTGTCAACTTCATGTACTTCTATGGACATCTCCTATTAGATTAGGAAAGATTTTTCTATGATTTGTTGAAGGTGCTTACTGACATTTTGAAATGGAACTCTCCATTCTTTTCTATACCTATTATTCTTAGGATTGTTCTGTTCACTGTGACTAAATTTTCCTGAATGTTTTGGTTAGAACTCTTTGTACTTACTTTCTTTGGCCGTTGTGTCAATATTTTCTATGGTGTTTCTACACCTTGGATTCAATCTGCTATTCCTTGTATTCTGTTGATGAAAGCATCTGTAACTCCTGTTGTCTTTCTTGGGTTTTCCATTTCACAGGCTGTATCCCTTTATGATTTTTTGAAGTTTATATTTCCTACTTGAGACCCTGGTTGATTTTGTTCAATTCCTTCACCTGTTTGATTTTTTCCCTGATTTCTTTAAAGCATCTACGTTTAGCATCTTTAAGGGCTTCAATGTGTTTACATATACTCTCCTGTATATTTGGGGGGGGGGGTTATTTAAGTCCTTCTTAAGGTCTTCTATCTTCTTCCTGAGATGGGATTTTAAGTCAGAATCTTGGTTTTGAGATGTGTTACCATATTGTCGTAGGGTTTTACTGCTGTGATGAGACACCATGACCAAGGCAAGTCTTATAAAAACAACATTTAATTGGGGCTGGCTTACAGGTTCAGAAGTTCAGTCCATTATCATCAAGGTGAAGGCATAGCAGTATCCAGGCAGTCATGGCTCAGGTAGAACTGAGAGTTCTATGTCTTATTCCAAAGGCTGCTGGTGGAAGACTGACTTCCAGGTAACTGGGGTGAGAGTCTTAAGCCCACACCCATGTGACACACCTACTCAAACAAGGTCACACCTATACCATCAAGGCCACACCTCCAAATGGTGCTATTCCCTGGTCCAAGAATATGCAAACCATCACAGTTATCAAGGGCTTATAGTGGTGGGATAATTCTTTTCATATGGTGCCAATATATATTGGTGTCTTTTCCTTTTGTTCTTGCAGGTGCCTCCTACAATTTCATCATCTCTGGTATTAACACCCTTTACTCTCATTAATGGGAGCTCTTCACTCCTGTGAATCTGGTTATGGTAGACCAACTTGGTCAGGCTTACTCTGGTTGGGTTGTTTGGAATGCTTTATATTTGACCTGGTCTGTGCCAGACAGCTTGGAGAAGGTCAAACTTTCTATGGCTGTTGCCATGGGGTAGATGGTGACTGAAGCTCACTATCTTCCCCTGGTTGCAGATGTGGACCAGAAGGAAGATGTTAGGAAATATTTCTATCATACTATTAGGAGTTCCATATAAACCTACAACTATCTTAGTATGTATAGAAAGTCTTAGTGCAGACCAATGAAGGTCTGTGATTATTCTGTCAATCTCTGTGATCCTCTGTGAGTACTGGTTAGTAGATAATGTAGGAAATTATATTGTGGTATTCTTGAAAGCTGTGCCTCTGTCAACCATTCCTTTGTATGTTGTGAAGGATTGCCTGATCCCTAAATAATATTTGATACTTTATCTCTGCATCTGCTCAAAAAAATGGCCATCTATCCAAAAGCTATTACCTATTCAATGAAATCCATATTAAAAATATAATTCAATTCTTCATAGATTGAGAAAGAGTAATTTTCCAATATATCTAGAATAACAAAAACAAAATAGTAGAAACTATTCCCAGTAATAAACGAATATCTGGGGGAATCACCTCCCTGATATCAAGCTATACTACAAGCAATTTTGATAAAAACTGCATGGTATTTGTACAGTGACTGGCAGGTAGACCAATCAATAGAACTGAATACCCCAAAATGAACCCACACACCTATGGTCACTTGCTCTTTGACAAAGGAGGTAAAACCATCCAGTAGAAAAAAGATAGTATTTCCAAAAATGGTGCTGGCTCAACTGGCAGTTAACATGTACAAGAATGCAAATCGACTATTCTTATATCCTTGTACAAAGCTCAAATCCAAATAGATTAATAAATGTCACAAAAAAAACAGATACACTAAAACTTTAGAATAGAATGTTGGGAAGAGCCTAGAACATGTGGACACAGGGGAAATACTCCTGACCAGAACACAATTGGCTAGTGATGTAAGATCAAGATACAACAAATGGGAACTTATAAAATTGCAAAGCTTCTGTGAGGCAATGAACACTGTCAAGGAGACCAAAAGGCCACCAACATATTGAGAAAAGATCTTCACTAATCATAATCCAATACAGGGCTAATATCCAATACAAATAACTCAGGAATTTAGACGTCAGAAAACCAATTCAAATTCTGTGGTGTTGGACCCTAAGTGGGTTTAGGGGATTTGGGAGATGGAAGGAGAAACCCATATATGGCCAGAGCTCCAGTGCTCTGAGCAGGTGAACACAGGAGGGCTGCCAGAGCCTTTCCACTCTGCCCCAGGTGGGCATCTAAGCCACTTAACACACTCAACAGGGGTGAGCAAGGCATAGCCCCTGATATCAGGGGCCCTGTGCAACAACCTTAGCCCCATGATTATGGAAGGGAGGGCAGAGGGAGAGAGGTTCCCATGCAGGTGAGAGTCCTTAGTCCAGTCAGTGGCTGGATCACAGATAAGCCTTCAATCAAGAGATTTAAAATGGTTTATAAGAAGAAAGTCTATCCCATTACCAAGCATATCTGGCCTTGATGAACAGAGACCATCTATGGTTTTAGAACTTTATTGTAGAAAGGCAAGGGTAAAGGGAGAAGATAAAAGAGAGACACCATCCAGGGCCAAGAGGAGAGACACAGGAAAAGGAGAGCAGAAGCAAAGCAAGAGTAAGAGGGAGAGAGCAAGAGGGAGAGATAGTAAGAGAGAATGTGGAGAGTTTGAGGAGAGAGCAAGGTGGGCCAAGCAGTCCTCATCTGGTGGGCTGTTATCTTGGTGTTTAGGTAACTGGAGGAGTCTACCCTGAATGTCAGAAGCATGGGCCTAAGTCTAAGTGACTAAAGCCATTCTTCATCTATGGGAGATGTGGGGATTCAGGGTTCCAGGAGACATGAGGGAATGCCTACCATCCCATGTAGGTGAATTATCACCACAGGGTGTTCAGGGTTCCTCACCTCACCTCGATTAGAGCCCAAACTGTATGTGCATAGCCCATTGCCACACACTGAGCATATACCCAGAAGATGCTCCAACATGTATCAAGGACACATGCTCCACTATGTTCATAACAACCTTATTTATAAAGCCAAAACTAGAAAGAAACCAAACATCCCTCAACAAAGAATGGATACAAAAAATGTGGTACATTTACACAATGGAGTACTGCTCAGCTAAGGGAAACAATTAATTTATGAAATATTTAGGAAAATGGATTAATTTGGAGTATGTCATCCTGAGTGAGGTAACCTAATCACAAAATTACACACATGTTATGCCCTCACTGATAAATGGATATTAACGCAGAAGTCTGAAAGCTTGGAATACCCAAGATACAATTCACAAAGCACATGAAACTCAACAAGAAGGAAGAACATATTCTGGATACTTCTAAACATCTTAGAAAGCAGTAACAAAACACCCATGGAAAGAGTTAAAGAAGCAATGTGTGGAGTAGAGACTGAAGAAATGACCATCAGAGAGTGATTAACCTGGGGATCCATACCATTTACAATCACCAAACACAGACACCAATATGGATGCCAATAAGTGTTTGCTGACAGAAGCCTGACATAGATCTACTGAAAGGCTTTGCCAGTGCCTAACAAATACAAAGGTTGATGCTCACAGCCATCCACTGGGCTTAGAAGAGGATCCCCAATAAAGGAGCTAGAGAAAGTTCCCAAGAAGCTGAAGCAGATGGCAACATCATAAGAGGAACAACTATATGAAATAGCCAGTAGCCTCAGAATTCCCAGTGACTAAATTGCCAAATAAAGAGCACTAATGGACATATCAATTACATATGCAGTAGAGGATGGCCTAGTCAGTAATCAATGGGAGGAGAGGCCCTTTTTCCATTGAAGGCTGTAATCTCCATGTGGGGGAATGCCAGGGCCAGAAAGCCTGAGTGGGTGGGATGGTGAGCAGGGGTACTAGGGAGAGGATAGGGGGAGGATGTCCTTTGGAGGGGAAAAAAGGAAGGGGATAACTATTGAAATGTAAATAAAGGATATATTCCTCAAGGGTGATGGAACACTTCTTTAATACCAGCACTCAGGAGGCAGTGGCAGGTGGATCTCTGAGTTAGAGGCCAGTCTGGTCTACAGAGTGAGTTCCAGGATAGCCAGGGCTATACAAAGAATCCCTATCTCAAAAAAACAACAAAAAACAAAACAAAAGAAAACAAAGCTAAAACAAACAAAACAAAGAAAGAAAGAGAGAAATAAAAAAAAAGAAAGAAGAAAGAAAGATAGAAAGAAGAAAGAAAGAAAGAAAGAAAGAAAGAAGAAAGAAAGAAAGAAAGAAAGAAAGAAAGAAAGGGAAGAATAAAGAAAGAACATATCCGTTAAAAAATTCAGTCTCTGTATCCCCTATTACTAGCTGATTTCACTAGGGTTACCCTAGTACATCTAGTGAGTTTACATTGCCCTAGGTTTTACCTTATCCCTGATAACTTTCTGTTCAAATCTTCCCCCAGGATTATCTCCCTTCATCAATCTTTCTCTTTCATACCCCCTGTTGCTATTCTCACTTTTCCCCAGGGTGCTTACATAATCGATTTTAATTTCCCATCCCAGAAAGGTCCATGTATATCCCTATACCCCTTTCTTGTTACATAGACTCTCTGATGTCTAGGCCATATTTATTGAGTGCTGGAATTTGCATAAAATTCTATGAAGTTTAGTAGCATGGTTAATCGAGAAAGAGGGGCAAGGTGGCAACATAAAGAGAAGGGGAGAGGGAGAGGGACAGGGAAAGAGAGAGTGAGAGAGAGAGAGAGAAATTGGGTTCTATCTTTATATATGAATGATGGTTCAGTCACAGGTGAAGGTTGGAGATGAGCCAAGTGGATTCTGGTAATATGGTGGCTGTTTCTTTGGATCTTTCCTATGTACTGTCACATGTTTCAGAAGTCCTCATAACAATAACCATGGAATTAAATTTCATGCAGATTTTTATTATTATTTTAAGGAATTTATATATAAATGCTGGGCTGAGCTAACACAGTACATTAGAATCTTACATCTTAAGAAGTTGTTTGTCATCATTTTCTAAGCTAAAATAACCAGATGTGATACAGTTTGAAGTCTTCAGAAGAAAAATATATTCCTACATCTACACAAATGAACACAAATGTCAATGCAATCAGTTCCAATACCTACTTTCAGATTGTATCAGGAATAGAGTATACCTTCCTTTATTCTCTTATTTAGCTCTTGTTTTTTTATTGATGCTTCTGCTGATGTCTTTGTGGTTGCTGCTGTTGCAGTTTGAATGAGGATCTCACCACATCGTCCTGATTTACTTGGAACTTCTTATATAGAGAAAAAACTAATATTTTTACAGTATTGGTATTAACGGTATGCATGACTAAGCCTAGAATGCACTTCATCCTTATTCTCTCTCTCTTTCCCTCCCTTTTCTGCTTCCCACTTCCCTTTCCATCATCCTCTTTATAATTTTAACTAAGGGGGGTAATTCCTTGTAGAATGACTATTAGAATTATGTCATTTTCATCATGTGAAATATTGGCCCTGTTGTAATTGATGCTATACATTTATTTTCACTCCTAATTTCTTATTTAGTTGAGATCACATTTTGGTATTTGTTGGATTTACTTCTTCCCTCATAAATTTCCCTCATACATTCTCATGATTTTATACTTCTTTCCCTATTACCCTTATTTCAGTTGCATGTCATATTGGGATCCTGTAGATAAACATTCATTTAGGTTTATTCAAATTTCAAATAAGAAACTTATTTTGATTAAGACAAGATTAAAATATTTTAATTCTGTTGGAGGCTAATTTATATTATACATGTAGAATTAGTATTGGGAATTTCCATGAAACATACACAGATAACATCACAACTCAGCTTCGGGCCTCTTAAATTTACCCCAACATGAGGAAAATAATTCTATGCTTTCATGAAAAACAGAGGTTTATGTAATATAACTTAAGCCACTAAAGATTTTAAAAAAAATGAGTTTCCACATTTTTAATATGTAAAACACAAAGTATAATGCCGTGATTAGATGAATAGTTAATAATAATTATTCATGGAAAGGCACTGTCATCTGTATATTATTCCCTGGTTATTTAAAAACATGGTGTATAACTCTCTAATAGACTAGACAGAAAAGCCAGAAACACTGGGCAACATTTTTTTTTTTTTTTTTGTGAAACTACATGTTACATATGTTCCATTTTCTGTTAAGTATTTCCTTAAATCCAAAATGTAACAATTAACAGTTATGAGTCAGAAATACATGGTGTTCCCAGATGTTCACATACATCACTGAGATCAACAATAATAACAATTTGGCCTGATAGTATGGGGAATAATTTCTTTACCACAGCTAATGGATAATCAAACCTCAGAGGATTTTGCTCACTCCTGTTCCTACTATCATAGGGAGTAAAGTGAAGCCTTTGCCACAAGAATATTTGAGAGGGAAACCTGTAGGACTTCACATTCAAGAGAATTTCCTCATAGAGTTATGAGAATGGATGATGGAAAAAAATAAACAAAGGAGAAAATATCATAGAAAAAGTAGAGGCCAGAGACACAAGCAGGACAATTTAAAGATAATTCGGTTTAAACTCTTTCAGTGAGGGCTATCCCTTAGTCCATAGTTCTATTTGAAGCCATTAGCATTGGAATAGCCAAAATATCTGAGAGTGAGAACAGGTGTTCCTTCCTCTTTGACTTGGATTCCTGCAAAATTTAATAAGTATGGGCTAATATCACAATCTACAGATAAGGAAATAGCAACCATAAACAAAGCAGTATGTCTTAAAGTTGACTGCAGTTATCATTAGCAGAAGTTTTTCTTCTCTCTGCTTATCTTAGACTAATTGCAGACTTAATTGGATGTGCAAAGCTTTGACGAATAAAAGACACTTCTCACTTCGGTTATGCACCATAATTGTTGAATCAGGTGAGCCATTCCATACAAATTCTTCTACATGATAGACATAGAACTGAACTAGGTGCCTTAAAGCATAGCCATCCATGCTCTTTTAATTGATACTTTTTGTAAAATACGAAAAAAAATGAATTCCTTCAATTATCTCTCATGTCTTTGGGTCCCTTTCAAGTATTTAATACTACAAACCTACATTGTCATCACAGTGTTCTTAAAAAGTGTGCTTCTCAACCTTTGAGATTGTCTCGCACCATTTTATATCCCCCAACAAGCAGGGACATATAAGTTTCCATGATAATTCATATGAGTTTACTGATTACATGTAATTTTAAAATATGCTAAAAATCAGAAAATATTGTTCACTATTTGACTGGTGTTTCTACATATCTAGTCAATATTCTGTTCTGTAGAATCATTAAAAGATATATTGATCATGTTCACCAGGTTACAAATGTACTGTATTATATTGCTGAACGCAATTCATACTATAAGACAGGAAGTTCTATTATGGTTCTATTATGGTTCCAGTGAAGCTGTTATCCTGTGCTTGACAGACAACCATTAATTATCTCACAACAGTAGTAGGAGCAAGGTTTTAAGTTTAAGCCTCCTACTAACTTATCACTCACAGTTTGAATTAAAGTTTTCTGTTACATTTTCTACCATTAATTCTCTAACGGACACTTTAGCTACTTGACTCACCCCAAAGGTGACAGGATATCTAATCAAGTATCCACTGGCAAATCAGTCATCTTGCTTATGACTGTTAGTTTTACTGGAAACACTGGAAAGGTAAACCTGGAGCAGCTATCCTCATATATTATTTGCATATGGTTATGGGATCTGTCCTTCCCCTCTCCTTCCCCATTAACTCTGTCTTCTTTTTTTCTTCTTCTCTCATTTCTTATTTCCTTGTTATGTTTTCTCCATATTTTTCTTCCAAATCTAAACATTTTTGTCATGATTGGGCATCTCTCCTACTTGAAATATATACAGCTTTTTTTTGGGGGGAGCACACATGTCTTCCCACATGCAGAAAAGTACTAGAAAAGCAGTCATTTTAAACACAAAACGGTGTCTCTTTCGCTAAAGAGACATATAATCTATATTTTCTATCCATAATTCTAGGGATGGGAGTTTTGATTAACCTGGTGGTTTATGCTATATATAGAGGCAGGCTATATCAGAAAGAACTGGAGATACCTAATAGTTTAGGTATACTTTGCGTTTTATGTATGGCCAAAGGCTCCTCCAAGTTTGAACAGGACATTTAGAGGTAGTCTAAATGAACTCTGCAGTATCTGTGTTACAGAGACCACACTAGATTGTTTCTTTGGCTCTTAATCTTTGAGACTTTGCCAGTGCCTAGCAAAACAGAAGTGGATGATCACAATTAGCTAATGGATGGATCACAGGGCCCCCAATGGAGGAGCTCAATGAAATACCCAGGGAGCTGGGGGGATCTGCAACCCTATAGGTGGAAAAACAATATGAACTACCCAGCACACCCCCCACCCCCGCAGAGCTCTTCTCTCTAGCTGCACATGTATCAGAAGATGGCCTGATCAGCCATCAGTGGAAAGAGAGGACTATTTGTCGTGCAGACTTTATATGCCTCAGTACAGGGGAATACCAGTGCCAAGAGGTGGGAGTGGGTGGGTGGGTGGGTGGGAAAGGGTGTGGGAGAGTGTGGGGGACTTTTGGGATAGCATTTAAAATGTAAATGCTATAAATATCTAATAATAATAAAAAGACATTATGTGTAGCTTATCTCTAGAATCTATGTCCTTGGATAAACTGGCATGTGACAAGTACTTTGAATTGAATTTTGATGTTCCTATGTCTCCTTGTGCACACATGACTTTTCATTACAACAAGAACATTTTTTCCTAAAATTGTACAGTGCTAAAACTGGCTGACAATAAACACTTTACCGTCAGAGTCTAGATGTTTCAACTGCTATGTGTTCATGAATTTCTGCTTGCCTCTCAACCATTGTCTAGCAGTTGTGGTCTTTGCAGGAACTCCCAGGCATCTTCCGATGGGGAAGTACTCATTTTATGACACCATCCTAAAACACTTTTAATAACCTCATCCATGAAATCACCATTTGGGCTCCATCTAGGCCTTTTTGGGACTACCTGTGGGATTATTTGGTGTTGTGTCTCATTGACATGCTTGACATTAGCCATTTCTCTTCTGCACTTACAAAAACAATTAAAAGTGTTTGAATGTATGTCTGGAGAGCTGCTGGTAATACAAAGAATGATTTCACCCACTCTCTCTATATCCTCACTATATAGAGAATCAGTGTTTCTGATTTATCAGATATGAGTTGGAGAAGAGGCTATATTTCCAGTAATATTTGTGGGCTTGCTCATGGCTGAGATATCTTGGAGGATTTGATCTTGCCTCCATATTAAATTATTTCCGGTAAAATATATTTTACCTCTCATGTCTTAGACAGGTATCATCTACTTTTACTTTAGAATTGCTCAGAAGGCACAGCTCTGTTGACCTTGTGTTCCACAGGATCTACTTCATCTATTGGGATATTTATGGAAATCAAATATCGAGTGCACAACCCTTCTCCTGATCAATAATGTATTGAAGGGAGAACTCTATTTTCTTTCACTGTGAATGAACAGTCCAGTTCTTGCCTTATAATAATAATAATTATGCATATCACCAGTGTATATAATTTTTATCCAATTTACTTATTTATACTAATTTTAATGATAGAATATATCAAAAATGTAGAGATGGCATATAAATACATCTTTCAAATGTGAAATTTACATACATATAGTTTATACAGTACTATCCAAACAGCCTTACAGTTTAAGTCTTTGCTTATTACTCTCTGCTGTCACTATGTGTTGGCATGCTTTCAGAAATTCAAGCAGAACAGTTGCCCTTTATGAATGAAAACCATTGCAGTGAGGAAGAAATGGTCAAATAAGCCAACAGGATGTAGTTCATACAAACAATGACATACTTCTCTAAAGAATAGCTTGAATCATTACCTTGTTTAATATTGTCTCACACAAATCAACACTGCAGACAAACCAAATAATATTCTAATGGCATTTTAAGTCCCTAGAAGTGGGGATTATAAAATCTTCATTGTTAAAGTAACTTTTATTATCTTGTAGTTGTTGTTAATTTAAAGGCTTATTTCCTCTGTCTGCAAAACTAGGCCTAGTCCCAGATGCTTCTAGCTTCTCTACAATCTTATCAAGGCCTAGAATGTTTCACCCTGAGATTTACTGTTGAATAAACTCAGTTTACCTTCTTATTTCTAATCTCACCTTGGCTGAGTCAACTCACCTGCTCTGGGTCAAACACCTCCTCAAGCTGACTGGTTCACTCTGAGTTCTTTTAAGCTTTTTCAGTAACTGTTCTGCTTAGTATTATTCTAACTTTGACAGTTCTAACATACTAACTTCAACTGTTGTAATTCTCTGGGTCCTTCTCCTGCCCTGGCTCAATCTTTAACTGTGTTTAGCTTGTTCTCTGTCTTTATCCTGTCTGTAAAACTCTTCTGGTAAAAGTGGCTCCTTTGTCTCTCCATCAAGCCTTCTGTCTTTAGTTGGTTCCCATTCCTCTGTCTTTTAGTGTTGGGCATATCCCATTCTTCCAAATGATTTCTGATTTGTCAGTTTATCTGCTACTCATCTCTTTCAAACATGGGTGCTTCTTTCTGCAAACTAACTTCACCTTCATTGTTTGTGATTAAAGGATATGTCTGTATTGTAACTGATTTCTATTGTGATTGATTTCAAGAACACCAAAGCACAGAACAGAACAGAATATTCAACCAACACTGGCAAGGGAACCTTTCCCAGTATCAGTAGTTAAAACATATGATTTTCTACAATTAGTAACAACTGATTAGAAAATCTTTAGTGTCACAGATCTTAACATTCCTATAAGGAAAATCTGGGAAGAGAAGGAAAGGAATTCAAGAAGAAAAGCATACAAGAATGGAAGTTTGTGATAATAAAATACTCAGAATTATTAGTTTATTAGTTGTCAGGTTTTACAATTTAATAGAAAACAAAGAGCACGTCCTGACTTGGTGTAAAGGTGCAGAATTCACACTCAATTCCAAATTTATGAACATCTCAGAAGCAAGAGCAAAATCTGCTTGGTGGATGCATGAGTTATTGTTGGGAATCAGATTTTCCTCTCATGTATTTGTGTGATCTCAAAATGTCATAACAAGTTTTTTTTTGTTTGTTTTCTTTTTGTACATCAATGACTGTCATTCTGTGAAAACACTTAGGTAAAACCCAATATATCACTTGTGTGCCTGATTCACTTCCTTTGCATCAGGAAAAAAATTAGTTCTATAATCTCATTGTCATCATTATCATTTTAATTATCATAAACTGCACCACCAACAGCTCTTTTGTTTGGATTTTGTTTTTCTGCTGATTTTTTTTTTTTTTGGTTATTGTTTTACTATTTTCCAAGTAATGAGAGGTAGTCATTGAGAGTGCAATGGGATGTCATCTTTAGTTTCTTTCTGTACCTTTTGAGAGAGAGTCTTTGAGTAAACCTGCCAACATTTACTATTTCAGATAAATAGAATGGTGAGTTATTTCCTGTGATCCAACTGCCTCTACCTCTTATTGTTGAGGTTACAGAGATGTACTGCCACTTTAGTTTCTTAGGAGTAAGGTACAAAATCACGTGCTCAAGCTTGCATATAAACACTTTTGGCCAGTGAGTAATTTTCCAATCCACACTCTATCACTCTTTATAAAACCTGAATATAATCTAACTTTTTAGTTACATAGATGAACTGACATCAAGTTAATATAGCAGTCATCAATATACATAAATCCAGAATATATTAAATTTTAAGAAATTTTATAGAAGTTCTAAAGATATTATTCACATACATGTATAATATAAATTCAATAATAGTTCTTATTTTTATTGCTATGCCAACATAAATATGATTTATCTCTTTTGATTAAGGCTCTCACTTTTCCCCAAGTTCTCCAGTAACAGGAGACATCTCATACTCAGTATACTTAGGAATTTAGACATCAGGTCTATTTCAATGTGTCTAGTGATCTTAATAAATTTTTGTCATTCTTATCACAATAAGAGTGATTAACTTCTTTAGGATGTTCCCTTCACCCTCTGGAACTTTCAAAACTAGTTGAAGTACAAAAAAAAAAAATTAGAATAGATTTTGCCGATAGTTTAAGTATTTCAAGATTCTTTTTCTTTTGTCTTGTTTTGTTTTGTTTTTGCTTTTGTTTTTGTTTTTTTTTTTTTTTTTTCAAGACAGGGTTTCTCTGTATAGCCCTGGCTGTCCTGAAACTCACTTCGTAGAGCAGGCTGGCCTTTAACTCAGAAATCTGCCTGCCTCTGCCTCCCAAGTTCTGGGATTAAAGGATTGTGCAATCACTATCCAGCATTTCTCAAGATTCTTGAAACATAGTAACAAATAAAAATCTAGCTCACTGTGAAATAATACATCCATGAAAAAAGAGGATGGTTTTGATTCAGCATAGTTTGATAAGCCAAACGGGGAGGGGGGGCTGTGTTGATTACTGGACTTCATTATTGTAATAACTGGACCTTGGTAGTAAGTACCCGGAGGAGAAAGTGTCCAAATGAAGGAATAGAGCTATTGGCTAAATTTTGGTATACAATCTTATGTTTTTTTAGGAAATCAGAAGGAATAGAAGTTCCTCACCCATTCCTACTCCCCTGTCTCCAAGAGGATTTCCCCAATACCACCCACACCACCACATGAACAGTGAGACTACTAGGATGGACAGAAAGAAATGAAAAAAATAAAAGACAGAAAAGGGGTGCACACACTCATCTTCATGGGACATAACACATAAAACACTAAGGGGAAAACTCACTGAAGAAGCAGTTGAAGGGGGCACAACAGCAGCACCATAACAAGAAAAACAGATCAGCTCAACCATTACACAGTGCCTGTAGCAACAGGCAAAAATGAGCCCCCAAAAAGGAGGTTTACAAGCAGCCAGAAAAAAATTTCCCCTCCTCAATCCACCTATCCAATTTTACTTCACCCACTCCTTCTTGATTGCCCTAGTATTCCCATATAATGGAGCTTAAAGCCCTCACTGGAACAAAGGGCTCCCTTCACATTGATGCCAGATAAGGCCATTCTCTGCTACAAATGCAGCTGGAACTATGTGTCCATCCAGTTGTAGTCTTTGGTTGGTGTTTTAGACCCTGGAAATTCAGGGGGGGGGTTGGTTGTTTGATATTGTTGTTCTTCCTATGGAGATGCAAACTCCTTTAGCTCCTTCAATCCTTCCCCTAACTCCTCCATTGTGGTCCTCATGTTCTGTCTGATTATTAGTTCACAGCATCCTCATCTGTATTGTTCAGGTTATGGCAGAGACTCAGGAGGCAACTATATCAGGCTAATGTTGACAAGCACTTCTTGGCATTAGCAATAGTGTATGGGTTTGGTTGCTGCATATGGAATGGATTCCCAGGAGGGTAAGTCTCTGGATGACCTTTCCTTCAGTGTCTGTTCCTCTCTTTCCCCCTGTATTTTATTGAGACAGGAGAAAGTCTGTTTTAGAATTTTTGAGATGGGCTCCATGCCTAAAGTCTGGATATAATCTCTACAGCTTCTCTCTCCTGTTTGTTGAGTATTTCAGATAATGTCATCTCTGTTAGGTCCTGGGAATCCTTTTGTTTTCTTGCATCTAGGACTTTCTGATGGCTACCCCAGTTCCCCATTCCCCATTGCTAGACATCTCTGTTCAATTTTCTGACCCTTAGTACATATTCCCCAATTCCTCCCACCTTTTCAATTATCAAATGATAACAACCAACTATGAAAATGTAAGTTTTAGATGCTTTGTCATACAAGAGATTTTAATATTGTTTGGAGTTCATGCTGAAAGTCAAACTTGGTCTTTCACTAAGAATCTTTTTTGTAATATGTAATACTTGTATTAAAAAGAGGAGGAAGTTATCCTCCAGTGGTCTTTTTCAGTGTATTCAATTTGTATTCATGACATTCTAAAGATCAGAATCAACACAATGCACATGTTTATGGAAAGATATTTGTGAGATTTTCATTGAGTCTCAGAGGATATGTTCTAAAACTGCCAGGGACCAATCTGGAGAATCAGAGAAAACAGGACAGGATCTGACCCAGGAAATAGGAAATTTAACAATGGCGAAAGAACTGCTGTTTCAGTGTATGTTGGAGGCTCAATTCTTTTCTATTTTTATTTAGCAGATTATTTATATCCCAAATGCTTTCCCTCATTTCTTGCCCCCTCCCATAGTTCTTCATTCTATCCCAATCCCCTTTGACTCACAGAGGGTGATCCCATAGGACCCGCCCATACATCCTCTTTCCCTCGAACATCAAGTCTCTACAGGACTCATCAGGTCCTCTGTGAGGCCAGATCAGGCAGTCCTCTGCTGCATATGTAACAGGGGTAGGTTGGGGGATCTGACCAGTCTGCATATGCCCTTTGTTTGGTGCGTTACACTCTGGGAGTTCCCTGGTGTCCAGGTTTGTTGACATTTCACATCTTCCTATGGGATTATTTTCTGATTTGCAGGGTGAGTACTTAAACTTCTTTCAGAAACAGAGTGATAAATTGAGAACACACTCACGAAAACCTTGTTCTGAATTCCTTCTCATTTTATTTTTAATGCAGAAAGTTCTCCTCTGGCATAAATTATTGATAAGATATTAGTAGAATATTATTCAAAGAAAATTGTTGGATAGTTTTGGTGGAAATCCTAGAGTTATTTATAGTCCACCTAATGGTAAAGGGAATCATCTAGATATTTGCATTTGGCTCTGAAATTCAATGGAAGTGTTTGTTCCATTTTGTTTTGTTTTGTTTGTGTGCATATTTTGTTTTGCTCAACTTGTGGAGACTTGAAGACAATTTGTATGGAAGAAAATTAGAGAAGGACATCTGACTTTTTCTTTAATTATCTTTAATCATTTTTTACAGTCCAGTCCTCATGCCGCTTTGTCTGTCCTCCAAGAGATCCTCATCACATTTCTCCACCAATCCCCCTTCTCCAAGAGAATGTCTCCATCCTCCCACCATGCCAGGACTTCCCATTTCATGGGACCTCAAGTCTTCCAGGGTTATGTGTGTCTTTTCTTACTGTGACCAGAACAGACAAACCACTGCTGCATATGTTCCAGGAATTCCATAATTCAATTACAAGTGTCCCTGGTTTCTGTTCATTGGTTAGGACTATGTATCTGTGTCTGTCTCAGTCAGCTGCTTGTTGGGCCTTTCAGAGGGTAGATATGCTAGGCTCCTTTCTGTGAGAATACCATGGCAACTGAGTCATTCTGATTGGTGTAAGGTGGAATTTCAGGGTAATTTTAATTTGTATTTCCCTGGTTACTGATAACTTTGAACATTTTTAAGTGCTTCTTAGTTATTTGAGATTCCTCTGTTATAAATTATCTGCTTAGTTCCTTCAACATAAAACCATATACACTGTATCTAATAGAAGAGGAAGTGAGAAAGAATCTTGAACTCATTGGCAGGGGAAGAGGTTGTGGTAGAGATTATTAAACAAAATTACAAGGGCTCAGTTTCTAAGATCAAGACCTGATAAATGGGACTTTTTGAAACTGAAAAACTTCTGTAAGGCACAAGATAAATCTGCAACCTACAGATTGGACATAAAATGGCTCCACTAGTTCCACATCATATAGAGTGTTAATATCAAAAATATGTAAATAACTCAAGGAGCTAACCTCTCTTCCTTAAAAAAAAAAAAAAAAAACAAGCAAGCAAACAAAGAAAGAAACAAAGAAACCACAAAAATATTAGGTATAGAACTAGGCAAATAATTTGCAACAGGAATCTCGAATGGCTGAGAAGCACTTAAGGATATCTGACTCTTAACAAGAATTCTTGACAAGTATGCACTTCTGTTGGGTTCTATGCTCTTCACACAAGGGTCCATTGTGACATATAAAGATTACTATAATAAAGAAACTGAACAATAGGTCTCTCTATAGATAATGTAACAATTATACAAAAACCAGAACGATGCCTTTTACACAATTTTTCATGCATGTATTCTGAATAGATTACAATTTTGAATTTAACATTTCTTTTCTGTACAATTGAAAATGACAATTATTTTATCTGGGCTCATTAGTTTTTATGGGAAGGAATTATACGTACATTGACTTTTCAGGTCCTTATGTTTATTTTTGGACTGTCTCAATTTTTTGCATATATATATTTGGCAAGAGAATCATATGTTAGATATTAAGAGGAGAAAGAAAAATGCTAGGGGGAGAGAAATGGAATTCAGCGGAGGAAACTGTAACACTTTTGCAACTCTATTTACCTTTAGGTTGCTGAGTATGGAACACAGTCCCTTATTGTTTTAAATATCAACTAGTTTGTGCCCCTTTCCTGACCTTCTCCAGTCTCAGCAGAGTGAGAAAGACATTTGTGTATTATGAAACAAAAACATCACTGAGAAACTCTTAATAGACAACAAAATCCATTCTACAGAAGCTGACATAGGAGACCTTTAGAAAAGTTCAGAGTATCTGCTGCAGGGCAGTCAGTTTTTTGTAGGTGAGAGCAACCATGAGTGAATGGGTAAAATAGGTACTTCACAGGTGTCAAATCTCAATTCCATTTTCCATCCATTTCAGTTTGCTATGTTTGAAATAAAATATTGACTTGGAGGAATTATCAACAGGAATTTATACTATAATTTTCAATATCAGAAGTCTAATATTACTCACCATATTTTCTTGACATTTCTACTGGATTTTAGATGATAGATTCCTTTGCTAGATCTTCACATAGGGCTGTTTTCTTGGGCAGGTAACCATATCTGTTTTCCCCTTGTCTTCTTTTATTTCCCTGTATAAAAAAGATGTCAATATAAATCAGACAGGTAAGAAGACAGATATGCCTGCCCTTTAGTGAGAGAAATAGGAGGGCAAGATAACAGGGAACTGTCATTTAAGGCTTAAAATACTCTCTGTAAAATAATCCTAGAGCACACGAGCACACATGTATTCCCAATCACAAACAAATACTAGAAAAGTAGTCATTTTTAATAAAAAAGGTTGTCTTTTTAGGGAAAGAGATATATAATCTATTTTTCTACCGATAATTATAGGGATGGAAGTGTTTATTAGCCTCGTGGTTTATGCTATCTATAGAGAGAGGCCATATCAGACAGGACTGGAGATACCTAATCGTGTAGGTTAACTTTGAGTTTTATGTAAGGCTAAAGGCTCCTCCATGTTTGAACAGGACATTTAGAGGTAGTATAAATGAACTTTGCAGTATCTTTGTTACAAGGATCACACTAGATTATTCCTTTGGCTCTTAAGACACTACATGTAGTCTATCTCTAGAAACTATGTCCTTTGAAGAACTGGCATGTGGCAAGTGCTTTGAATTGAATTGTGATTACTATGTTTCTTTGTGCACAGGTGACTTTATTACAACAGGAACATTTTTTTTCCTAAAATGTACAGTCCTAAAACTGGCTCACAATATACTTTTTAGTGTCAGAGTCTATATGTTTGAACTGCCAGAGGTTCATGAAATTCTGCTTGCCACTCAACCATTGTTTAGTAGTTATGGTTTTGCAGGAACTACCAGGAATCCTATGATGGGGATGGACTCATTTTATGACACCATCCTAGCCCACTTCTAATGACCCCATTAAAAAACCCCATTTGTGCTCTATCTAGACCTTCATGGACCTACCTGTGGGATTATTTGGTGTGGTTTCTCAATGATATGCTTGGCACTAGCCATTTCAATTCTGCACTTAAAAAACATTAAAAACTGTTTGAATATATTTCTGGAGAGCTGCTTGGTAACACAAAGAATGACTTCAACCATTTTCCCCATAACCTCACCATATAGAGAATCACTGTTTCTAATTTATAAGATGTGAGTTGGAGAAGAGGCTATGTTTCCAGGAATATTCTATAGGTTTGTTGTCCTGAAATGCTCATTGCTGAGACAACTTGGAGGATCTCATCTTGCTCCCAAATATACTTATTTTTGATAAAACACATTTTAACTTTCATGTCTTAAGCAGATGTCATCTATTCTTTACTATACTATTGCTGAGAAGGCACAACTCTGGTGTCCTTGTGTTCCATGGAACTGTACTTGAGCTATTGGGAGATTTATGGAAATCAAATGTCGAGTGCACCACCGTTAACTTGATCAATAATTTGAATAACTGAAGGGAGAACTCTATTTTCTTTTACTGGAAACCAACAGTCCTGTGTTTTTTTATTATATAATTTATTATGCATATCATATGTATGCATGAATTTTATTCCATTTACTTAACATCTAATACTTTAAATAATAGAATATTACAAAATGTAGAGATTGCTTATAAATAAATCAATCAAATGTGTAATTTACATACATATACTTTATACAGTACTTTCCTAATATCTCATGTTTTAATTCTTTGCCTTATTACTGTGTGTCGCCACTTTGTGTTGGCATGCTTTCAGATATCGAATAAGAGTAGTTGCCCATGTTAAATGAAAAATGTTGCAGTGAGGAAGAAGTGGTCAAATAAGCCAACAGGATATGGTTCATGCAAACACTAACATAATTATTTAAAGAAAAGCTTGAAACATTAGCTTGTTTAATATTGTCTCACAGCAGCCAACACTGCAGACATTCCAAACACTATTCTAATGGCATCTGAAGTCCCTAGTAGTGCGGATTGTGAAATCTTCATTGTTAAAGTAACTTTTATTATCTTGTAGTTATTGCTAATTTAAAGTCTTATTTCCTCCGTCTGCAAAACCAAGTCTAGTCCCAGAAGCTTCTAGCCTCTTTACAATCTTATCAAGGCTAGAATGATTTCACCCTGAGTCTTACTATTGAATAAGCTCAGTTTTTCTTCTTATTTCTAATCATTCCTTGGCTGAGCAACTCAGCTGCTCTGGGTTAAACCCTCCACAAGCTGATTGATTCACTCTGTCTTCTTTTCAGCTTTTCCACTAAATGTGCTGCTTGGTATCATTCTAAATTTTACAGTTCTAACATACTAACTTTAACTGTCCTAACCCTCTGGGTCCTTCTACTTTTCTGGCTCAATATTTACCTGTGTCTAGATTGTTTTCTGTCTTTATCCTGTCTGTAATACTCTTCTGGTAAAAGTGCCTCCTTTTTCTCTCCCTCTACCTGCTCTCTTTAGTTGTTCCCATTCCTCTGTCTTTGAGTGTTGGGCATATCCCATTGTGCCAAATCTTTTCTGATTTGTCACTTCATCTGCTACTCAATTAGACAACTCTTTCAAACATGGGTGCTTCTTATACAAACTAAATTTACCTTCATTGTTTGGGATTAAAGTGTATGTCTGTATTCTAACTGACTTCTATTGTGATGGATTTCAAGAACATCAAAGCTCAGAACATAACAGAATATGCAACCAACACAGGCAGGAGAAAATTTCCTAGTAAAAGTAGTTACAACATATGAAGATGTTTCCTTCTGATATTAGTAACATCTGGCTAGATAGGCTTTAGTTTCACTGACATTAACATTCTCCTAAAGAAAATCTGGGAAGATAAGGAAAGGAATTCATGTCAAAAAGCATGCAAGAATGGTAGTTTGTGATAGTGAAATACTCAGAATTATTAGTATATTAGTGGTCAGGTTTGATAATTTAATAGAAAAAATCAGCATGTCTTGACTTGGAAGTACATATGCAGAACTAATACTCAATTCCACATGTATGAACATCTCAGAAGCAAGAGAAAATTCTCCTAGGTGGATGCATGAGTTAGTGTTGGAATCAGCTTTTTCTGCCATGTACTTGTTTGATCTCAAAATGCCATAACAAATTTTGATTTTATCTGTGCTTATTTTTTTTAGATTGCTGTTAACATAATATTAATATTATGAAGTATCATTTGAGGTAAACCTTCACGTACCCAGAGCAAGGTTAAATGACAATATCAGAAAGTCACTGGCGAATTTTACACCTAGTAAGCTGGAAGTGCTCCCAAGGGACAGAAATTCAAGTAAAATTGGACCTTTGAGGAAAGTTTGGACATTGAGGCAGGGGTGTATTGATATGCTTAGGGTATACTTTGGAGATTTGTGATCAGTAAGGGGTAGGTGAAGTTCTATGCCTGAAATGGTGCCATAATTTAAATTACCATGAAAGTTGCCTTTAATCATGCCAGCCAGGAGTAAGATGAAGGCACCTCTGATGAGTTCATAGTGGAAGGGCTAGTGAGTAAGGGACCTTGAACAATGGTGTTATAGAACAGTTTGTAGCCTGACAGCTGGAGAAATGGAGCATAGGAGCACTCTTTCTCATCACTATAATTAACCTTTTAATTCAGAGAAAGTGGGATGAGCACCGTAATGGAAAAGGGAATATTAGCTTGATCCTGGGAGTGTTGGTTAAGGGCAACCACCATATGGCTGAGGAAGAATTCTTCTTCTTTTAAGTTTGTGTATTTATGTTTATTCTTCATTTAACTTACACACCACAATTATAGTTGAGTATTAAAATAAAAACATTAGGCAAGTAGTAAGCATGTTATGATAAGAGTCCTTCCCAATTCCGTATTGCATACAGAATGTCAAAGAGTGACTGGTCCATAAGAGGTCTGATACAGCATACGATCTCTGAGGTGATGTTCATCATCCTCATAATCTTCTCCATTATAATGATGCTGTCTTTCTTCACTTGGATCAAAGTCTGCCAGTTCAATTTTATCCATTTTATCAGGCTTTTCTACTTCCTTCATTTCAGGAAAGAGTTTTATAGCTAAGATAGTTTTTCAGGAGAGAAAAAGCCATATTTAGGAAAGTTTTCCTGGGGAAGAATTTTAAGATTGGCAATGATTACAAGGAGGATGGAGACAAAGAACAACAGAGTGATAATCCAGACTGTACCTTGCTCTTGCAAGCAAGGAAGAGAACACTCACCCAGAAGTCAGATTCCCATATGATCTCCAGGGATATTCTGGGGACCAATATAACACCCTTTCCCAAAACTGTTCAAGGTCATGAGTCTTAACCTGGTCACCATGAATAAACAAACTCAATTAGGATTTTCAAATTCCTAATCTAGAGATTCTTGATGGTGGAGGGGAGGAAACCATAAACAAAACCACAAAGGAAACAAATGACTAACAGATATGACACATATGATGAAAGAGGCAATAAAAGTCATTATGTAGAAAACAAGGGACTCTCTCAGATGCAGCTCAGAGACTTTATGCTTGGATGGTGTACCTAGGAAAGAAAAGGTGTTTGGGAACCATTCCCTAATGCCACCACCTCGGAAAACAGCCCCTATGTTGTGTACCAGAATGAATTCAGACCAAAATGGAATATGAGCAGACAAAGACAAAGAAGACACAGAAAACAGCTTCCATGTATTTATCACAGCACACACACCCAAAGACAAAGAAGAACAAAGTGGGTACTGCATACTTGCTTCATGCTAACTGCATTTTGCTGCATGTTCTCCTTTGAAACAAACTGAGACCAAATATGTGATTACTGTGATGGACAAGACAGAAAAAACAAAACAAAACAAAAAAAGACAGAAATGAGGTCTACACACTTATCTTCATTGGACTTATCACATAAAACACTAAGGGAGGAAAATTCACAGAAGAAGCAGCAGCATAAACAGAACACAGACCAAGTCAAACCATTTCAAAGTTCCTGTAGCAACATGCCAAAATGAGCCCCAAGAAAAAGTTTTAAAGCAGCCACAAAACAATTTCTTTTCCTCAAATTCCGTATCCCATTCCCCTTCTGCTCATGCTTCTATGAGGATGTTCTCCTACTCACCTTCCCACCCAGTCCTTCCTCATTGTCCTAGCATTCCCACATACTGGAACTTCAAGCGCACACAGGACCAAAGGTGTCCCTTCACATTGATGCCAGATATGCCATCCTCTGCTACAAATGCAGATGGAGCTATGTGTCCCTCCATGTGCATTGTTGGGTTGGTGCATTATACCAATTCTGGGGGAATGTAGTTGTTTGATATTGTTGTTCTTCCTAAGGAGATGCAAACTCCTTCAGCTCCTTCAATCCTTCCCCTAACTTTCCATTGGGGTCTTCATGTTCTGTATGATGATTAGTTCACAGCATCCTCATCTGTATAGGTCAAGTTTTGGCAGAGCATCTCAGGAGGCAGCTATATCAGCTTCTGTTGATAAGCATTTCTTAGTATTAGTAATAGTGTGAGTTTGATGGCTGCATATGGAATGGATTCCCAGGTGGGTAAGTCTCTGGAAGTCCTTTCCTTCAGTCTCTGCTCCTACTCTTTTCCCCTATATTTCCTTTATAAAGGAAAATTTCTGTTTTATAATTTTAAAGATAGGGCCTGTGCCTAATGTCTGGATGAGTCTCTACAGGTTCTCTCTCCCATTTGTTGAGTATTTCAGCTAATGTCATCTCCTTTAGGTCCTGGGAATAGTCTTGCTTACCTTGCATCTAGGACTTTACGATGGCTAACTTAGTTCCCCATCCCCCACTTCTAGAAACCTCTTTTCAATTTTCTGACCCACCATACACCTTCCAGATCTCCTCCCTTTTTTTCGATTATTAAATGATAACAACCAAATATGAAAATGTAAGTTTTAGATGCTTTGTCAAACAAGAGATTTTAACAATGTTTGGCGTTCATACTGAAAGTCAAACTTGGTCTTTTACTACAAAACATTATTGTAATATGTAATACTTATATTAAAAACTGGAGCAAGTTATCCTTCAGTGGTCTTTTTCAGTATTTTGAAGGTGCATTCATGACATTCTACAAATCAGAATCAACACAATCACATGTCTATGAAAAGATATTTGTGAGATTTACATTGAGTCTCAAAGGATATGTTCCAAAACTGCCAGTGAGCAAGCTGTAGAATCAGAGAATTCAGGACAGGGACCTTCCCAGGAATTGGGAACTTTAATAAAATAGAACTGTTTCTGTGTAGGTTAGAGGCTCAGTTCTTTTCTATTTTTATTTAGTAATTTATTTATATATATTTATTCCCCTCCTTCTGCCCCCCTTCCACAGTTCTTCACTCTACACCAATCCCCTATGTTTGTGAGAGGGTGATCCCACACAACCTGCACATACATCCTCCTACCCTCAAGCATCAAGTTTCTACAGGATTCAGCATATCCTCTCTAACTGAGGCCAGCCCAGGAAGTCGTCTGCTACATCTGTGACAGGGGTGGGTCTGGAGGATCTGACTACTCTGCATATGCTCTTTGTTTGGTCCATTAGTCACTGGGAGTTCCCTGGAGTCCAGGTGAGTTGACATTGCAGATCTTCCTATTGGATTATCATCCACTTTGGAGGATGAGTTCTTAAGCCTCTTTCAGAAATTGAGTGATGAATAGAATGGCCCTCAATAAAACCTTGTTCTGAATTCTTTTCATATTATTTTTCAATGGAGAAGATTGTATTCTGGCATACATTATTGATAAGTTATTCATAGAATGTTATTAGAAAGAAGTTGTTGCATAGATTTGCTGGAAATCCTAGAGTTATTTAAAGTCCATAATGGTAATGGGATTCATCTAGATATTTGCATCTTACTCTGAAACTCAATGGAAGTGGTTATTTGTAACAATTTGTTTTGTTTGTGTGCATGTTTTGCTTTGCTCACCTTATGGAAACTTGAAGACAATTTGTATGGACCACATTAGAGAAGGACATCTGACTTTTTTTTTAATCTTTAATCATTTTTTACAGTCAAGTTCTCATGCTGCTCATTGTCCTCCAGGAGTTCTTCATCACATTCATCCACCAACGCCCCCCCCCCATCTCCAAGAGAATATCTCCATCTGCCTACCTTTCCAGGACTTCCTACTTCATGGGACCCCAAGCATCTCCAGGTTATGTGTGTCTTCTCTCACTGTGACCAGAAGAGATAGACCACTGCTGAATATGTGTCCAGCCTTTCCAGAATTCAATTACATGAGTCCCTGGCTTCTGTTCATTGGATAGGAGTAAGTATCTGTGTCTGTCTCAGTCAGCTTCTTGTTGGGTCTTTCAGAGGATAGATATGCTACGCTCCTGTCTGTAAGTACACCATAGCATCTTAGGAATTTTGATTGGTGAAAGGTGGAATCACAGGGTCCTTTTGATTTGTATTTCCTTGATCACTAAGAACTTTGAACATTTATTAAAGTAAGTGCTTCTTGGTTATTTGACTTTCCTCTGTTGTGAATTATCTATTTAGTTCCCTCAACATAAAACCACACTCACTGAATCTAATAGAAGAGAAAGTAGGAAATAACCTTGAACTCATCAGCAGGGGAAGTTGTTTTGGTGGAGATATATTAAAAAAAACTACAATGGCTCAGTCTCTAAGATCAAGAACTGATAAATCAGACCTTATGAAACTGAAAACCTGTAAGGCAAAGGATAAATCTGCAAACTACAGATTGAACAAAAAAAAGGCTTTATTAGTCCCATATTACACATAGAATGTTAATATCTTAAATATGTAAAGAACTCAAGAAGCTAACCTCTCCCCCTGACCCCCCCCAAAAAAAAAGTGGTATACATGTCGGTAGAGAATTTGCAACAGGAATCTGGAATATCTGAGAAGAACTTCAAGAAATCTGACACTTAACATGGATTCTTGTCAAATATGGACTTCTGTTGGGTCCTATGCTCCACACACAAGGGCCATTTCTGCACTTCTCTAATATATACAGATTACTAATATAAAGAAAGTGAGCAGTGGGTCTCTCTATAGATAATGTAACAATTATACAAGACAAGATGCTCTAACAAAAAATTTCATGCATGTATTCTGAATAGGGAACATTTTTTAACTTAACATTTCTACTCTATACAATTGAAAATGACAATGATTTTTTTCTGGACTCATTTGTTTTTATGAGTAGATATCATAGGTACTTGGTCTTTCAGGTCCTTATATTAATTATCTTGATTATCTCTGGTTTTTGCATACATATTTTGGAAGAGAATCATATGCTAGACATTAAGAGGGGAAAGAAATGTGCTGGAGGAACAGAAATGGAAAATATTTAAGGAAACTGTAATCCTTTTTGAAGTCCACTTACCTTTAGGTTGCTGAGTCTGGAACACAGTCTCTTATTCTTTTAAATATCAACAAGTTGGTGCCCTTTTCCTGACCTTCTCCAGTCTCTGCAGAGTGTGAAAGAGATTTGTGTGTTGTGATAGAAAAATATCACTGAGAAACTCTAAAAATACAACAAATTCCATTCTACAGGAGCTGACATAGGAGACCTTTAGGAAGGTTCAGGGTAACCAAAATGCTGTACCCTGCTGCATGGCAGTCAGGTTTGTGTAGGTGAGAGCAGCAATGAGTGAATGTATAAAATAGGTCCACTTCACAGGTGTCAAGTCTCAATTCCTGTTCTCATTCTTTTCAGTTTGTTAAGTTTGAAATAAAATATTGATTTGGTGGAATCAACAACAGAAATTTGTATTATAATTTTCAATATCAGAAGTCTAATATTACTGGCTATATTTTCTTGACATTTCTACTGGATTTTAGATGATAGCTTCTTGCTAGGTCTTCACTGGGCCTTTCTCTTGGACATGTAACACTATCTTTTTTTTCCTATTGTCTTGTTTTATTTCCCCGCATAAACAGTAGCCAATATTAATCATAGAGGGAAGAAGACAGGTATGCCTGCCTTTTAGTGTAGAGAAATAAGAGGGCAAGATACCCGGGGAACTCTCATTTAAGGTTCAAAATTAATTATTTTAGAAAAAAAGCGTGGAATACTCTACACAGTCTCAGGGGAAGGTGGAACCTGGGGGTTCAATTATGTTCTCTCTACACAGTGTCATACTTCTCATTCAGGGTTACCTTCCTTCTCATGTCGAGTATTGGAGAGCTCAAAAGGCAGAGATTAGCTTATGTGGTTTAAAGGTCAGCATTTTCTTAAGCAGCTGTGCTACAGATTCTTCCATTTCGGCAGCACTAACTGGAGTGGCCTTCTGAGTACAAGAGGTTCTCAAGGTAGATATACCACTCGAGGCCAGTCATTCTCTGAAGGCAATCAAATGAGATCAAAGATTTTTGCACAATTTGTCAGCGTAAGATTTTCCACAGAAGAGAGGCTTACAACAAAACATCTCTGAGTAGATACAACCAACACAACACATGTCCACAGGTGTTACACATGTAGCCTGCAGAAGAATTTCAGGAGCCCAGTCATGGAACATTACAACCATAGGCAAGAGGGTCATTTGGTAGCTATAGATATTGGATAGAACAAAATCAGCCAGCTTGACTGTCCCATTAATTATCACCAGAATGTTCTCTGGAATAATGTGCCCTTCCCCCAGCCTTGAGTGGCTAGCCAGGTATTAATTATTTGCCACAGTCTTAAACCAACCTAGCCCATCTAGGGTGGAGTCTTCAGACCTAGTTGCTTGTCTTCTGTCTCCCACATCCACAGCTTCCTTCAGAAGAGGACTGCCATTGAGCTTACTTTACAACTCAATCCTGCTGAAACACACAACAGAACCCACCGGAAACAAAGAAATTGGGCTTTCGATTTTTCATCCTATTCAGAAAACACACACACACACACACACACACACACACACACACACACACACACACACACACAACAACAACAACAACAACAACAACAACAACAACAACACAACAACAAACCAAAAAAGAAAAACATCGAACCTTGATCAAAGAACTTTGTCATGGTTCATTATTTCTTTTGTCTGCCCACTCTATTCCATTCCACCTCTCTTCCGGGTGTAAATGGTCTTTCATGGCCTCTGGATGGCTCCAGGTGGCACCCAAATGAAGGAAATGGACACTGGCATACAAACTGAGGGACACTATCTTCAGTGTGTCTCCACAGAAAACTATAGAACATATTTATCATGTATGGTGTTATGCAACATACACCATTAATGTTAGCACTATACATTTCATCTTTTGAAAGCTGTTGATTGAAAGTTGCAAAAAGGTATAGGTTATTCTAAGAAAGCATCAATCCAATGCTGAAATGAGCTAGGGAAACAGCACATTGGGATGGGGACAATTATATAGGCAATTGACCACAGCCTCCAGGAGTTGCTTCTGGCAAGAGGAATAGGATATAAAGGAATACAAAATTAGAATAGAATAGAATAGAATAGAATAGAATAGAATAGAATAGAATAGAATAGAATAGAATAGAATAGAATAGGATGGGATGGGATGGGATGGGATGGGATGGGATGGGATGGGATGGGATGGGATGGGATGGGATGGGATGGGATGGGATGGGATGGGATGGGATGGGATGAGATGGGATGGGATGGCATGAAATGGGATGGGATGGGAGATGGGATGGGTGGGATGGGATGGGATGGGATGGGATATAGGAACATGACAAATCAGGAGAGATAATGCCTGACCATTCTGGCCCCTACTGAAGATATACTTAGTTCTGATTACATCAAGTTCTCTTCCCTCTCTATATTGTCTGTCTTTACTGCACACCAATCTTTCCATGTGTCAATTTGTGTCTGTTTTTCTTTCATTGTCTGAATGACTGTTGTTCTATGATTCTTGTTGAAAAGGAAACAAAATGTTTAAAGATGTATGTGCTAGTTATCCATTCCTTGATTCAGTCATAACACAGCAGAGGCTGATGTAAGTTAGCACAATTAGCCAGAAATGCAAAGCAAAGCAAAAAAAAAAAAAAAAAAAAAAAAAAAGGGGGAGCAGATACTTTTCACGTTCAAGGGGAAATAAGTTGATAGTTGTTTTTCCCTAGGAAAAATAATCTCTACAGTTGTGATTATTGTCTTTAGCAAATGACAATGATCTTTTTCTCTTAAAACTAGAGAAAGCAAGAAAAAGTAAAATATTTGTTTGGTCTAAGTATATAGGAATCATGTAGCTGCTTCATTTGGTTCTGACTTGTATTAAAGGTATAAATATGATCTACATCTTTTGGTTATACAATATTTGCTTACAAGACATTTGGTATGATTAAAAAGGTGCAACATTTGTAACAGAAAGTTAGCTTAAAAGTGGTAACTCAGGGTTGGAGATATTTAAAACAACAACATGTGTAATGATACAGACCAGGAAATCAGTCCTGTATAGATACTTCTAAATTGGGATCATATTTTAAGTAATTCTTATACTAGAAACTAGACTTATTTTGAATAAGTCTCCTTAAAGGGGTATTAAGAGTTGCACTCTCATGCATTCATTTTTTGTTAATTAAAACAAAAATATGTCTTTACATGTCGAAAGTATTTTGTACTTAAATGAACAATATTTCCAAGTTAGAACCAAAGAATCAGGATTTTGAAGAGATGAGTAGCAATGAGAGCACTGATTGAAGTTCCAGGGGAAACAACTTCTGTTACCAGAACATACACTTGTTCACAAAGATGAATGTCTCAATCTTCAGGGGGATTCTCATAAATTCTTTTGATGTAAAGGGCCACCACTCTTGAATAAGATAAATACAAGAATCAATTTAAAAGACTGAAACAAATACATATGATTAATTAAAGGAAAACATTTTATAATGAATTATGCCAAACATAAAATATTCCAAAATTTCACCAAAATGTTAGAAAAATAAATCAAATCAACAACCTGTAGAGGCATAATTTATGTGATAGAACTGTTTAATAGCAAAATAACTAAGAAAGAGATGGCTATATGCTGAAATTGTCTTAATCTTAAATTCAGCAATTTATTTTCTATTAAAGAATAAGATTGATATAAACTGAATTGCCTTATTCAAGCCTTATTTTCTACAAAGATATTTTCCATTTGCTTATGAAAATATGAGTTTCTAAGCATATTTTTTAGTTTCTCAGCTTTAGAATACACAATATATTTTATTAATTCATTTTTCCTTTTTCTAGTTATTATTATGTATTTTCTTCATTCACATTTCAAAGACTATCCTGAAAATCCCCTATTCTCTACCTTACCCCTGCTCCCCTACCCACCCACTCCCACTATTAGGCCCTGCTGTTCCCCTATACTAGGACATATAAAGTTTGAAAGACAAAGAGCCTGTCTTCCCTCTGAGGGCTGACTAGGTCATCCTCGTCTACCTTTGCAAATAGAGACACAAATTCTGGAGTGTACTGTTTAGTTCATATCATGGTTCTTCCTATAGGGTTGCAAACCCCTTTAGTTACTTGGGTACTTTCAGAAGCTCCTTCATTTAGGACTTGTGTTCCATCTAATAGATGACTGTGAGCTTCCACTTCTGTATTTTCCAGGCACTGGCATAGCTTCAAAAGACACAGCTAAATCAGGGTCCTGTCAGAAAAATCTTGATCGAATATGAAATAATATCTGGGTTTGGTGTTTGTTGATAGGATGGATCACTGGGTGGCAGGCTCTGAATGGTCCTTTTTCCCCTCTTAGCTCCAAACTCTGACTCTGTAATTTCTTCCGTGGGTATTTTGTTCCTCATCCTAAGAAGGAACAAAGTGCCCACACTTTGGTCTTCCATTTTCTTGAGATTCATGTGTTTTTCTTTTTTCTTTTTTTTATTAGTATTTTCTTTAATTACATTTCCAATGCTATCCCAAAAGTCCTCCACACACCCCCTCACTCCCTACCCACCCATTCCCATTTTTTGGCCCTGGTGTTCCCTGTACTGGGACATATAAAGTTTTCCTAACCAATGGGCCTCTCTTTCCAGTGATGGCCGACTAGGTCATCTTCTGATACATATGCAGCTAAAGTCAAGAGCTCTGGGGTACTGGTTAGTTCATAATGTTGTTCCACCGATAGGGTTGCAGATCTCTTTAGCTCCTTGGATACTTTCTCTAGCTCCTCCATTGGGGGCCCTGTGATCCATCCAATAGTTGACTGTGAGCATCCACTTCTGTGTTTGGTAGGCCCCGGCCTAGACTCACAAGGGAGAGCTATATCACCGTTCTTGCAACAAAGGCTTGCTAGTGTATGCAATGGTGTCATCGTTTGGAGGCTAATTATGGGATGGATACCTGGATATGGCAGTCTCTAGATGGACCATCCTTTTGTCTCAGCTCCAAACTTTGTCTCTGTAACTCCTTCCATGGGTGATTGTTTCCAATTCTAAGAATGAACAAAGTGTCCACACTTTGGTCTTCGTTCTTCTTCAGTTTCATATGTTTTGCATATTGTACCTTATATCTCGCTATACTAAGTTTCTGGGTTAATATCCACTCATCAGTGAGTACATTTCATTTGAGTTCTTTTGTTATTGGGTTACCTCACTAGGATGATGCCCTCCAGTTCCAACCATTTGCCTAGGAATTTCGTAAATTCATTCTTTTTAATAGCTGAGTAGTACTCCATTGTGTAAATGAACCACATTTTTTGTATCCATTCCTCTGTTGAGGGGCATCTGGATTCTTTCCAGCTGTGTTTTTCAAATTGTATCTTGGGTATTCTAAGTTTCTGAGCTAATATCCACTTATCAGTGAGTATATATCATGTGGGTCTTTTCGTGATTGGGTACCTCACTCAGTTTGATATATTCCAGATCCATTCATTTACCTAAGAATTTCATAAATGTATTGTTTTTAACAGCTGAGTAGAAATTCATTGTGTAAATGTACCATATTTTCTACATCCATTCCTCTGTTGAGGGAAATCTGGGTTCTCTCCAGGTTCTGCTTATTATAAATAGGGTTTCTAAGAACATAGAGGAGTATATGTTCTTATTACAAGTTGGAATGCTTTCTGGTTATATACCCAGGAGAGTTATTGCTGGATCTGCCCTTAGTACTATATCCAGTTTTCTGAAGTACCGCAAACTTATTTTCAGAGTGGTTGTACAAGCTTGCAATTCCACCAGCAGTGGAGGAGTGTTCCTCTTTCTCCACATCCTCCCAGCCACTACTCTTATCTGAATTTTTCATCCTAGCCATTCTGACTGGTCTGAGGTGGAATCTCAAGGTTATTTTGATTTGCATTTCCCTGGTGATTAAGGATGTTGAACATTTTTTTCAAGTGTTTTTCAGCCCTTTGATTTCCCTCAGTTGAGAATTCTTTCTATATTTCTGTACCCCATTTTTAATGGTGTTATTTGAATTTCTGGAGTTTTGCTTTTAAGCTCTTTGTATATATTGGATATTAATCCTCTATTGATTAAGGATTGGTAAAGATCCTTTCTCAATCTGTTGCTGGTCTTTTTGTCTTATTGGCAGTGTCTTTTGCCTTACAGAACATTTTCAGTTTCATGAGGTTCCATTTATGGACTCTCAATCTTACAGCAAAAGCCATTGCTATTCTGTCCAGGAATTTTTCCCCTGTGTTCATATCTTTGAGGCTATTCCCAACTTACTCCTCTATAAGTTTCAGCGTCTCTGGTTTTAGGTGGTGTATGTTGATCCATTTAGACTTGAGCTTTTGACAAAAAGATAAGAATGGATCAATTCACATTCTTATACATGATAACAGCCAGTTGAGTCAGCACCTTTTGTTTTAAATGCTATCCTTTTACCCCTGGGTGATTTTAGCTCTCTTGTCAAAGATCAAGTGGCCATAGGTGTGTGGATTCATTTCTGGGTCTTCAATCTATTCCATAGTTCTACATGTCTGTTGCTATACCAGTATCATGAAAGATGTAGTCAAAATTGCTTTGCATTGCAAACTGAGGTCAGGCATGGTGATTCCACAAAAGTTTCTTTTTTTTTAATTGTTGAGAGTAGTGGATGCTATCGTAGGTTGTTTGTTATTCCATATTAATCTTCAAGTTACCCTTCCTAACTATGTGAAGAATTGAATTGAAATTTTGACGGGACTGCATTGAATCTGTAGATTGGTTTCTAAAGAAGAAGACATTTGACTATATTAATCCGGCCAATCCTTGAGCATGGGAGATCTTTCCATCTTAGAGTCACACCAAGATATTTTATACTATTGTGACTAAAGTGAAGGGTCTGGTTTCTCTGATTTCTTTCTCAGACCATGTATTCTTTGAATAGAGGAAGGCTACTGATTTGTTTGGGTTAATTTTATATTCAGTCACTTTGCTAAAGTTGTTTATCCACTATAGGATTCAATCCTGGAATTTTTTTGGTCACTTAATAAAACTACCATATCACCAACAAAGAATAATATCTTAACTGTTTCCTTTTCAGTTTGTATCCCTTTGACATACTTTTATTGTCTAACTGCTCTGGCTAGAGCTTCAAGTACTATCCTGAATAGATAGGGAGGGAATGGGAAGTCCTGTCTAATGTAAATCTGTGGGATTGATTCACATTTTTCTTCATTTATTTTGGGTCTGGTTATTGATTTGCTGTATACTGATTTTACTATGTTTATGTATGGGCCATAAATATCTGATAATTCCAAGATTTTAGTATGAAGGGGTTTTGAATTTTGTCAAATGCATTTTCAGCATCTGATGAGAAGATCATGAGATTTTTTTTTTTGAGTTTTTATTATAGTGAATGACCTTAATGGATTTCAATATATTGAAACATCCCTTAGATAAAGTGGACTTCACCAAAATGAATGATCTTTTTTGATTTATTCTTGAATTTGGTTTTAGAAACTTTTATTGAATATAGATATCAGGAATCATAAGTGAAATTGGTTTGAAATTATCTTTCTTTGTTGGGTATTTATATTGTTTAGGTATCAGAATAAATCTAGCTTAATAGAACAAATGGAATAGTATTCTTCAGTTTCTATTTTTTTGGATTAGGGTGAGGATTTTTAATATTACTATTGAAAGTCTGATTGAATTTTGCACTGAAAACATTTGGCCCTGTTTGCTTGTTTTTGTTTTCTTTTGATTTGTTTTCTTTTTTAAATAATTTTATTATGTATTTTCCTCATTGACATTTGCACTGCATCCCAAAATTCCCCCATACCCTTCCCGCCCACTCCCTACTCACCCTCTCCCACTTTTTGGCCCTTGCATTGCCCTGTACTGGGGTATATAAAGTTTTCAAGTCCAATGGACTCGCTTTCTAGTGATGGCCAACTAATGATTAAATTTCAACTCAATTCTTCAATGAATTAGAAAGAGCAATTGGCAGATTCATCTCTAATAACAAAAAACCTAGGATAGCAAAAGCTATTATCAAGAATAAAAGAACCTCTGGTAGAATCACCATGCCTGACCTAAAGCTGTACTACAGAACAAGTGTGATGAAAACTGCATTGTACTTGTATAGCGACAGACAAGTAGACCAATGGAACAGAATTGAAGACCCAGAGATGAACACACACACTGTGGTCACTTGATCTTTGATAAGGGAGCTAAAACCATCCAGTGGAAAAAAGACAGCATTTGCATAAATGGTGATGGAACAATTGGCCGTTATCATGTAGAAGAATGTGAATTGATCCATTCCTATCTTTGTACTAAGATCAAATCTAAGTGGATTAAGAACTCCACATAAAACCAGAGACACTGAAAATTATAGAGGAGACAATAGAGAAAAGCCTGGAAGATATTGGTACAGGGGGAAAGTTCCTGAATAGAACACCAATGGCTTGTGCAGTAAGATCGAGAATCGATAAATGGGACCTCATAAATTGCAAAGCTTCTGCAAGGCAAAAGACACCATCAACAAGACAAAAAGACCACCAACAGATTGGGAAAGGATCTTTACCTATCCTAAATCAATAGGGGACTAATATCCAATATTTTAAAGAACTCAAGAAGGTGGACTCCAGAAAATCAAATAACCCCATTTAAAATGGGGCTCAGAGCTGAACAAATAATTCTCACCTGAGGAATACCAAATGGCAGAGAAGCACCTGCAAAAATGTTCAGCATCCTTAATCATCTGGGAAATACAAATCAAAACAACCCTGAGATTCCACCTCACACAAGTCAGAATGGCTAAGATCAAAAATTCAGGTGACAGCAGAGGCTGGCAAGGATGTGGAGAAAGAGGAACACTCCTCCATTGTTGGTGGGATTGCAAGCTCGTACAACCACCCTGGAAATCAGTCTGGCAGTTCCTCAGCAAATTGGGCATAGTACAACTGGAGGATCCTGCAATACCTCTCCTGGGCATATATCCAGAAGAGGTCCCAACCTGTAAGAAGGACACATGCTCCACTATGTTCATAGCAGACTTATTTATAATAGCTAGAAGCTGGAAAGAGCCCAGATGCCCCTCAACAGAGGAATGGATACAGAAAATGTGGTACATTTACACAATGGAGTACTACTCAGCTATTAAAAAGAATGAATTCATGAAATTACTAGGCAAATTGATGCACCTGGAGGGCATCATCCTGAGTGTGGTAACCAATCTCAAAGGAACTCACACAATATGTACTCACTGATAAGTGGATATTAGCCCAGAAGCTTAGGATACCCAAGATATAAGATACAATTTGCTAAACGCATTAAATAAAAGAAGAACAAAGACCAAAGTGTGGACACTTTGCCCCTTCTTAGAATTGGAAGAAAACACCCATGGAAGGAGTTGCAGAGACAATGTTTTTTTTTTTTTTTCTTTTGTTTTGATTTGTTTTGATTTTGTATAAGTTTAATGACTCTTTCTACTTCCTTTTCTGTTATGAGACTGTTTAGATACTTTATCTGATCCTGATCTAAACTTTGTAACTGATGTCTGTGTAGAAAATTAACCATTTTATTTACATTTTTCAGTTTTTTTTCAGTATAAGTGATTGTAGATGGATGTGATGATTTTGGAATTTCCTCACTTTATAATATTACATGTGACCTTTCAATTTAGATTTTGATAATGTAGATACTGTATCTGTGCTATTTAGTTAGTTGAGCTAAGGATTCATTAGTCATGTTGATTTTCTCAAATAATCATCTCTGAGTTTTGTTGATTCTTTATATATTTCTCTTTGTTTTGACTTGGTCTATTTCAGCCCTGAGTTTGATTATTTTGCCATCTAATCCTCTTCGTGCCTTTGCTTCTTTTTGTTCTAGAGTGCTCAGGTGTGATTTAAGTTGCTAGTGTAGATCCTCTCCAACTTCTTTATGAAGTCACTCAGTGCTATGAATTTTCCTCCTAGAAGTGCTTTTGTTGTGTCTCATAAGTTTGGATATGCTGCACCTTTAACGTTGTCAAATGCTAATAAGTCTTTAATTTGAATCCTTATATTATTCTTTACCATGTTATCACTGAGTAGAGAGTTGACAGCTTCTATGTGTATATGGACTTGCTATTGTTTTAGTTGTTATTGAATAGGAGCCTTAATCCCTGGTGACATGATAGAACCCATGGGATTAATCCAATATTTTTGTATCTGTTGAGACTTGTTTTGTGACCAACTTTATGTTCAGTTTTTGAGAAGGTACCATGAGGTGCTTAGAAGAGTTATGTTCTTTTGTTTTAAGGTAAAGGGTCTCTGTGTTTCATTTCAGTTTCCCTGATTCTTCCATTAAAGAGAGTGGATACTGAAGTCTATCACAATTTTTTGTGGGAGTTTCAAGGTATGTTTTGTGCTTTAGTAAAGTTTCTTTTATGGATATGGGTGCCCTTGCATTTGAGGCATAGGTATTTAGAATTAAAGGTTCATCATTTCAGATTTTTCCTTTTTTGAATATGAGAATTTATTTGCTAACTTTTGGTTGAAAGTCCATTTTATTGGCTATTACAATGGCTAAAACAGCTTTTTTTGTGACTATTTTCTTGGAATTTTTTTCAGCATTTGGCCCTGAGATAGTGTCTATTTTTAACACTAAAGTGTGTTTTCTGTATGTAGAAAACAATGCTGGGTTTTTTTCCATATTCAGTGCATTTGCCTGTGTCTTATTTTTTAGGGACTTGAATCCATGAATGTTGTGAGATATTAAAAACTAATGATTGTTGCTTCACATTATTTTTGTTGTTAAAGGAAGAATGATATTTGTGTGCTCCTATTCTTTGGGTTTGTTGTGCAAAGATTAATTTCTTGATAATTGTGGGGAGTAGATTCCCTCCTTTTTTTTCAGTTTTCGTTCTATTAACCTCCGTAGGGCTGTTTTAGTGAAAAGATATTGTTTAAATTGCTTTTTTACTGAAATATGTTGTTTTCTCCATCAAGGTGATTGAGAGTCTTGTTTGTTATAGTAGCATGATTAGTATATGTGTTTTTTTTTAGAGTCAGCCTGATAAATGTCTAAGAACTTCTGGATTTAAGAGACTATGTAGAGAGAACTGTTGCAATTCTGATAGAAACCATTTGCAAATGTCTACCTTCATTTGTTACTTTGCCATTGTTCTCTAATGTGTAATTACTAAATGAAAAATCCACACTAATGACAGCTATGTCCCAGCAATGCCAGTCTCTGCCCCCATAGTTATATCCAATCCACATTCTTCCCAGTTTCCCAAGATTCACTCATTGTTTAACTCTTCACATTCCCATTCATCTGGCACCTGTGGCTAGCTTGCTATGACTGGTTCTATCTCCTTGAGCCCACCTTACTAACCTTGAATGTAAAACAAAATACAGCCTTAGTTTAGAATCACAAACTAACACAACTGCTCATTACAGAATATATTCTCCTAAACACATCAAATAGTCTATGTTAGAAATATTCTGTGATGGATTCTAGTGGATTCCACCACCTGAACTAGCAGGTCCTGGAGGCAAATGGTAAATCCCTTTGCTCCAGCCCCACCATCAAAAAAGGGCCCATTCCTTCTTCCTGAATTTTCTCTCTCTTGGACCCGGAAGGCCTCTGTCATCCTCTCTCCAGCAATTTGCTTCTTGCAAACTTTATTATCAAATCAATTAATTAGGGGGAAATTCCAGTATATTTTCCCTTAATACTTTTAATATTATTTCTTTTTCTATACATTTGGTGTTTTGATTATTATCTGAGAGTAAGAATTTCTGTTCTGGCCCAGTCTATTTCTTGTTCTGTCAACTTCATGTACTTCTATGGACATCTCCTATTAGATTAGGAAAGATTTTTCTATGATTTGTTGAAGGTGCTTACTGACATTTTGAAATGGAACTCTCCATTCTTTTCTATACCTATTATTCTTAGGATTGTTCTGTTCACTGTGACTAAATTTTCCTGAATGTTTTGGTTAGAACTCTTTGTACTTACTTTCTTTGGCCGTTGTGT
>OW971683.1:131241176-131486176 GCA_921997135.2 Mus spretus
TTCTTCCTTTTGAGTCCTGAGAGTCTCTCACCTCCTAAGTCTCTGGTACATTCTAGAGGGGCATCCTCCTACTACTTCCCAAGGTTGCCTGTTTCCATTCATTTTGCTGGCCAAGCCCTGAGGACATGCAGAATATATTTAATTTTTTAACCTCTCATTTGTGTCATTCAAGCATGGAACCAAATAACCACATTCATTTCTTGTTGGACAGTTACAACTTACTCTAAATGTTTGTTCCTATGACAAACTGATTGTTATCCAACCGAGTAAAATGCAGATACATGATGTCAAAATGTTTTTGAAAATTGTTAGTTGAATCTTACATTTTAAATGATGTGCATCCTATATTATTTCCAATAATCTGAATGGTTTATGTCATTTTTTAAACTTTTGACATATAAAATATTTTTAAGTATATATCCTAATTTGCTGTCTATTATTGTGACATTATGACCAAAAAAGCAAGTTTGGGAGGAAAGTGCCTATTTCAACTTATAACTCAGCCAACCTTGAAGGGAAGTCAAGGAAGAAATTAAGACAACAATCTGGAGGCAGAAACTGATGAAAAGTCCATGAAGGAATGTTGATTATTGGCTTGCTTTTCATGGATTGCTCAGACTTCTCCTTTATACAAGGCTGAATCATCATTCCAGAGGTGACACTACCAAAAGTGAGTTGTGCCTAACCACGTCAATCATAAATCAATAAAATATTGCACAGACATGCTGACTGTCCAGTTAGATGGAGGTATTTTCTCTATTGAAGTGTCATTATCCAATATGATCCAAGCTTGTGCTAATTGAAAATACTAACAAACAAGTTATTTAAAAATATAAAGTTGTACTTTAAGCCATATGTGTAACTATATTCCCTGTATTTAGATTACTTATTCTATGTAAAAGGAAAGAACTGCTATAAAATTAATGCTTGTTATAACTATTTCTTACATTCAAGTAATCTATATTTACATAATTTTGTATCCAACAAACATGTTTTTACATGTTCTACAAAGACTAGAAGATGCATAGACAGTATTTATCTTGTAAGTTATAAACTACTCTCTTGTACTTTGAAAATATTATACGCATTTTTTATGTAATTCAGACCTAAAAATTTATAAATATGAGAATTTCTGTTAATCCATTTTCCTCTAAGAAATGTAAGATCATCCACATAAATGTACCCCAGGTCTGTACACTGTAGGGTTTCATTCTTTGTGCCTGCACCTCAGCCACAGGAATACATAGAGAGAAGCCTTTCTCATCTTAGCATTGCCCAGAATCAGGACCCAGGAGTGCACTGACGGAAAAGCTGTTCTTGCAACCTGTGTGATCAAAAGCAGCAGTGTCCTCTCCAGAAGCAGAGCACTCCAAACCTTCATAACATGAGACAGGAAGAAAATGCAATACAAGAGGATGGAGGCAATCAATGTCTGCAAGGCTCTGATGTGGGCCTTAGTGCTGGCATCTCTGCATCCATGGGCACTGTGTCGCATCTTCCTCTGATGTTTCCACAGGGAGAAAACAAGAAGGACAAAAGTGATCAGTGACAAAGCAAAAGGTATGAACCCAAACATGGTGTTGGCAAATGGAAACAGCATAGAAATCTGTGTGTTATTCAAAATCAAGCTGTAAGACATAGATACATTATATTCAGTGATTAAAATGTTCTCAGGTGCATTAATAATGATAATATTTAAACAAAAGAGAATCAAAGACATTATCAATGTCCCTATTATGACTTTTTTAAATCTGACCTTTAAATAAAGGAAAATTGGGTTGGAAAAATTTGCTATCTTGAAAAAATAAAAGATGCCCAGACTTGTAGCAAACCAGAGACTACTCTGGTTGAATGTTGTCCATATACTGTGCATTATGCTAATTCTTCTATCAGTCATCCGTTGTCCTGGGTAAAGCATAAATATCCACCAATTTACTAATATTAACCACAGCAGTGCAATTCTGGAGATGGCCAGAGCAGTGAGAATCTGATCCACTGAAGAGATCTTCCTTCCCTTGACCAAGTCCTTTATGTTCACCACTGCTATGAATCCATTGCCAAAGATGCCAATTATAAATTCCACACTCAAAATGACTATAAATGTAACCTGTAGGACACCATTCATCTTCACTTGGAAGCTTCAATTTCTATTGTAATTACTTAAGATTCTTTGAAACATGCTTCTAAAATATTGTGCATATTCAATAAACAAAGCTCCATATCATGTTCTGTAAACAATGTACAGGTCTAATACCAAACAAGCCATTAAGCCTTGCTAATGGTTTTATTCTTTCCATCATAAAAGTCTTTTGTATCTCCCTATAGAGAAGAACTGACCTCCATCTAGATGTAGTTTGCATTTCACACTGCATCCTAGAGACATTGCAAATTTTGGTGAAGGAAATGTTGATCTCTTCTGCTGAGAAGCAAATGAAGATATATTTATTTGCATCGTTTATTGACTTGTTCATTTTCTTCTTACATACATATGTCAATCTCTGTAAACATGAGTATTGGGTGAATCATATAAAATTTCTATCCTTTATATAAGGTAGCAAAAATCTAAATTTGTACATAGTAATTCCTTAGTAGCATATAACTTTAGAAACTTTTGAATCAGCTAGGTTCCAGTCCTATGTACAGTGTAAAAATCACTAATTGCAAACTCACCACAACCCAATAATATCATGAAAATCATTAGTTTCCAAAGGTTTAGTACTGAGAAAATACAAGTTCATCATTTGATTTTATGCAAAGGAATGCTCATGCCAATATCCATGCACTCATTATTTGAATGCAAAACTCATTCTCTCAACATCATTTTTTCTACTGCTCAGCATGTCTGAATCATGTAGTTCAAGCATGGCTCACTGATCATGTTTAAGGTGCTACTGTTTAAAAATGCTAGCAATTATATATATATTAGAACACTGACTGCAAACATTGTCTAAAATTGTACTGTTTATTACTGCATGCAAACATATGTATGAAAATATTTTCAGTCTCAGGAATCATTCAGTAAGGGAAATGAGACTAAATACACAACAGAAGACTTTTTTTCTTTTCTGTCTGACACTTGGCCCATAGGGCACATTTATCTATAGTCACTAATGACCTATAGATTTATTTTCCTTCTCTCTACTATGCCAATATCAGTTCACTCAGTTTTTACTGCAGGTATGAAGAAACATGACCTTGTAAATTATTGGAAAACTAACATTAGCTAGTCCTTCTTTCTTCTTTGATAGCTATGATGTAAGTAAAGGGTCTATAATACAAGATGAACAGTAAATAAACAGAAACATGTGTATCATATTTATTCCAGTGTATATGGCTAGCCCTCTGCTTGCCTGAAGCAATGTCACTTTTTAAAAAATTGAGAAGCCTGGCATTGTGGCGCACGCCTTTTTTTTCCAGCACTTGGGAGCCAGAGGCAGGCAGATTTCTGAGTTTGAGGCCAGCCTGGTCTACAAAGTGAGTTCCAGGACAGCCAGGGCTATACAGAGAAACCCTGCTGAGAGAGAGAGAGAGAGAGAGAGAGAGAGAGAGAGAGAGAGAGAGAGAGAGAGAGAGAGAGAGAGAGAGAGAGAGAGAAAACGACGACTAAATTATTTGCTATACTTACCACTACAGCTGTGCCTAGGTAAGAGATTATAAAGAAATATATGATATTATTTTCCCTTCAGTCAAGGGAAAGAAACATGGAGACAGTATAACGGGGAAACAATGGGCACATATCACAAAATTACTAAAAGTTAGATATATAAAATTTCTATCTGTGTAAAAGCAGGAGGCTGGCTCTAACTGTGCTCCATCCATATACCAAAATTCAACTCTGGAAAAAAGACAAAAAGAAATATACTGAGGTTCTGTAGTGTATATGTTGAGATGAAATATGCCTGGACTTCTATACACAAGTATGTATTGAAGGCACACTGAGCAAGAAAGGACTCCCTGAGACCATCACTGTATTCTGATTCTGAACTGGATATAGCCACATAAAGTTTTAACCTAAAGAAAGGTCCCTATAGGAAGGTAGTTTTCTTTATGGTTATGTGAGAGAGTGAAGAATTACATTTTCTCAGACAGACATATTCTCAGTCAAAAATAAATGATATATAGATATATATGTGTGTGTGTGTGTGTGTGTGTGTGTGTGTGTGTGTGTGTGTGTGTTGATGAGGTACCTGCATGTCTTACTCAATTATTCATTCATAAGTTTCATACAATGATTAAATCTAAATAAAATAATTAAAAATTTTAAGCTAACCATAGCTCACCTTAAAATGTTCTTTATTTAAATCTACATATCTATAATAAATTACCTACTATCTCATAATCAAAACCTATTAGACTCTAGGTCATTGACACTGTAGTTTAAGAAAATCATAAAAAGGTACTATTAAATTTATTGATAATTCTCTTTGGTCTCTGGATATTTAAGAAATTTACATGTGAATATAAATTTTGGGGACAAAGTAGACTTTCCAATCTGATAAGATGGGGAAGTAGATACAGTAGCAGATACTCAAAATAGTGCAACAACTGAAAACATTAAGCTTGTGCCTTCTATAATTGTCCACTACTTCATGTCATACCTTTCTCAGATTTACTGGAACAAGTCTGTCTTCCTGCTATTGAACTATTCTTGTAGTAGTGCTGGAGACAGAATCTGCTGCCTTACTAATGCTAAGTACTTGCTGTAATTCTTATAATTAAAACCAAATGGTGGGGGAGTGTGGTGGATGAGGATGCTTATTTAAATTTAGAGAAATTCTAATGGATGCAGTCACTCTGGGAACCACTAAAAAGAATTCCCAAACACAAACAAAAAAATTAAGCCACATGATTCACCTATATCACTGGCCTATGCACATTTAGAACACAGTATTCACATTATTTTAGATCAAACATGAGAGTTCTCTTTTTTTATTACATATTTTCTTTATTTACATTTCAAATGTTATCACCTGCCCTGGTTTCCCTCTGAAAACCACCAATTCCCTCCATTTTCCCCTGCTCACCATCCAATCCTGCTTCCTGGCCCTGGCATTTCCCTATACTGGGACATAGAACCTTCACAGGTTCAAGGACCTCTCCTCCCGTTGATGACAAACTAGGCCGTCCTCTGATACACATGCAGGTAGAGCCATGAGTCCATGTGTTTTCTTTGGTTGGTGGTTTAGTCCCAGGGAGCTCTGAGAGTACTGGTTAGTTCATATTGTTGTTCCTCCTATGGGGCTGCACGCCCCTTAAGCTCCTTGAGTACTTTCTCTAGCTCCTTCATTGGTGACCCTGTGATCTGTCCAATGGATGGCTGTGAGCATCCACTTTTGTATTTTTTAGGCACAGTCAGAACCTCTCAGGAGACAGGTATATTAGGCTTCAGACAGCAAGCTCTTGTTGGCATTCACAATAGTGTCCGGTTCTTTCCAGCTTCTTGCTATTATAAAAACGGTTGCTATGAACATAGTGGAACACGTGTCCTTATTACATGTTGGAGCATCTTCTGGTTATATGCCCAGGAGTGGTATTGCTGGGTCTTCTGGTAGGTAGTACTATGTACAATTTTTCTGAGGAACCACCAAACTGATTTCCAGAGTGGTTGTACCAGCTTGCAATCCCACCAGCAATGGAGGAGTATTCCTCTTTCTCCACATACTTGCAAGCATCTGCTGTCACCTGAGTTTCTGTTCTTAGCCATTCTGAGTGGTGTGAGGTGGAATCTCAGAGTTTTGATTTGCATTTCCCTGATGAATAAGCATGTTGAACTTTTTTTAGGTGCTTCTCAGCCATTCAGTATTCCTCAGTTGAGAATTCTTTGTTTAGCTCTGTATCCCATTTTTGATAGGGTTATTCAGTTTTCTGGAGTCTAACTTCTTGAGTTCTTTGTGTATATTGGATATTAGCCCACTATCAGATTTAGGATTGGTAAAGATCTTTTCCCAATCTATTGGTTGCCTTTTTGTCTTATTGACAGTGTCTTTTGCCTTACAGAAGCTTTGCAATTTTATGAGGTCAAAAAAGTTTGTTTGTTTGTTTGTTTGTTTGTTTTTCAATTTAAGCTGGGCAGTGGTGGTGCACACCTTTAATCCAGCACTTGGGAGGCAGGCAGATTTCTGAGTTTGAGGCCAGCCCTGTCTACAGAGTGAGTTTCAGGACAGCCAGGGCTACAACAACAACAACAACAACAACAACAAAATCAAAACCTTTATCTCTTCTTTACTAGAAGTACATTGTGAGTTTCCAAGAGATGGAAGCAATTAGTAGTCCTGGTCAGCTATGGTACACAAAAATATCAAGCTTTTGTCACCCTGTGGGACAGCTGCTGGCATACATAGAGAGGAAGAAGCCCTGACCACATGAAATGCTGAATGAACATGATTTTGTTGACTAGGACATGGCCACCCCATATATTCCAAAGACTCTACTCCTTCAACGACAAAGCCTTTTATGTACATATGTCTGACCTTTTCTGTTTCCCTTGCTATCCTTATAAGACCTCACAATTAGTAATTTGTAAGACAACTAAAGGTAAATAACTGCAAAAGATTTATTTAGGTTTCTTTACATGAAAAAAGTAAACCTACTTTATATTTATATGAACACTATAAAGTTGTGAATAATTGAGATTATAGCTTCATATATATATATATATATATATATATATATATATATATATATATATATGTTTTATTATTTTAACATATTACAGACTCCAAGATTTCATTCCATGGCTTTCAAATTCTATGAAAATATTACAAAAAGAACACATAACAGATGTTCAACATGCACTTATATTTATTAATTGGCTAAACAAATAAATTAATGATGATAGAAAAGTAAGAACACCTATCCTATGGGCCCACTCTACTATTTGAAGGATGTTTTCATGCAAATAAACAATAAATATTTTGAAATGAACACATTTATCTCACATATTAAATTTCAGAAGGATAAGAATAACAAAATTCAAAATATTTAAGATGATGGAAAATTTTCTGTATTGAATATCCTAATATAAAAGTACACATAATCGCATATGCTAAGGTTATAATCCATTTAGTTAGTTCTTATTCCAAATATTAATGTGTAGATGTTAGTTATATAGAAAAGCCATATACAAATATATTAGAAGACAACACTTATCAAATAATGGTTTAATAAAAATACGTTGTTATTACATTTTTGTGTTACATTTATACACAATGCAAATTTCAACTGATTTTACCCCATGAAACTGACTAATATTGGATATGACAGAGTCAGATTGTATGATTATTCACAGTACGTTTCTAATGTACTCTGATGGACTGATTAGTTTTGGTTTTGAGATTGTATTTTAATTACATTTCTCTATTCTTTCCTCCTTCCAATACCTTGCAAACACCCCTCCCTATTTCCTTTAAATTTGTGGCCTTTTTTTCCCATTCGTTGCTATTGAATGAATATATGTATTTCTATATATATCTATATCTATCTATGTAGGTAGATAAATTATATATATCCATGTAATATATATACATGAATATACATCCATATAATATACATATGTATATTAACATATAAATGTATATATAAATGTATATATATGGCCATATACCATTTGTGTGTTTTCAGAAATAACCCATCAGTACTAGAAAGCCTATTGTTGTGCTCTTTCCTGGGGAGGACTACCTCTCATGCTTCCAGCTTTACTCAGACCTGTATATCTTTCTGTACATTTGATGCTTTTTAGGCTTTTCTTGTCAGTTTTGATGTTTTTGTTGTTGTTCTCCTTATGGTCATGTTTATGAGTCTTTAAGGATAGAGCTCCTAGTGTTACTAAATGACATGACCTTAAAGCAAAGTCTTTGATCCTCTGACTCTTACAATATTTCTGTTCCTCTTCCTTATTCTTCTCTGGGTCTTAAATGTTGACTGCTTTATAAATATACTTACTGGGACTGGGCTTCACAACCCTGCATTTACTTGGTTGTGGTTCTCCATACACCATACACATCCTCATCTGTTTTTGAAGATTTGGTGTTTTTTTTTTTTTTTGATGACATATGAAGGCTACATTTATATATGAATATATTTTCACATGTTTTTATATTGTTGTCAGTTATTATACTGACTTAGCAAATTACTTTTTGTTGATTCTCCTAGAATAACCATGATATTACTCAGTTAGCTTGTGAGTAGTTAGCTAATTTTTCTGTACCAGTCATGGTATTCCTCATGTTGAAAGGCTCTTAAGTACAATTACAGAGAAACTGGTTAAGACCAAGATGTATGTACCACTACTGGACTAATAGAGCTATTGTGCAATGATGGTCACTGGACATTGATGTGGTTTGTAAGTGTCATAGAGGGATAGGACTATTACATCTCCCTCTTTTGTAATAATGTACAGCAAATTCTGATTCCATGAAAACTAGTTCTCAGGAAGAAAGCAGACAGGTCAGTTCCAACTCTGAAGTTCCTCTTTCTAAAGTACATTGTATCAACAGAAATTGAGACTCACATTTCACCTCTAGGAATGAACCAATGGCAACAGCAATAGACTGGTTGTTTTAGGAGTCTCTTGGAGATCTCTGGCCAACAACTCAAAAGATTCATCCTGGTTGGTATGGGAGTATCATGGACATTGACTATTGAAAAGAATATTATAAGGCTATATACGAAAAGTTCATTTAAAATATGTATAGAATATAAATACACATATATACATATATAAATATATATGTATATAGTCTGAATGAAATGCATTACAGATTTTCTTAGAATAGCATGATTCCATTCTTATAGTCATTTTACATATGTAATGCCTCCTCATCCTCCAATATGTATCTCCCTCTTTATTGCATAAATCTTTCCTTTCCCATATCCTGTATGAGACCACTTATATAGTGCTAGTCTCCTTCATGCTTGTCCTACCCTCCTGTGTATTACTACTCCCAGGATTGAAGCCCCACTTTTTATTTTCCCCCATAAGGTAACTTTTTTCTATGAACTGATCATCCTCAAGATTTTTACAAAATGTACTCTGGAATTTACTAGAGACCCATGGTGTCCATATCTTTGGACTGGCACCTTAGACAAGGCAGCACAGAAAGAGTGGCTTGTCTCAGCTTACTGTTTCCCAGAATCAGTACAATTGAGTGGCTTATAGGAAAAACTGCTCCAGAAATGTGGTCAAATAACAGTATCACTATTTTCTCCATCAATCCAAGGTTCAAAATTCCTATGATAATGAAAAGTAAGTATATGGCATACAGCAGCAGGAAGGAGAACACAGTTTGCAAGGCTTTAATGTGGGCCATAGTACTGACATCTCTAGGTTGTTTGGCATTGACCTGCATCTTTTTGTGATGCTTCCACAGTGAGAAGATGAGCATGAGAAAGGCTACCAGGGACACTGTGAAGGGTATGAGCATGAACAGGGAGTTGATGGGTAAGAAAACATTGGATGAGTTGGTGATTAAGAAAACATTGGAGGAGTTGGAGAATAAGAAAGTATTGGAAAATTGTGTTAAATCTGCCAAACTATAAGACATATTTCCTATATAAGCAGCAATTGAGAACTGATCATACATCCTTAAAGATAAAATGTGTAAAGTCAAGAAAATCAGTGATACCAGGATTATTATTAAAATCACTTTTTTAACTCTCCACTTTAGATAAAGAAAAAAAGAGTTAGAAAAATTGGCTATCTTGAGAAAATAAAAGACACCGAGGCATGTAGTAAGCCAGATGCTAAAATGGCTGTTGACTACCCAGATCATACCCATTGCTGAAAGCATTTCTGATCTCCTAGGCAAATGTGGGCACAGCATCAATAACAATATACAAATGAGCATAGACAAGACATAAATGAATCTGGTAAGGGCCAAAGCAGTGAGAATCTGATCCACTGAAGAGATCCTTCTTCTCTTGACCCAGTCCATGATGTTCACTAATGCTATGAATCCATGTCCTAAGATTCCCGTTACTATTTCCACATACAAGGTGATTGAAAAAGTAAACAAATGGCTGTAGTTTATTTTCTGTGAAAACATGCTTCAATTTATAATGTTTCTGATGCATTTAAAAAGTCTACATATTGGTTGCTGAAAATTCAAAATATTCATCCTTTAAAATCCCATTTACACATTACTCTTAGAAAACATCAATTTTCCAGGAATTGTTTCATAATTCCTCCATGAAAATCTTGGGTTTGTTTTCTTCCAAAGAGATGAACTCTGCTTTATCCAGTATTTCACATCTAATTTTCTGAAGTTTAATAAAATGCTGAATTATCAGATGCTAACCTACAAAAAAAGATATATTTATTTACATTATTTTCACTTTTGCCCTGTATACACATTTTAGTCACACAACATCAGTTCTGATCAATGATAAATATTATTTATATGTCATCTACTCAGGTAATGATTTATAAATATTTTGGTTAAATAAATGAATCAAAATGTTTATTATGCACACATACATAATATAAATCTATGTATTCATTGCTCAAAATTATTTGTACATAATACTCAAATTGTCTAATAATTTCTTTGGAAATCAGTGCTTCTATGTTCATGTCACAGATATTATACTATTCATTATATTCATGCATTAACTTACATATGCATACAACATATATTCAGGAACACATATTTATGGAAAATTATCTCTCTTTTATTTTTATTCCAATAAAAATTCTCACTGATTCTAAAATCAGGTATCTATATCACGTTTAATAACATAACAATTTTCCTGTGTTATATTTTATTCATTGCAAAAGTAATAATTAACTCTAGAGCCTTACTCATGTCAGGCAAGTGTTCTATCTGACAAGCTATATCTCTAGCTCTCTTTTTTACTTTATATTGTAAGAAAGTCTCATTACATTGCTTAGTCTTCAATTAATGTCACTCTGTAGTCTAGACAAGCCTTGAACTTGTGAACTTGTGAATCTCTCGTGTCAGCCTTACAATTAGCTGGGATTCCAAACCTGTTTCCCCAATACACAACTTCCTTCATAGTTTTTTGACAGTGTTCTAAACAGAATTCCAAGTTATCACCACCCAGTATTAAGTGGAAATATTTATCAATCTTTGAAATATTACTCCAACTGTAGGAATGAGGTATTTTAGATGCTCCCTGGAGCTGTGTTAGCAGTATATGAGTTCCTCTGCACAGGATGAATATTCCTCAGCCTTACCTCTTCCCATCCATAGGTTGATGCAGTTATAAGCACCAAAGCTTATATCTGTGAAGCTTTCTATCTACTTTTCCTTGCATACTACTAACATCTTCTCTGTAACATCATTTTGGGCACCAAGACAGATGAAGTATGATATACAGCTTGGGCAAGATGGAAAGTAAAATGCATGATAAACTCCATCCTATTTAAGGAGTTATTAAACAAAAAGATTATTATCTTTTATCATTATATTATATTGAAAAGAATATATTGCATGCTACCATAAAAGAAGAAACCAATAGCTTAATTGTCATGTATGGCAGGAAATCCTGGACAATTTTCTTATGAAAGACTGACTCTAAATTCCTTTTAGGCCCCTAAAAACACACCATGCAAAGCCTGCCACTCCTATACAATTTAAAATTTGACAAATGAATTACAATCAAAAGATAAATATATTGAGAATGAAATCATGTCAAAATCCACAAAATTTAAGGAAAAAAAATAAAATTTGAAACAAACATACCACAAGCACAGAGATGGAACGGTCCTTGTTAGTTTTCTATCGTTATAGTAAAACATCTGAATTAATTACCTATTGGAAAGGAAATTTTGGTTCAGACTTCCTGAAGTTACAACTTTTGATCCCTTGGCTCCATTGTTTGTGGTCTGCAGTATGGCAAAACAGAAAAATAATAGTGGAGCAAAACTGTTCCTACCATGATGCCAACAAGTGAAGAGTGAGATGAAACCTCTGTGCACCTAAACTCCCATTTCAGGGCATGCTTTTTATGACATAACTTCCTTCTTCTAAGCTCCTCCTACTTCTTATAGGTTGTACATCTTTCTATGACACATCAGATTAGAGACCTAGGCTGTAACTCATGGCTTCCAGGGACATTAATGTAAACATGTAATGGTTCTTATGGCTTACCTCCTCCAAGTACTAAGGATATGCTCTGAGATGAGTAATGCAAAAGCAAGCATAGGAGCCAAATGTGTAGAATGGAAGCTGATGGCAGAACTTCCAACAGCTATGTACCCTTTCACTCTACATGGAAACGTCTTAGATGTCCAAATGAAATGCCACTCTGTGTAAGGAGAGTTTTTTTCATACAAAATGAGAATGATTCCAAGTATAATTTCCAATATGTGCAAAAGTTCAAAAAAGTAAGAAAGCATTTAAGAGCACAGTGACATTATTCATTTTAGAATTAGAATTTTATTAAGTAGCTTAAATCATCAATGAATTTCATGTTACTTGTGTCATTCTTGACAAATTTTATTATTGACTATATTGAACATAATAAATGTGGCGAATCATACATAATTTTCTGTGTATCTGTATACATTGATCATTGTTTCTTAAATTATAATCATTTGTCTATTGATATATTGTTACAAATAATCTCTAAATGCTTTCTATATAAAACCTGTTTGTTTTACAAGAAAGAAAAAATGATTTTTTTTCTTTTGTGTGAGTTTTTAGTAGTGTTGATTTAATTTGTAACTTGTGCCACTGAAGACAAAAATACGATGTTATACAGTACAAATACATTTATAAGTATACATACATCTAAATACACAGAATCATAATGAAACAAATTTGTGTGTTCACCTTATTGCATTGTGTACCAGGTAACGAAAATATAGCCACACAATAATCAATAATGTCTTCAGAACTGGAAATATATTGATTAATTGAAACCAAGAGGTTCTGTTATGATTAGGGAGAGCAGAAAATAAGAAGAAAGAATTGGCTCAGAGCAATTAAGTGATCAATCTCAAAATGTAGGAGACGGTAATATCCTGTAAAGCTGGGAAGTTTTATTCATTGCTACTTATGTGTCAAGGTTCTTTTGATAAACACATTAAAATTACATCACAAGGAAACCTAGGTTCATTAATCTGAAGTATCTAAAGACACATGGTGTCTTCACAGATAACAGCGCTCAGAGGACAACATTTATTAACCTATTCTATGGGACTAGCAGGCATGAGGCCTTCCATGAATTAAATATTTGAACACAAGAATTTTGTAGTCCACTAAATGGAGTGGTGGTTTGTCAATGTCAGGTCCTCTCCCTGAAAAATTTTTCTCTTGTCCAACACAAGATATATATAATGTGTTTGTGTGTTTGGCCTAATCCTTGATAGATAATTGAAATGTATCAATTTGGCAGCTATCCAAGTTTCCTATTGGTCCTCATCTGTGTAATCAAAAGCTTTATTCTAGGCAATACCTAAAGATCTTTAAGCATGTGAAATGTTCTACTTCTATTATAAGTTCCAGAGCCACAGGGCTCTGAAAAGAGTCCCAGGATTCAGTAATACATATTCACTATAGTCTTCAAGGAATAAATCTGATTGTTACAGCAATCTTGAAATTATAGGAAATGGTGTTAAATTTTTGTCATACTAATACATATACGTTAATAGTGTTAGTATATTTGGACTCTGTCATAATCAGTCGAAACACAGCATAAATGCAGATAAGCATAGATTATGATTACTCAGGCTGATCCTTTCACTCTAGGTATATTCACTAGCAGACCTCTCCTCTCATGCTGTGTCTGTTGCTTCTGAATTGAAAAACATCTATGAGTAGATCTTCCTTCTCAAGAAACTCAGCACAATCATAATGGGTTTCTAAGAAAAGCAAAAAACTTAACTGCTTAGTATAGACTGTATCACTTGAGCTAGCAGGGCTTATAATTGTGTTTGTGCGATTTTTACCCCTGGTCCTAAACCCAGATCCTTTTGCATGATTACACACTTAGGTTGCACCACCAGCACTCTACATCAATTTTGACTATTTATAGAATGGCATGGTAAAAAAATTCCAAATAAAATACAAATTCACAAGAAGGAAGTCACAATAGATTCTATTTGAATGCACAGGAATATGTAGAGACTGTATACGACCAAAATGAAAAAATGTAGAACATTGGTCTTTGACCTTCCTAATGCTACAACACTTCAATAAAGTTTCTCATTTTCTGGTGATTCCTAATTGTAAAATTATTTAAATGCTATTTTACAGCTATTTCATAACTGTAATTTGGCTGATGTTTGCTAATATAAATATCTGATATACAAGATATTTGATATGAGGCCACTGTTAAAGAATTGATAGACCCTGAAAGGATCACAACCAATGGATTGAGAAAGATTGATCAACAAAAGAGAATAAATTCCTAGAAACATGATTTAAAAAATTAAATAACTATTTTATAAAAATATACAGAATCATAACAAACAATTTTAGAGCAGTTATACAATCTACCACTAATAAAGTGTGGGGCCTGATTGATTCCTTAGAGTTCTACCAAAGTTTAAAACAATAAGTTGTACCAATAACTCAAAATTAAAGAGAAAGGACATAATTACCCTGATGTCAAAACTTGATAAGAGTCCGACAGAAGAGAGAAATTAGGGCTCATTTTTTTCAAATTAACACAGATGCAAAATTTCTCAGTAAAATTGTTGGAAACCTTACTCAAGAACACCTTAGCAGGGAATAAAGGCAGAGGTTCTGATGGTTTTTTTTATTAGATATTTTCTCCATTTACATTTCAAATGCTATCCCCAAGCCTCCTATACCCTTCCCCTGACCTGTTCCCCAACCTACCCACTCCCACTTCCTGGCTCAGGCATTCCCCTGTACTGGAGAATATGATCTTCACAAGACCAAGGCCTCTTCTCCCATTGATGGCCGACTAGGCCATCCTCTGCTATATATGCAATTAAAGACATAGCTCCAGGGGGTACTGGGTAGTTCATATTGTTGCTCATCCTATAGGGTTGCAGACCCCTTTAGTTCCTTGGGTACTTTCTCTAGCTCCCTCAACAGGGGCCCTGTGTTCTATCTAATACGTGACTGTGAGCATTCAATTCTGTTCTGAAGTATTAACTCAGTCGTGTCCACACAGTGAATTTGAGAGTCTATGTGGCAGGAAACCTTATCACAAACATACACCTTATTGTATACAATATGCATTTGTGTATGTATATTATGTATTCACACACATATATGTATATGTGTATATACATATACATCATATACATATACACACACATACTATAATATGAAGTTTGTGTACCATGAAAAAATTAGTTTTGTGCTAACAATATAGATTTGACCCAATATATCCAAATAAAAAATTTGATGTAATACAAAAGCTAAAAGCTTTAAGGTGTAAATGACATTGTCTCAGTAGATACAGAAAAGCCATTTGACAAATGTCTTCATAACTCCCTGATAAAAGTGCTTAACGAATTACAGATAAAAATAATATTTCTCCACTTAAAAAGGAGAGATATAACAGTATTATAGTCATTTTAACATAAAATAAAACAAGGCTGGAATACTGCCCCCACTGTTTTTATTCAGTATAATGCATAAAGTTTTAGCAAGCACAATTTTTCAAGAGAAAAAATTCAAACAAAAAAATCAGATAAATTATTTACATTTCCATATAGTGTAAGCCTATGCAAACAACAACAACAACAAAAATCACTATATTCTCCACCAGGAAATTCTTAGATTTTTATAAATATTTTCAATAAGTAAAAGGCACACATAAAACAAAGGACTGGTATAAAGCTACAAAAATGGTAGCAAAAAAATAATTCCATTTATATAAATTACTTTCAAGAAAATAATATACTTAGAAATAAATGTAGTCAATGATATACAAGGACTCTACAATAGAATACTTTAAGACAGTAATTGAAGGAGACACTAGAAGATTAAAAAGTCTCCCATGTTCAGGGATAGGTAGAGTAACATTGTGAAAATTCTATATTGTCTAAAGCGAGTTATAGACGTGATACAATCATCTTTACAACCAAAATTAAATTCTCAATAGAACAAGAAGAGCAATTTTAAAATTCATCTGGAAACACAAATAACCCAAATAATCAGAGCAATCATTAATGGAAAACAGTGCAGAACATAACCTAAAATTATACTATGGAACCCCATTAACAAAAATAGCTTTGTACAGATATAAAAAGAGACATATAGACCATTAGAGAAGGAAAAACCACCAAGAAATGAACCTACCCTCTAGTGTGTAATAATGATAAGAGTAGTGAAATAAAGATACATAAAATTAGTAAGCCACAACTTAAAAGGTCAAAAAACATAAATACCTTGGAACTGCTAAAGAAAAATAGATAAATCACTTAGAAGAATGCACAAAGTCTTCCATTAAGAGACTCCAATAGCACATGAAATAATTCCAAATTTATCAAATGCGTTTACATGAAATTAAATAGTCGCTGCATCTCAGAAAAAAAAACAATTTTCAGGGCTCAAGACCTTACTTAGAAGAGGGAAAAATTGTTGCCAACTATGTATCAAATAGGGGATTACCAAAACACATTAAGAACTATAAAATGAATCTAGTTCCCCCAATCAAATAATCCAACCAACAAGACAAATGGGCTAAACACAGATGGTCAGTAAATGCTTGAATAATTACTCAACAGCCTCAGAATCAGGGAAATGACAATTAAAACTGCTTTGTGAATCCATCTCACCTATTAGCATTTCTGTCTTCAAGAAAACAAATGAGTGTAGATACTGTTGAAAACTGAACACCAGGAGGAGCTTCTACTTTCTATCAGTAGTGTATAAACTGATTCAACCAGTAGGGAACCCCGGAGTGAATGTTCCACTGAACACAGAAAACATACAACCTTGCCAAACCACAATACAGTATAAACCTGAATGCCTGTAAATCAACATGCCACAAATATACTTTCATATCCACATTTATAGAAACACTAGCTAGTCTCAATGTGCATGAATGGAAAAAAATGTGACAATATACACATTTTAAGCAGTTACAAATTAATAGAAATATCATAATTTCAGGAAAATGGATGTAACTGAAGAGTATAATGAGCAAAATAAGACAGATTTAGGAAGTCAATCACCAAGTATTTTCTCTCAAGAATAGTTTGTGTAGATTTAAGGTTGTATGTATGTGAGATAAATAAGAGAATGTAACTGGATACATGATGTGAAAACAGAAGAGGCATTTATGTGAGGATAGAGACTGGCAGAGGAGTCAAGGGGAAAAAGGACAAGAATGAAGGAGAGAGATGAATATTACCCATGCACAATGACATTTATTTGTTACAATGCCCCAATGAAGTCATTATTTATGCACCAACTAAACAATTTTTAAAAGTGAGCGAGAAATTTCACTTTGTGTATTGGAGTGGTTGGCAAATTTCAAATGAACTCCCTGAGTCTCTTGTGGAAATCTATTCTTTATTTTGTTTTGTTTTGGTGATTTATTTTTTCTTATTGATCAAGGAGGTATGTCCTTCCCACTAGTGCTTTGTCTGTCAAAGACCCAGTAAATAGGATGATAGCAACATCTCTTTTTCTAAATCAGGACAAATAAACGAATAATTTGAAGATAAAATTGTACCAGTATCCTGGCAACCTAAGTTGACTATATAATTTGACATTACATCAGAGTTTCAACCTGCTATGAAAAAACAAAGTAGATCACAGAGAGCAAAGAAAGACCCTGTTTTTCAGTCTTTCTGTGGACCATGGTGATGATATCTAAGAACACTGAGCCATGCATGCAGCTGCAACTTCCTGGCATGTTTGCTCACATAGACGATGAACAACAGGAAATGAAGCAGGGGTGTAATACCACGAAGAGTTTCCTAAAATAAATAGTTGACAAGTTGAAAATGTGTCTAATTCTTCCATGGTGCATTTCCTATATAGTTATTTACCTATATTGACTCATTTAAGTTCAATTGCCTGATAATGTTACCATGGCAATTTTAGGAAATAAAAGCAATGAATTCCCTACAGAAGAAAAGGAATGGCATTTGTGTTTTTATTTCAGGAGAAACATGTGCAATTGGATAATTTGGTTATGTTAAGAATATAAAACTTCTGAGACTTGAAGCACTGCAGATGTATGGAGACTGCTCCATCACAGGCAGCACAGACATCCGTCTTCACTTTTTATTTTATCAACCTGGATGGACTCTGTAGAACAGATGAACACCTGTGTCTTCCATGTCATGAAGAAACCAATTGGGAGCCAACCTGATTAGTGTGAATTTCATTATCTGGTAGAATATAGACATTGGGTTTTTGTTTTGTTTTGTTTTGTTTTGTTTTGTTTTGTTGCTTTCTCTCTGACCAAAAAAAAAAATTGTTTACAATAATACGGACATATTAACAAAATTTACAAATGCAAATTCTATCACTAACCATGTGAAACCTCAACTAGGGATACACTATTTGCTTCACATTTTCCCTAATTTATACTTACTGATGTTGAAACGCAACCCAGATACTAATTTGCTAGCATGCAAATAAAGTCACACACTATCTTTTACTCCTTTGCAAGGCTTGGTATGTCTAGTCTCCATGTAAATTGAATTTACCAAGGTAAGACCTAGTAAAATTGATACTAGTAAAATTTTAAAACCTATTCATTGCGTGGCAAATTCAGGGAAAGGCTAAAGTTTTATATGAGCTTCAGTCTTCAGAAGATGCCATAAGTGTTCCTCAAACCCAACAGGTCATTTCAATAAATATATTGACCCAATGAATTGAAAATGAGAATAGATGTGTAGGTTCCTTCCTTACAAATTATTTCTTGTTTCCTTTGGGATATCTCGGGAAAATATTTTTCCATACAATATCTGAAGATAGATTGTGTTATAGTTATATTATTTACAAGTAGTAAACACAAACATACCACCACCACCAACATCACCACCACCACCACCAACAACAACAAAAACACCAGTAGCAGTAGCAGCACCACATACATGAACATATTTCATCTTGTTTCTGAAAAATAATTTTAGGGTTTTATAAGATATGAGTTATTTTCTGTAACTGGAAGTAAAAAAAATCTTTTAAAGCTATATATACCCTTCTTTCACAATTAAATATGGTGGCAATTACCTTTATCACTGATTTAAGTTACATATATATGTATGTATGTATGTATGTATGTATGTATGTATGTATATGTGTGTGTGTGCATATGTGTGTGTGTGTGTATGTGTGTATCTGTGTGTCTGTGTATCTGTGTGTCTGTGTGTCTGTGTATTGTATATTGTATGTATCTGTGTGTCTGTGTGAGTGTGTGTTTGTATGCATGTGTCTACGTGGTGGGCTTTTAAAGTTCAGATGGCAACTTATAGGAGTTGCCTTTCTTCTAATTTTTGGTAACCAGTGTTAGAACTCAGGTCCTCAGTATAGGAATCAAATATATTTACCTGCTGAATTATTTTGCTGATACTTTCTGTGAACCATTTGACTTGTGATTGAATCTGTAGGGTGGCCTCATTCCTACCTATACTTAATAGTTAAATGTTAATTTAATTTTAAATTAATGTTTGGAGAAATTTTATACACAGTACTGTAATCAACTCCTGATATACCTGCCTCAGTCTCCAGAGTAGCAAGGCCTACAGTCCTAAAAACACCAAGCTCAGCTTATACTCTGTCTTTTTCTACATATTTTCAACTATTTTTAATTTATATATTTTCCATGTGAAAGCTGTATATGAGGTATAACATATTAAATAAAATATATAAAAAAGCAAATGTATAATATACACACACACACACACACACAAATATATATATTAAACACTGGAACACTGGTCTAAAATTGTACATGACCAAAATTGCAAGTTTGGGAAGAAAGTGTCTATTTCATTTTATAACACAGTCAATCCTGAAAGGAAGTAAGGTTAGTCAATCAAGACAACAATCTAGAAGCAGAAACTGATGAAAAGGCTATGGAGAAATGCTGATTGCCAGCTTCCTTGGCATGGGTAGCTCAGTCTGATCTCCCTCCTATGTGCCCCCTCCCTCCACCTACCCTGATTATTTTGTTCCCCCTTTTGAGTAGAATTAAACCATATACATTTTTTCTTTTTTTCTTGTTAAGCTCCATATGGTCTGTGAGTTGTATCATGTGAATTCTGAGCTTTTGGGTTAATATTCATTTATCAATAAATACATACCTTGTGTGTCCTTTTGTATCTAGGTTACATGGCTCAAGATATTTTCTAGATCTGTCCATTTGCCTGTGAATTTCATGAAGTCATTATTTTTAATAGCTGAATATTATTCCATTATGTAAATGTACCACATTTTCATTATCAATTCTTCTTTTGAGGGACATCTAGGTTGTTTACAACTTGTAGCTATTATAAATAAGGCTGCTATGAACATAGTGGATCACATGTCCTCTCATCTTCCACTACAGCTTGCCTTTTATCTGCCCAATCATCAGTTCTCCTTTATTTTACAAAGTAAGGTGGGAAGCAGAATTATAGGAAATCACCTGAGTGCTGACTCATTCCTTGTTCACTGAATTATCCAATATAATTAGCCCCAGATCTATCAACAACACAGGGCAACTGACCTAACAGACTGAAAGCCTCCCTGGAATTCTGTTTTACACAGGGTGGCAACTCCTACCCTGATAAAGAAACTGGGGAAATCTTACACTAACATCTTAACAGCACACCTGAAATCTCTAGAACAAAAAGAAACAAACTCACCCAAGAGGAATAGAAGGCAGGAAATAGAAAACTCAGAACTGAGATTAACTTAATAGAAACAAAGAAAACAATACAAAGAGTCAGCAAAACCAAAAGCTGGCTTTTTTAAAGAATCAACAAGATAGATAAACCCCTGGCCAAACTAAATAAAGGGCCAAGAAGCAGTATCCTAATTAATAAAATAAAATAAAAGGGAGACATAACAACAGAAAGAGAGGAAATTAAAAAAAATCATCATATATTACTACAAAAGCCTATACTCAACAAAACTTGGAAATCTAGATGAAATGGATGGTTTTCTAGACAGAAGCCACATACCAAAGTTAAATCAAGAACATATCGCAAAAAGAAATAGAAGTTATTAATAAACTCCCAACCAACAAAAGCCCAGGGCCATATGGTTTTAGTGCAGATTTCTACCAGACCTTCAAAGACCTGATACCTATGTTCCTCAAACTATTATATAAGATTGAAACAGAAGGAACACTACCTAAATCATTCTATGAAGCCACAATTACTCTGACACCTAAACCACACAAGGACCCAACCAAAGAAGAGAACTTCAGACCAATCTTGCTTATGAATATCAATGCAAAAATACTCAATTAAATTGTTGTAAACCATATCTAAGAGCACATAAAAAGTATCATTCACCACAATCAAGTAGACTTCATCCCAGGGATGCAAGGTTGGCTTAATGTATAAAAAACCATTAACATAGTCCATTAAATAAACAAACTCAAGAAAAACAATCACATGACAATCTTCTAAGATGCAGGAAAAAAATGTGACAAAATCCAAGGCCCCTTCATGTTAAAAGTACTTAAAGATTAGAAATTCAAGGTCCATACCTAAACATTATAAAAGCAATTTACTGCAAACCAACAGCAAATATCAAATTAAATGGAGACACACTTGTAGCAATCCCACTGAAATCAGGGACAAGGCAAGGATGTTCAAAAATTTTTGTTTGTTTGTTTTTTGTTTTGTTTTTGTTTTTGTTTTTGATTTTCAAGACAGGGTTTCTCTCTATAGCCCTGGCTGTCCTGGAACTCACTTTGAAGACCAGGCTGGCCTTGAACTCAGAAATCTGCCTGTCTCTGCCTCCGGAGTGCTGGGATAAAAGGCATGCACCACCAGGCCCAGCTTACAAAAAATTTAGCAGAGAACATCTCCAGCAGATAAACAACTTCAGCAAAGTGGCCAGATATAAAATTAACTCAAATAAATCAGTAGTCTTCCTTTATAAAAAAGATAAAAGGCTGAGAAAGAAATTAGGGAAGCAACTCCCTTCACAATAGTCACAAATTATATATTATCTTGAGGTAATAAACAAGGGAAAGATCTGTATGATAATAACTTCAAGTCTCTCAAGAAAGAAATCAAAGAAAATCTCAGAAAATGGAGAGATCTCCCATGCTCATGAATTGGCAGAATTATAGTAAAAATGACCATCCTACCAAAGGCAATCTATAGATTCAATACTATCCCCATCAAAATCCCAACACAATTCTCCAAAGACATGGAAAGAACAATTATCAAATTCATCTGGAAAGGTAAAAAGCACAGAATAGTGAAAACAATTCTTAACAATAAAAGAACAGCTGGGGGAATCACGATCCCTGACTTTAAGCTTTACTACAGAGCAATGGTGATGAAAACTGCATGGTACTGGTACAGAGACAGACAAGTTTATCAATGATATAGAATTGAAGACCCAGAAATTTATGAAGATCCACATATTTATGGTCTCTTGATCTTTGACAAAGATGCCAAAAATATACAAGGGAAAAAAGAAAACATCTTCAATAAATGGTTCTGGTCCAACTGGTTGTCTGTATGTAGAAGAAAGAAAATAAACTCATATTTGTCACCTTGTACAAAGTTCAAGTCCAAGTGGATCAAGGACCTCAACATAAAACCAGACACACTGAATCTAATAGAAGTGATAGTGGGAAAGAGCCTTGAACTCATTGGCACTGGGGGAAATTTCCTAAAGAGAACTCCAATGGCTCATGCTCTAAGAACAAGAATTGATAAATGGGACCTCTGAACTGTAAAGCTTCTATAAAGCAAAGGCAACCTACAAATTGGCAACCTACAGATTGGCAACCTACAGATTGGAAAAAAATATCTTCACTAACCCCACATCCAATAGAGGGCTAATATATAAAGAATTAAGGATGATAATCACCGAAAAACCAAACAACCCAATCAAAAAATGGGGTATAGAACTAAACTGAGAATTCATAACAGAGGAATCTCGAATGGGTCAAAAGCATCTAAAGAAATGTTCAAAGTCGTTAGGGATCAGAGGAATGAAAATTAAAATGACCCTGAGATTCCACTTTACACCAACCAGAATGGCTAAGATTAAAACCTATTGCAAACTGGTTTAACCACTCTGGAAATCAATCTGGAGGTTACTCAGAAAATTGGAAATAGATCTACCTGAAGACTCAGCTATACCACTCTTGGGAATATACCCAGAATATGTACCACCATGTCACAGGGGCATGTGTTCCACTATGTTCTTAGGGGCCTTATTTGTGGTAGCCAGAAGCTGGAAACAAAATATATATCCCAGGACAGAAGAATGAATACAGAAAATGTGGTTCATTTACACAGTGGAATACTTCTCAGCTATTAATGACAAAGACATCATGAGTTTTGCAGACAAATGGGTGGAACTAGAAAATATCATCCCGAGTGAGCTAACTCAGATACAAAATACATGTATGCTGTGTACTCAACAATTAGTTGATATTACCCCCCCCCAAAAAAAAAAAAGAAAAGAAAAAGAAAGAAATAGAAAAGTACAGAATACACAAGATACAGTCGACAGAACTCAAAAGGGTCAACAAGCTGAAGGGCCTAAGTGAGGATGCCTCAGTCCCACTTGGGAGAGAGAAGAAAGCAATCACAAGTGGGGAAGGAGTGAGGGACCTGCGACATAAAGTGGACTGGGGGTGGGAAGGAGTGGGCATGAAAGGGTAACCTGATCTGGTATTGGGTGAGGAAGAAAGACTGAAGCCCTGAAGGACAGCAGAAAGAATGGAAACAGGCAACCTTGGGAAACAGGAGATTGGTGGGGGGATCCTCTAGAATGCACCAGAGACCTGGGAGGTGAGAGACTCTCAGGAATCAAAGGGAGGAATCTTAGATGAAATGCCTGACAGTAGAAAAAAGGAATTTATAGAGTCCACCTCCAGCAGGAAAACAAGACATCAAGTGAGGGATGGGGTTGCCATCCCACAGTCACATGTGTGACCCATAATTGTTCATATCTGAAAGAATTACTGGAATGGAAGTGGAGAGGAGAGTGAGGCAAAGAAGGCCCAGTGACAGGCCCAAAGTTGGATTCAGCTCAAGGGGAGATTCCAAGGCCTGACACTATTACTGAGGCTATGGTGCACTCCCAAAAAGGGATCTATCGTGACTGCCCTACGAAAGACCCAACAAGCAGTCATATGAAGATATTTGCACCCAACCAATGAAAAGAAGAAGCTGACCCCTGTTGTTGAATTAGGGAAGGCTGAAAGAAGCTGAGGAGAAGGGCAACCCTGTAAGAGGATCCGCAGTCTTAATTAATCTGGACCCCTGAGATCTCAAACACTGGACCACCAAAGAGAAAGCATACACTCTGATATGAGGCCTCCAACAAACATACATTAGAGAAATACTGGGTTTGTGTTCATTCAGAGATGATGGACAGAAACTTCAAGAGACTGGAGGCCCCAGGTAATTTAGAGGTCAGATGGGGTAGAAGGTGGGGATATCTACATGGATACTGGGGGTTGGGGAGGAGGTATGGGATGTAAGAATAATTTTGTACTTTTCCATCTATAAAATGCATTTGATCACAGTTTCATAAAAATGTCTTAACGTCTTCAAATAAAGCAGCCCTTGAGGTAGGCAAAATAATTAATTAATCTTGCTGACATACTGTATTTTCTGATCTATTAAGTGCAGGTCACCAGTGTTGTGAAGACATTAGAAAATTGTCCTTGAAAATTTTCTATTTCTCTCTGTCTCTCTGTCTCTCTGAAGATGTCTCTGTTTTTCTTTCTCTAGATGGGAAAGATATTTGCTAATAAACTCAATTCTTGTAGAATTGTGTGTGTGTGTGTGTGTGAGAGAGAGAGAGAGAGAGAGACAGAGAGACAGAGAGAGACAGAGAGACAGAGAGAGAGACAGAGACAGAGAGAGAGAGAGAGAGAGAGAGAGAGAGAGAGAGAGAGAGAGAGAGTCTGTCTGTATGAATGTAATTTCCATGGCTATGATTTCTTAATCTTCAAACTTAAACTTAATCAACATTGTTTTTTGGTTTTTTTTGGTTTTTTTTTTTATGTGCACCGAACTTTCAAGATCCTTTTACTGTCTTTTAACAGAAAAAATCAGGAAAACAATAAACTGCAGAGTGATCAATGTTTTGCATGGGATACACTGTCTCTCAGACATCTCAGAAGACCTGGCCCCAGACTGTATGCCTTAGCTGGAATATTTCACAGCAGGTGTTGAAGGAAATATTCATTTCTCATTTGATAGCTTGCAAATGAAGATATTATTTTTCATAGTTTTGCCATTGTTAACTTTTTCTAACATCTGCCTCATTTTGAGTTGATCAAGTATAGATGTCAGCTAATATTTAACATTGAAAGGAAAGTGTAGAAAAACTATCTAAATTACTACAAAAAACCATGATTTTCTGCAGTTGATTCCAATGGTTTATTATTACCAAGGAATAATCTTTTATAAATTATTGCACTAAAGCAAAGGATTAATGAAAAAGATTTGTAGAGTTTTCCTAATAATATCTTCCTACTTTTGTTCTCCAAAATACCATAAAAAACAATTTTGTATAACAGATAATAAGCACATCTCTGCCTCCTACAATTTTGCACACATTCTTTTTGGCTTTTTGAAAGTTCTAAAGAAGGGACTAGAGAGATGGCTCAATGGGTTCTTTTCCAGAGGCCACAGGTTTAATTGCAATATCACATGGTGGCTCACAACTGTTTGTAACTGTAATTGTAGAGAGTCCAATACCCTCTTCTGACATATGCAAGCACCGTGCATGCAAACAGTACACAGAAGTACATGTAAACAAAACACCCTTATATGTAAAATAAAATAAAATAATTCCTTTTGTGAGCATACACCAAGATGGCTGAAGTGGAACAGAAGAAGTAGACTTGGACCAACTGCTGAACATGTCTTATGAGCCTCTGAAGTAGTTGTACAGCACCCACCAGAGGTGGTGCCTGAACCATCACCTGTGATGGAAGCAGGACTCACTACTCAAGCACTAGAGAAAGGTCAAGGAGGGCCCATACATGGAAAAGTCAGAGGTATTAAAGACTCACCTGGGGGGCATGATCATTTTGCCATGGTAGGCAGCATGGTGGGTGTGTTAAATGTCAAGTACTTCAAACAGGTGGATATCAAACCAGTTATCAGTCACGATGGGGGAGATTTCTCAATCACCTACAAGACTATGAAGCATGGCTGGCCTGGTCTCAGTGCTACCCACTCTTCCTTGTCACACCCCTCAAATAGTAGACATGGCCTGTAAAGATTCATGTAGAACAAAGAAGGAAAGAAACAGAGAGAGAGAAAGAGAGAGGGGGGAGGGAGGGAGGGAGGGAGGGAGGAAGGAAGGAAGGAAGGAAGGAAGGAAGGAAGGAAGGAAGGAAGGAAGGAAGGAAGGAAGGAAGGAAAAAGAAAGAAAGCTCTAAGAAAATAAAGACATGAATTTTTCCCCATAGTTTTCTAAGTGATCCTCAGAGAGAAACTTCCTTGTTCATTTTCAGAGTTATTTTCCATAATTCTCACCAAGCAATTTGCTCATGTTAACAGACTAGAGAAGGCTTCTTCAGCAATTAAGTTAAATCTTCAGTATTAATGAAGTACTTTATGGATGCTCCTGAATTCTACTAAGTTTAAGCTAAAATTGTGTTAGTTATTTTAGAAATAGATTCTTTGTCCATAAGAAGAGACCACGTTAATAAATGATGCTGTTTTAAATTTAATTCTCTTTCTGTATTTGTATTGTGCACATGAGTGTATGTGTTTGTAATGCATACATATAGGAGCCTTTGAAGTTCAGGAGAGTTGCTGAATCTTAAGAAACCAGCTTTACTGAGGGTTGTGAGACATAGCCTGAGTACTGAGAACTGAACCGCAAGGCAGGTCCTTTGCAAAAGCAGTAAGTGCTCATTTCTAGCTCTGACTTATGATACAGAAGATGTGTTTTCATGTTCCTTTACATTTGATTAGTAAGAAATGATTTTTGTCATTACAGAATTTCAAATGCTATGTACTAATCTGTCTTTTCTGAAGAATAAATATATTGTATTTCAAAATATTACTTGACTTTTCTCCTTGATTAGCACACTGCCTATATTTTTTTATCTCTCAGGGAGAGCTACAAACAGGTAGGGGCAACCATTCCAAGAGAAAGAGGTATGTTGCAGAAAGTAAAGCGAAACTGAAGTTCCATATCCTTGATATGCTGCTTTAAGATTTTGTATCTTTACTTTGGTCTCACCCTTGCTTTCTTCCTGCTTTTCTCCACTAAGCCTCAATTGCTCTCTTTTAGAAATGAACAGGTCTATTGTGTATCATCGTATGCTGTCAGTATGCAATTTGCTTTTTAATTTTATAGGAATTAAAATTAATATACTACATCTACTTGGAGTCTCAGAAAGTACTTTGGGGTTTTAACAACAGTTAAAACATTAAAGATGAAAGGGTGTAGGGGTATTGGAGTAAACACATTCTGTATTCTGATATGGCCATAAGCCTATAGGTGTCATAGAAGGTAATATGGTGGTTTGAATGAGAAGTGTTCTCTACAGTCTTAGTTATTACAATTGCCAAGGTCCAAAGCACTTTTGAGGGATGGGGTATAGCTTCACTGAAGGGGTAGCTCACAGAGGATGGGTTTTGAGAGGTCACATCTTGATTCTATTTATTCTCTCTGATTTGTGTTTGCAGAAGTACATGTGACTTCTTAATTCACTCTCACTGTGCTAGCTGTTAAATCTCCTTCATCAGTATCTCTTTTTCCATAATATTGCCATGACGTCTGATTAAAGCAGCAAGAAAATAGCTAATACAAACCTTTCTACAATAATGCCATTTTTACAAGTACAAACTTGTATAAAATTATAAACACATATACAGACATACATAACTGGTATTTACATTAGCAAGTTCAAAAATTATTTATATGATAATAATCAAAATTATGAGGTCAGTGTAAAAGTGACAATATTGCATGGCTACTAGGAGAACTAAAGACAGATCAAGATAATTTGGCTCTGAATTTACAACATTCCAGATCTCCACCTCTGTGGAGTCAACATTCAAACTCTTCTCTATCCATCAGTCACATGGTCTTGAAGGAAATTTAACATAGACATGTCTAAATTTTTTTTCCTTCACTGTAGATGTTAAACAGAAATTAAGAGCCATAGTCTCCATTATTTAATGTCATTGATAGGTATACCACATACACACACTGAGATTAATGGGGAGTTGGTGACTTTTTCGTCTTACCTTGAAACTGTTTTGCATTTGGTAAGCAGGAACATTTGCTTTAAGCAACAAAATATACAGTCTATGAAATGATTACCTGCCACCAACTCTACTAGGGATGCCTTCTTGTATTTTGTCTGAATTTGTGCAGTGTGTTCCCTCTATTGAAAGAATATTTCTCTTTCCTTCTACTGAATCCTTATGTTCTGCTGTATCCTGTAGTAGTCATCTGAAAACTAGCAGTATTCATGGGTAAGAACACAGATGGAATGAAGGCAGAGACACTTAGGGTTACTCTTATGGATGTACCTCAGTAATAAAACACTTTTCTACAATGCATTTAATTCCCAAGATTATGCATTTAATTCCAAAGATCTGGAGATATAAGAGGTTCTTATCTTGGAAATTGCGTGAAAGAGATGTTCAGTTTGTTTATTTCAGAGCTTCTATTTCTCATTAAAATATATTCAAATGGTGCAATTGATGGATGTTAACTGTACACGTTTCAAGAAATTAGTGAACATTTTGTGGGACCTTTGAGTAAGTATATTATAAATTAGGCCCAGAAATTCAAAAAGATTTAAGAATAAAAATATGTCTGAACTAAGAACACTTCATCTCTACTAGAATTCAGAAACATATCATACTGAAGATTTAGCTGCATTAAACACTGGGCATCTCCCCAAGATCTATTGCATATGTATCATATTGTACAATAAATTCTTTGAAACAATTTCAAGAATTTATTTCATTTTATGAGTTTTTAAAGTCTACTAAAAAAATAAATAGTAAGAACAGGCATACATTTGAAGATTTGCTATTACTTGTGTGGGGGTCATCAATAACATATTTCATATTAGAATACTTATATGTAACATTAAAAATATATAAAAATATCAATTTCAAATTAACATTTTAAAACTATAATAATCTTGTACTTCTTATAATTATACATCAAAATAAAATTGATAATATTACATACAGAAAAATAATATACTTTGTACTTAGAAATGTAAATTACATTATCTTTATAATTATAAAAGTATTTTAGAATGGTTGATAATGAAACTAATAACAAATATGCAATAACTCAAACACAGTAGGCTCATGGCTCTGAAGAATTGGCAAAAATAATTCCAAATTGAGATCTGTATTTAATAAAATACCAGTATTTCCAGTGGTTTATAATTCTATATTATAACATTCATTTCTTCTTCTAAGTTTGATTTATATATTGTATATTATATAGTTTCAATTAAATGCTTCTATCATATTTTATAGATATTAACACATATGATATAACTCAAAATCTCTGAGATTAATGTTTTATTAAAAATTTATATAATTTTGACATATTTATGTTTTAGTAGAATTAAGAAATAACCTTGTATGCCACCAGCGGTGGCACACTGCTGTAGTCCCAGGACTTGGGAGGCAGAGGCAGGCAGATTTCTGAGTTGGAGGCCAGCCTGTCTACAGAGTGAGTTCCAGGACAGCAGGGCTACACAGAGAAATCCTGTCTCAACAAACAAACAAAAAACCCTTATGCAAAACTTGCTAAATTAATAATAGTTTAATTAGTGGTTGTTGTAAATAAAACACCAAATTTATGCAGTCAAAATCAAAGAATATTTAAGAATTGGAAATGAAAGCACAAAGAGATTTTATCCCACTTAATTTGGCCTGCATTTCAGCCTCCACAACACAGAGAGACAAGCCTGTCTCAGCTTTCTGTCTCCCAGAATCAAGACATATGAATGGGATGAAGGAAAAGCTATATATACAACCTGACAAAATACAACAAAAGGAGGTTTCTTCCTTAATTCATGTTTCCAAAGTTGTAGTAACAGTGACAGGATAAAAACGGAGTGTATTAAGAGAAAGGCAATCACTGCTTGCAAGGCTTTGAAGTGGGCCATTGTGCTGGCATCTCTGTATCCTTGAATATCCTGCTGTATCTTCTTGTGATGTGTTGACAGGAAGAAGATGAGCAGTAGAAAAGTTGACAGGGACAAAATAATAAAGGGGACAGACAGAAAAATAATGTGAAGATTTAACACCTGTATTTGACAATTTGGTAATAAGAAATGAAGCTGTATGGTTATGTTTATTTGATGATATTCATTTATTCACATGTTAATCTCAAATTTAACCAGTAAAATATTTAACAAGAGGAACAGAGACACCAAAATTGTAACTGAAATTAATTTTTGAACTCGCCATTTTAGATAGAGAAAAGTAGAGTTAGAAAAATTGGCTATCTTGAGAAAATAAAAGACACCAAGGCATGTAGCAAGCCAGATGCTGATATGGTTAGATATAGTCCATGGATTACTAGCGAATTGCATCATTGTTCTAGTACTAGCTAAATCTGCATGCAATAAAGTAATCAGGAGATGTATTAGCATGAACCAGAGCAGACAAATTCTGGAAGTTTGCCAAAGTGGTGAGGATTTGATTAACAAATGAAATTTTTTTCTCTTAACCCAATCTATGCAGTGCACCAAGACCATTAATCCATTTCTTATAAGTCCAATTATTAATTCAATGAATAAAATGGTTAGAAGTATGCTCTGGGAGAAATCAAATGTTCTCCTCAAAGAATGCTCCATTTTATTTATTAGTTCTAAAGAATTACAAATATATTCATTTGAAGTGTGATTTTTAACATGCATTTTTAAAGATTTTTGATGATTTCTGAGTTCATTCTCATACAATATTTATACTTAACTCTCTCACATACATTATTAGAGGAACAAACATGGAGATATTACAGTGATGGAGTCTGAAGCTCATTCCACAAAAAAGTGTCTTGTCACACAGCTCAGGAGAGTCAGACCAGAAGTCGTATTTTCTAGCCAATGATAAAGAAAAGATTGGGAACTTACATGCTTTTGCACCAAGGAAAATAGCATGCGTTTCATCACCTACCTGTATTTGCTTCAATCTATGTGTTTTCATATGACATTTTTGCTCCTGTGGAGGAAACTTTTAGAAATTATAATGAATATAAAAAAGAACAAAATTTAAACAAATCTGAGACTCTCTTAGGTATAAGGCTTTATAAGTACAGCAACTTTCAGAGGCCTTATATATGATGTCCTTATCTTTCATATTCTTATCTCTGTAACATTGTCATGAGGATTTTTAATCTTCCAATAATAAGTAGTAAAACAATATTTCCTCATTATCTCATATACACATATACATCTGTACTATGTTCACCTGTAAGTATGTATTTATTGAGATTCAAATAATTTTTAAATTTTTCTATAATGTATCTACATTGGCCAATATTATTGTGCAGATAGATCATGCTCAGTATTATCCAAGTTGGTCAGGTCATGTTTATTATGAGCTTTCCATGTTACCGGATGTAATATGACTACACTATCCATGAATGTAAGAAGGGAAATTTGTTGTGACCAATCAACAAAGATTAGTTCATCCGTAAAGTAGGACACCTCCTTATTCTTGGCCCCTCTTTTGAATGGTACAATAGATTCTTCCATTAGAAGTAAACACCATCAGATTGTAGTCACCTCTCCCTTAATGTTCCTTGAGCATATGTACTGTAAACATAACTGATTGTCACCCAAGCAGAAGAAGAATGTCAGACATGCTGGGAAACATGAAGAAAGTACACTTTGATATAGTCATTATTCAGTATCTAAAGAGAAATACAGAATGTAATTTGGTTGCCAAATATGTTGTAGACAGCAAAGAATAACATGCAATGATTTAAAGTCTCTGATTAATAATACTTTCAGTATCTGAAGCAATAATGCAGAAGGAAAGTAAACAATTTAAGGACTTAGAAATCTCCATCTTTTGGTTGTATGTTCCATGAAGAAGACAAAACAGACTGCTGTGGGACATATTAGGGAAAACATCTAAGAATGGAACTACACACATACATTCAGTGTAGAGGCAGGATGTTCCCTGTGGCTTGGATCCTTCCAGGTAGCAAAATGAGGTAAAGTATGAAGAGGAACAGGACTTTGGGTGGGGTTCAGTGGCATGAGTGCTGATAGTAAGGCTCCAAGGTGTTTCAGGAAGGCCTCAGGATTAGGATTTCAAGCAAGAATTACACTCACCTGCACAGAGTTCTTCCTGATATCTTTTATCCAGACTTGGAATCATAATAGTTTCTACCCAACAAATAACAGATCCTGGGGAGAGAGTGTTTCTATACAAGCTGAGAATGGCACACAGTATTATTCTAACATTTCATCTACAAAATACAATTAAAAGTCTGTATGAATTCAAAATGCTAAGTCCAGTGCATTGGAAATGATGCACCTTAATGTTTGTCAATCATCGGTCAATATGCCAGAACTATCTTTAAAAGTAAGTGTGTCATAGCTAAGTTCCCTCACCTATTCCAAAGCCAGTTTTAATGTACCTGTTTTATCTATAATAATTGTATATTATTTTAATTTTTATTTATGACCAATCAAAGCAGTGATTACACAAAATTCAAATGCTAACAGAAACGCTTAATCAAGTAAAATTTCATTTCTTTCTCAAGCCAAAATAAGTGTGCTGTTAATAATTTGATGTGTTTATTTCAATCAATGTTTATTTTATGACATCTAAAGTGTCTCTGACAAGCAGAGCCAATTGCAACAGGTTTAGGACAACTGAATCACCTGGAAAGGAAACCCTTCAACTTGTTGAGCTGCAGGTTTTGCAGGTTATGTAATGCAATACAAGTCTCCAGCTCTAATGACCCATGCTAGGATGAGGTGTTTTTTGGTTTTTGGTTTTTGTTTGTTTGTTTGTTTGTTTGTTTTATGTAACTGTCTTTGAGCCACTTATGTTCCTACCAGTAATCCTTAACGTTTTCATTAGTAACCCCAATAAAACTCAATAGGTCCCAAGTTAAACTTTAGGACTTTGATTTCTCACCAGTTCCAAATATGGGAGAGTAGATGCTTTTTCCTGTCCCCAAAGGAGTATTTTCACATCACTGTATTTAAATCCAATTTGAAAGTGTTTGGTTACTCCTAAGAGTTTATGGGCATCACAATATGGAATTGTTTGATTAAAGGTAAAATGATGACACACGGTTAGATAGGTATGAAAATGGATGGATCTGAGAGGACTTGGGGAGAGGGGCAAAAAGTATCAAAATATAATATATGGAATTCTCAAAAACTAATAAAATAGTTTCAAAACATGGTACCTCAGTGATAACTTGTTACTTAGGCAAATTTCAGATGATCACAATCCTCCTGAAAATTTTAATTTTTTATTGTGAACTAGGTACTGGGTTTCAAAATTTTACTAGCTGACATGATAAACCCAAAACTATGCATGGATTTGCAAAAGGTATGCAGCTGTAGAATGCAAGATAATATGCTTCTTCTGCATGTTAGTAAACCAGATTATAGGCTTCAAGTGAAATATTATCTTAGAAGATGAAGAAAGCTATCCATGAAATTCATGAATGGGGCAAATTTGGTTTTTTTATTAGGAATAATAAAACAGCATGGAAATCATTGTATATTACGTTGCTGTCATTTTTGTTTGAGCTTAGTCAAATAATTAAGGAAAAGAACTTTAACACATTCCAAAGGATGATGGACTTTCATGTTAGACATTAGATCCCAATTGCATGAACATGACAGGCAACACCTTTCAAACAAGAATCTACATGCACTCTGTTTCTTTTTTCCTTAGCTTCTCTTTGACAAAAAAACAGGGCACATTTTTAAATATATAATGTCAAAGAGACATGAAAGACAATATCTGAATGGTAGCTTCTCTCTTTCAGCTAGTGTAGTAGAGAATCTGGAATGAGATCGGCTTTGCTTTCCTTTTATTTGTATAAGCTATGTCATCCCTTGGTTGTGAGCTTGACTTAACTCATTTCTAATAAAGAGAATAGAACTATTGTATAGGGATATCAATCCTGGCAGTGCTTGTTTTGTTGTCTTCCTAAAGGCAGAAAGGTCTCAAATCATCAAATTTATCTAAATTTCAGGTTCTCTAAATATGATCATTTTTCTATCCATACCCTTTGAAAAGGCATAGCTTCTCTGGACAAAATTCAATGAAGATCTGAATCCTGACAATGCCCTAGTGAACTTCAAAATTGGTTAGCTTCCACGTTTTCTCCCAAACTAATGACAGAGAGATTTTAAATTAATAAATATATAAAAAACATTAGAGGCAGTTGTAATTAAATTAAGCTTTACCTCAATCTTGTTGCTTAGAGTTATCCTGTTGGGAGAGTGGTTTGTTTTAAAACCATGAATAATAAATACTTCAAAGAGAGAGCTCATGAAGTATTCTTATCGATAAGCCTCAAATAATAGATACAAAAATAACAAAAACAAAACCAATCATTTTTATAATAGAAATTTTATGTAAGTATTTTAGTTATGATCTTGACACTCTCTGGAAGTGACTCTACATTTTATCAATATCAGAAACATGCTTACTAAGAAAAGAATATAGGTAAACCAATCACCTGTAATAAATTGGACCCCAAAGGCTAAAGAGTAAATGCATATATATATTGCTGTGGATCTTAATGACATTGTTATCCTAAAGAAGTCTGGATAAAATTTGGACAGCTGACTTAAGAGAAATCTGCCTCAGTATTTCCCATAACACCAGGACAGGAAGGAAAATTATCTCCATTTAGTTCACTGAAATCAGAGAACATAATTCCTGAAATTCAAATTCTCCAACCTGGCCTTAGATTCTGCCTCATTGAATTCTATGATGCAGAGACAGTATTGCAACACATTCAAATAATTGAATTGGTTCTCATTTGCAAAACTAGTTTTAAAGGTCTCTTGATTCTTCAAAATTTAATGTGTTCTATGATACTCTGGGTATGGGTTTTAGCTCTATAGTTAAGGAGAACAATGTTTCATAAATCCAAATGAAAACTCAAAGAGAAAAAAAAAGTGATCATTTCAAGTAAGATTCCTGCTAAGTTAAAAGTTAATGATTTTTTTTTCTTTAAAATAATATTAACTAAGTGTGGACAGCTTTGAGGATTTCTGATTCTTCTCTCTCTCTCTGTCTCTCTCTCTCTCTTTCTCTCTCTCTCCCCCCCCCCTCTCTCTCCCCTTCCTCTAACCTGTCCCTTCTATCTTCCCTCATGCTAATTTAAACAACTCTGAGTGGTGTGATGTGGAATTACAACATGAATAACTTCTTTTATTTAGAATATTGATCCTAGAGTAAGAAGAGCTGAATCCAATCCTGTGGCAAATTGGCAGACATACTGTCTTGCTGTCACCTTTAGATTGAAGTCACCACACTGAGAGTGATGAGAGAAGCTCAGAATACCAGGAAAGTAAGAATTTACTAGGTTAGTGATGTTCCTAGAATGCACAATGCACAAGTCTCTTATCCAAGGTTATTTAAGCAACAAACACTGGGGAGAGGAGAATGTTTTACTTATGAGCTGACTGTAAGGCATACATCTTTCTTACGTGCTGACTATTGCTGGGATAGACACCTTACAAATGCAGCTATCCTGAGACACCCATGTCCCTGTAAGTAAGTGACCACTTTCCTATCCTCTCATAGACAACTCATATAAACTCAATGGTTCAATAAGCTGAACATGGGTGAAATCATTATTTTTGTTTGTCATTAGTGTGTTTTTATTAGGTATTTGTTTCATTTACATTTCCAATGCTATCCCAAAAGTCCCCCACACACTCTCCCACCCACCCACTCCCACTTCTTGGCCCTGGTGTTCCCTTGTACTGAGGCAGATAAAGTTTGCACGACCAATGGGCCTCTTTCCAAAGATGGCCAAACTAGGCCATCTTCTGATACATATGCAGCTAGAAACACAAGCTCTTGGGGGTACTGGGTAATTCATATTGTTGTTCTACCTATAGGGTTGCAGATCCCTTTAGCTCCTTGAATACTTTCTCTAGCTCCTCCCTTGGGGGCCCTGTGTTCCATCCAGTAGCTGACTGTGACCATCCACTTCTGTGTTTACTAGGCCCCGGCATAGTCTCACAAGAGACAGCTATATCTGGGTCCTTTCAGCAAAATCTTGCTAGTGTATGCAATGGTGTCAGCGTTTGGAAGCTGATTATGGGATGGATCCCCAGATATGGCAGTCTCTAGATAGTCCATCCTTTCGTCTCAGCTCCAAACTGTGTCTCTGTAACTCCTTTCATGGGTGTTTTGTTCCCAATTCTAAGAAGGGGCAAAGTGTCCACACTTTGGTCTTCATTGTTCTTGAGATTCATGTGTTTAGCAAATTGTACCTTATTTCTTGGGTATTCTAAGTTTCTGGGCTAATATCCACTTATCAGTCAGTACATATTGTGTGAGTTCTTTTGTGATTGGATTACCTCACTCAGGATGATGCCCTCCAGGTCCATCCATTTGCCTAGGAATTTCATAAATTCATTCTTTTTAATAGCTGAGTAGTATTTATTATTCTTTGACAATTCAAATGCTTTCTTTAATTTCATAGTCATTTCTCTATCACTTTTATTTCATAGAGTTGAACATAAAATAATCACAACCAATATATGATACATAAAAACTACATGATGTAAATAGAAAACCACAAAATATATGTAAAAAATATGTATTCTATTTAAGTTGTAGCAAATTCCAATTTGCTGTAACAGAACAATCTTCATCAGAGTTAGTATGATTTCTGGATGAAACGAAAATATTCTCTACCTTAAAGATCTCTACAAGTGTCAGTATGTGAAGATCTTTTAATACATTTTAGAAAGACAAAAAGAAAATTTTTCAGGAAATAGAGACACTGATTCTGAATTCTGTCTGTAATACCCTCAGGCCATTAAGTTTGCAATGTCAGGAAACAGTCACTTCATAACATATGAAAACAAGAACCATATAGATTCTTATTGGTCAATAAACTAATCTTTTTTATTAGATATTTTCTTTATTTACATTTCAAATGTTATCCCCTTTCTTAGTTTCCCCTCTGAAAACTATCTTCGCCCCCTCCCTGTGTTCCCCAACCCACCCACTCCTGCTTCCTGACCCAGGCATTCCCCTATACTGAGGAATAGAACCTTCTCAGGACAAAGGACATATCCTCCCATTGATGATCAAATAGGCCACCCTCTGCTACATATGCAGTTAGAGTCATAGTCCATCCATGTGTTTTCTTTGATTGGTGGTTTACTCCCATGGAGCTGTCGGATTACTGGTTAGTTCATATTGTTCTTCCTAGGGGGCTGCAAACCTAGTCAACTGCTTGGGTACTTTCTCTAACTCCTTCAATGGAGACCCTGTGCTTCATCTAATGGATGTCTGTGGGCATTCACTTCGTTTGTTTGTTTGTTTGTTTATTTGTTTGTTTGTTTTTTCAAGATAGTGTTTCTCTGCATAGCCCTGACTGTCCTGGAGCTCACTTTGTAGACCAGGCTGTCCTTGAACTCAGAAATCCACCTGCCTCTGCATTCCAATCCTGGGATTAAACGAGTGCAGGCAATGACAGAGCCTCTCTGGAGACAGCTATATCAGGCTCCTGTCAGCAAGCACTTGTTGGAATTCACAATAGTGTCTGGGTATGGGATAGACCCCAAGGTGGGGCAGTTTCTGGATGGTCATTCCTTCAATCTCTACTCTGAAATTTGTCTCTGTAACTCTTTTCATGGATATTTTGTTCCTCCTTCTAAGAAGGATTGATGTGTCTACACTTAGGTCTTCCTTCTTCTTGAGTTTCATGTGATGTGCAAATTGTATCTTGGGTATTCTGAGATTCGGGGCTAATATCCGCTCATCAGTGAGTGCATATCATGTGTGTTCTTTTGTGATTGGGTTACCTCACTTAGTATGATATCCTCCAGATCTATCCATCTGTCTAAGATTTCTTGACTTCATTGTTTTTAATAGCGGAGAAGTACCCCACTGTGCAAATGTAACAAATTTTCTGTATCCATTCCTCTGTTGAGGGACATCTGGGTTCTTTCCAGATTCTGGCTATTATAAATAATGCTGCTGTGAACATAGTGGAGCATGTGTCCTTATTACAACTTGGAGCATCTTCTGGGTATATACCCAGGAGTGGTTCTGTTGGATCTTCCAGTAGCACTATGTCCAATTTTCTGAGGAACCGCCAGATGGATTTCCAAAGTGGTTGTACCAGCTTGTAATCCCACTAACAATGGAGGAGTGTTCCTCTTTCTCCACATCCTCGCCAGCATCTGCTGTCACCTGAATTTTTTATTTTAGCCATTCTGACTGGTGTGAGGTGGAATCTCAGTGTTGTTTTGATTTGCATTTCCCTGATGATTAAAGATGTTGAACTTTTTTTAGGGGCTTCTAATCCATTTGGTATTCTTCAGCTGAGAATTCTTTGTTTAGCTCTGTACCCCATTTTTACTAGGGTTATTTAAATTTCTAGAGTCCAACTTCTTGAGTTCTTTATATATATTGGATATTAGCCCCCTGTCGAACTTAGGATTGGTAAAGGTATTTACCCAACTGTTGGTTAGCATTTTGTCTTACTGACAGTGTCCTTTGCCTTATAAAAACTTTACAATTTTAGGAGGTCCCATTTGTGTATACTTAATCTTACAGCATAAGCCATTATTGTTCTGTTCAGGAAATTTTTCCCTTTGCCCAAATCTTTGAGGCTCTTCCCCACTTTCTCCTCTATAAGTTTCAGTGTCTCTGGTTTTATGTGGAGTTCCTTGATCCACTTAGACTTAAGTTTTGTACAAAGAGATAAGAATGGATCAATTTGCCTTCTTCTACATGCTAACCACCAGTTGAGCCAGGACCATTTGATGAAAATGATGTCTTCTTTCCACTGGATGGTTTTAGCACCTTTGTCAAAAATCAAGTGACCATAGGTGTGTGGATTCATTTCTGGGACTTCAGTTCTATTCCATTGATCTACCTGTGTGTCACTGTTCAAGTACCATGAAGTTTTTATCACAATTGCTCTGTAGTACACCTTGAGGTCAGGCAGGGTGATCCCACCAGAGGTGCTTTTACTGTTGAGAATAGTTTTTGCTATCCTAGGTTTTGTTTGTTTGTTTTTTTCCAGAAGAATTTGCAAATTGCCCTTTCTAATTCTGAAGAATTGAGTTGGAATTTTGATAGGGATAGCATTGAATCCGTATATTGCTTTCCGCAATTTCTATATTAATCCTGCCAATCAATGAGCATGGGGAATCTTTCCATCTTCTGAGATCTTTGATTTCTTTCTTCAGAGACTTGAAGTTCTTATCATACAGATCTTTCTCTTCCTTAGTAATAGTCACATCAAGGTATTTTATATGATTCATGACTCTTTTGAAGGGGGTTGTATCCCTAATTTCTTTCTCAGCCTGTTTATCCTTTGTGTAGAAAAAGGCCACTGATTTGTTTGAGTTAATTTTATATCCAGCTACTTCACTGAAGTTGTTTATCAGGTTTAGGAGTTCTCTGGTGGAATTTTTGGGGTCACTTATATATACTATCATATCATCTGCAAATAGTGATATTTTGACTTCTTCCTTTTCAATTCGTATTCCCTTGATCTCCTTTTGTTGTCAAATTGCTCTTCGAGAACTTCAAGTACTATATTGAATAGGTAGGGAGAAAATGGGCAGCCTTGTCTAGTCCCTGATTTTAGTGGGATTGCTTCAAGTTTCTCTCCATTTAGTTTGCTGTTGGCTACTGGTTTGCTGTATATTGCTTTTATTATGTTCCTATATGGGCCTTGAACTCCTGATCTTTCCAAGAGTCTTATCATGAATGATTGTTGGATTTTTGTCGAATGTTTCTCAGCATTTAATGAGGTCATCATGTGGTTTTTGTCTTTGAGTTTGTTTATATAGTGGATTACGTTGATGGATTTCTGTACATTGAACCATTCCTGCATGCCTGGGATGAAGCCTACTTGATCATCCTTTTCATGTATTCTTGGATTTGGTTTGTGAGAATTTTATTGAGTATTTCTGCATATTCTAATATTTATAAGGGAAATTGGTCTGAATTTGTCTTTCTTTGTTGGAACTTTGTGTGGTTTAAGTATCAGAGTAATTGTGGCTTCGTAGAATGAACTAGGTAGAGTACCTTCTGTTTCTATTTTGTGGAATAGTTTGAGGAGTATTGGATTTAGGTCCTCTTTGAAGGTCTGATCGAACTCTGCACTAAGCCCATCAGGTCTTGGGCTTTGTTTTTTGTTGGGAGAAATTTAATGACCATTTCTATTTGGGGGGCAATATGGAAATGTTTTGATTGATAATTTGATCCTGTTTTAACTTTGGTACCTGGTATCTGTCTAGAAAATTGCTCATTTCTTCTAGATTTCCCAGTTGTGTGGAGTATCGCCTTTAGTAGTGGGATCTGATGATATTTTGAATTTCCTCAGTTTCTGTTGTTATGTATCCCTTTTCATTTCTGATTTTGCTAATTAGGATACTGTCCCTGTGCCCTCTAGTTAGTCTAACTAAGGGTTATCTATCTTGATGTTTTTCTTGAAGAACCAGCTCCTAGTTTCATTGATTTGCTGAATGATTCTTTTTGTTTCTATTTGGTTGACTTCAGTCCTGAGTTTGATTATTTCCTGCCATCTACTCCTCTTGGGTGAATTTGCTTATGTTTGCTCTAGAGCTTGTAGGTGTGCTATAAAGCTGCTCATATATGGTCTTCCAGATTCTTTTTGGAGCTACTCAGAACTATGAGTTTTCCTCTTAAGACTACTTTTATTGTGTCCCATAAATTTGGATATGTTATGGCTCCATTTTCATTAAACTTTAAAAAGTCTTTAATTTATTTCTTCCTTGACTAAGTTATCACTGAGTAGAGTGTTGTTCAGCTTCTGCATGTATGTGGGCTTTCTATTATTTATGTTTTTATTGAAGATCAGCCTTAGTCCATGGTTATCTGATAAGATGCATGGGATTATTTCAATATTTTTGTATCTGTGAAGCCTGTTTTTTTTGTTTTTGTTTTTATGCATTTGATGTTTTGATTATTAAGTGACAGAAAGAGTTTCTTGTCTGATCTAAACTATTTGGAATTCTTTAGGTTTTTTATATGTTCCTTAGCATCTCTTTTTTAGGTTGGGGAAATTTTCTTCTATAGTTTTGTTGAAGATATTTACTGGCCCTTTAAGTTGGAAATCTTCCTTCTCATCTATAACTATTGTCCTTAGGTTTGGTCTTCTTATTGTGTCCTGGATTTCCTGGATTTTTGGGATTAGGATCTTTTTGCATTTCACATTTTCTTTGCTGTGTCAATGTTTTCTATGGTATCTTCTGCCCCTGAGATTCTCTCTTCTATCTCTTTTATTCTGTTTGTTATACTTGCATATATGGCTCCTGACTTCTTACCTAGGTTTTCTCTTTCCAGAGTTGTCTCCCTTTGTGATTTCCTTTTTTTTTTCTTTTTATACTTTTTTATTTTTTATAACATTTTTATTAGATATTTTCTTTTTATACATTTTAAATGCTATCTTGAAACTCCCCTATACCCTCCCCCTGCCCTGCTCCCCTACCCATCCACTCCTACTTCTTGGCCCTGGCTTTTCCCTGGACAGGGGCATATAAAGTTTGCAATACAAAGGGGCTTCTCTTCCCAGTGATGGCCAACTAGGCCATCTTCTGCTACATATGCAGCTAGAGACATGAACTCTGGGGGTACTGGTTACTTCATATTGTTGTTCCACTTATAGGGTTGCAGACCCCTTCAGCTCCTTGGGTGCTTTCTTTATCTTCTCCATTGGGGGCCCTGTGTTCCATCTTAGAGATGACTGTGAGCATCCACTTCTGCATTTGACAGATACTGGCATAGCCTCATATGAGACAGCTATACCAGGGTCCCTTCAGCAAAATCTTGCTGGCATATGCAATAGTGTCTGGATTTGGTAGCTGATTATAGGATGGATCCCCGGGTGGGGTAGTCTCTGGATAGTCCATCCTTTCTTTCATTTTAGCTCCAAATTTGTCTCTGTAACTCCTTTCATGGATATTTTGTTCCCTATTCTAAGGAGGAATGAAGTATCCACATGTTGGTCTTCCCTCTTCTTGATTGTCTTGTGTTTTTCAAATTGTATCTTGGGTGTTCTGTTTCTGGGCTAATATTCACTTATCAGTGAGTGCATATCTAATGACTTCTTTTGTGATTGGATTACCTCACTAAGGATGATATCCTCCAGATACATGCATTTGTCCAAGAATTTCATAAATTCATTGTTTTTAATAGCTGAGTAGTACTCCATTGTTTAAATGTACCACATTTACTGTATCCATTCTTCTGTAGAGGGACATCTGGGTTCTTTCCAGCTTCTGGCTATTATAAATAAGGCTGCTATGAACATAATGGAGCATGTGTTCTTATTACCAGTTGGAAATTCTTCTGGGTATATGCCCAGGAGAGTTATTGCTGGATCTTCTGGTAGTATTATGTCCAATTTTCTGAGGAACCTCCAGACTGACTTCCAGAGTGGTTGGACAATCTTGCAATCCCACCAGCAATAGAGGAGTATTCCTCTTTCTCCACATCCTTGCCAGCATCTGCTGCTACTTGAAATTTTGATCTTAGCAATTCTGACTGGTGTGAGGTGGAATCTCAAGGTTGTTTTGATTTGCATTTCTCTGATGATGATTAAGGATGTTGAACATTTTTTTTTCAGGTGCTTTTCAGCCATTCAGTATTCCTCAGTTGAGAATTCCTTGTTTAGCTCTGTACCCCATTTTTAATGGGGTTATTTGAATTTCTGGAGTCCAGCTTCTTAAGCTCTTTGTATGCATTGGATATTAGTCCCCTATCAGATTTAGGATTGGTAAAAATCCTTTCCTAATCTGTTGGTGGCCTTTTTGTCCTATTGACAATGTCTTTTGCCTTATAGAGGCATTACAATTTTATGAAGTCCCATTTGTCAATTCTTGATCTTTCAGCACAAGCCATTGCTGCTCTGTTTAGGATTTTTTTCCCCTGTGCCCATATCTCTGAGGCTTTCCCCCACTTTTTCCTCTATTAATTTCAGTGTCTCCAGTTTTATGTGGAGGTCTTTGATCCACTTAGACTTGAGCTTTTTACAAGGAAATAAGAATGGATCAATTTGTATTCTTCTACATGATAACCACCAGTTGTTCCAGCACCGTTTGTTGAAAATGCTATCTTTTTTCCACTGGATGGTTTTAGCTACCTTGTCAAATTATTATGTCTTTCTTATAGTCCTCCATCATCATCATGAGAAGTGACTTTAGATCCTTATCTTGCTTTTCTTTTATGATGGTGTATCCAAGATTTGCTTAGGTGGGAGTATTGGTTTCTGATGATGCCAAATAACCTTAGTTTCTGTTGCTTCTGCTTTTATGCCTGCCTCCCACCATTTCATTATCTCAAGTGCTCCCTGCCCTAGATATATCCGATTGGAGCCTGTCCTTCCTGTAACCCTTGTTTAGTCAGAACTTATCAGATTCCAGCTTTCTTTGTGATCCTGGGATTCTGGGATCCTGTGATGCTGAGATTCTGTGTGTGTCAGAGTTCTTGGCAGTCAAGCTTTCTCTGAGACCCTGAGATCCTGGTGTGGCCAAGCTCCTGGGAATCCTGGGATCCTATGATCCTGGGATCCTAACATCCTGGGCATTTTAGAACGTCTGGAAGTGGTACCTCCTCTGGAGACCATGGGGCTGTCTGCTGAGTTTGAAACCAAGGTAGACCAGCACCAACAGGAAGAAACCTGACCAACTGGTTGGGCGGGATTCTTGTGTCCCTGCTTCTGGTAGTCCCTCGTACCCCTGGTTCTGTTGGAACAGATGTGGTTTTCCAATCACCAGTGATCCTAAGATCCTGGACTTGCTAGGGTGCCTATGGGGTGGGGAGCCCTCTGGGGATTGTAGGACGTCCGCCAAGTTTGGGTACAAGGTGGCCTGGCATTGGCCCAATAAATTAATCTTATCAATTATATTTTGACATTCCATTTCACCTTCATATTGTCAAATTTTTCATTTATTTCTTAGCATTAATCTAACATATTAAATAAAGATGCAGACATTAATTGAAGATAATATCACACAGAAATAATCACTGTAATATATTAATTATAGTTTAGGTTTATACTGGGTCTTTCTATGTAGCCTTAAGTAAAATGAAGATCATTGTCCAACAAAGTTGGCCTTACATCATAGGTTTTCATTATCTCTGTCTTCCAAATGTTGAGATATGGTCATGTGCTACCACATCTGACAGCTGTTGATGACATTTCACAATTCTTATTTGGTTTAGCGACCAAACACAATTATATTTATATATTTTGTTGTTGAGGCCGGCCAGCGGCTCACATGTCTGGGTTCTAACCTGGAAGGCATCCTGGAATCTGGAAAAGAAGAGGGGGCTAGGCGACGTGAGAAAGATGAAACCAAGACAACGGTCTGATCAAGGTTCAATTTTACTATTCCAGACACTGGGTTATGAAGCAGGGGAAAGGGGCCCATTCCCGCCAAATCATCCTGGAGGCCAGTTTAGGTGACCACGTGTTTAGCTCCTGAACAGCCAGGCGGCAGGCAGCAGTGGGGGTGGCAGAACGATAGGGCAGCAGGCTCCACCCTGATGCTCTCTTCTTGCTAATAGTGAAACCTGAGCAACCAGGTTTCAGGCTGAGGGGAGGGGGAGGTTATATTTTGTATGTTTTTTGTAGGAATAATATTAGTCCAACAGTTATAAACCTGGACAAGAAGCCTTAAAATTTTAGAATAGTAATACAAAACCCTACAAAAGAAAACATGCTAAGTAGAAGAATATAAATCTTGGACAGCCTGTACGAGATGTTAAATTTGTTTATTTCAGAGCTTTGGTTTCTCATTAAAATTTATTCAAGTGGTAAAATAGATAGTTATTAATTATAACTATTTTAAAATAAATGAATGCATATTGTGTGGAGTATGGAAAAGTATATCTTAGATTTGATACAGAAATTTTTAATAATAAAATTAGGACTGAACAATGCATTCTTTATCTCTAGTAAAATTCAGAATCATATCATACTCACGATATAACTGCATAAAATAGCTGGCATCTCAACAAGTTCTACTGCCTATGTATCATATTGTACAACTAACTATTTGGCATTGTTGCATTAATTCATTTAATTGTATAGGTTTTTAAATGTTAATATACAATAAATATTAAGAACAGGTATATATAAGAAGATCTGGTGTTGATCATAAATAAATTACTACACATGATATTATGGTAATTCAATCAAAATTAATATTTAAATATATATTTTTAAAATATCATAAACATTTATTTCTTGTACTAGGGCAATAAAATAAAATAGATTACACTGTTACCTAAAGTAACAAGCATTGCACATAGAAATGTAAATTACATTGTTTTTATACCCATGAAAGTATTTAATAATAGTTGATAATGAAATTAATAAAAATCTATATAAAACAAACACAGGAGCCTGATGGATCCAAATAATTGGCCAAAGTATTTCCAAATTGGGCTCTGTATTTAATAATCTACCTTTATTCCCACTCTTTTAATTTCATATTATACTACATATTATTTCTCCAAAGTTTTATTCATATATTTTATATTATATGTTTTCACTTATATGCTTTTATCGCAGTTTGTTATGGATATTAAAACATATACAGCATAGTCTATAAGTCAAAATCTCCTGACTGATGATTGATAGATAATAAGTAAAATTCTGATATATTTATATTTTAGTGAGGTCTTTTATGATATGTATATTAAGAAATAACCTTGTATACAACTAGTTAATATATTAATAGTTTTAATCAGTGATAATTGCAAGCAGAAATCAATTTCATGCAGTCAAAATTAAAGGATATTTAAAATGAAAAATACAAAAGACATTTGTATCAGTTAATTTTTATCTAGAATATACAACATAATCTAAAGTACTTTAGTGATCTAAAGTTTCTACATAGTGTAGTCTGAATTTCAGCTGCGATAATACAGAGAGGCAGGCAGGCCTGTCTCAGCTTTATGTCTCCTACAATCAGAATATATGAATGGAATGTCGGAAAAGCTATATATACAACCTCACAAAATACAACGAAAAGATTTTTCTTCAGTAATTCATATTTCCAAATTTGTATTAAGACAGACAGAATAAAAATGGAATATAGTAGGAAAAATGCAATCACAGTTTGTAGGGCTTTGAAGTGGGCAGTGGTTCTGGCATCTCTGCCTCCCTGAACATGCTGCTGCATCCTCTTGTGATGTGTCCACAGGGAGAAGATGAGCAGGAGAAAAGTTGACAGTGACAAAACAAAGGGGACAGACAGGAAAATAATGTGAAGGCTTAACACCTGCCTGTGACACTTTGCATAGTAATGAGAACTGAAGCTGCATGATATGTTTCTTTGACATTCATTTATGCATATGCTAATTTCCAAGTTAATTAATAAAATATTTAAAATCAGGAGGAGCAATGATACCAACAGTGTAACTGAAACTACTTTTTCAACTCTCCACTTTAGATAAAGAAAAAAAGAGTTAGAAAAATTGGATATCTTGAGAAAATAAAGGACACTGAGGCATGTAGAAAGCCAGATACTGAAATGATTGACTATAATCCAAACATTATTATTGACTTGTGCCATCCTTGAAGTCATAGGAATATCAAAATATGAAAAGAATATGACTGAACTTATAAGCAATAAACTGAGATGAAAAATTCTGGAGATTGCCAAAGCAGTGAGGATTTTATTAACTAAGGACATTTTCTTTCTCTTAACCCAGTCCATACAGTGCACCAGGGCCATGAACCCATTTCCTAAAATTCCAATTATTAATTCAAAGATTAAAATGATTGCAAGTGTGCTATGGCAGATAACAAATATTGTCTTTAAAAGATGCTGCATTTTATATATTAGTTATAAAGATTTGCTCATATTTCCATTTGAAATATAATTTTTAAATATGACATTTAGAAAATTTTTGTCAATTTCTGAGTTGGTTCTCATAACATTTTTTTTTTCATAACTCTGCTTACACAGTAAAAGAGGAGCAAACATACAGGTTTGACAGCGACAGAGTCTGAATCTCTTTCCGTGATAATGTGTTTCCTCACACAGCTCAGAGGTGGCAGACAAGAAATGCTTTGCTCATGCACAGCTCCTGTAGAATTTTTTGGACAATGATAAAGTAAAGGTTGGAAATTCATGCTTGCATGAAGATAAAAACACATTATTTTCATCACTTACTTACATTTTGATAAGTGTATATATTTCTGTGACTGTTCTGTGCAAGACATTTTTAAAAATATTCAAATATATAAAAAACTACAGAATATTAACACATATGGGACTTTCTTAATTATAAGGCAAATTTCAGAGACCTTGCCATATGAGGTCCTTAACTCTCTTATTCTGATGTTTCACAATTTCATAAGGATCTTTAATCTTTTAATATTAATTAGTAAAAATAATATTGTCTTCTTATCTCACATTCATGAATACATATATACAATGTTCACACATAAGTACATATTTATTGAGATTTAAATATTTTTAAAGTTTTTTTTATAGTTTATCCACATTGGTCAAAATTTATTGTACATATAGATTGTGCTTAGTATTGTACAAGTTGGTCAGGTCATGCTTTTGATATACTTTACCTGTTACCTGATGCAATAGGTCTTTGCTATCCCTGAACTTAAGATGGAAAACTCTTCTTGTGCTGTGAAGAGTCAAGATGAGGATTAGCTAATCCACAAGGCAAGACAACTCCTTATTTCTAGCAAGAAACACCATCAGGCTGTATCCAACTCCAATCAACTGCCTCCAGTGCCTGCATTGTAAAGGTAATTGTCACCAAAGAAGATAAAGGATGTCATAGATGCTGGGATAGATGAAGAATGAGCAATTGGATACACTGACAATTCAGTATCTAAAGAGCAATAAAGGACTTAATGAACCAAATTTAAGAGTGGTTACCAAATGTAGTATAGCTGGCAGTGAACATGAAGTGATTTGAAGTCGTTGATAATAGTATATTCAGTTCCTGAAGGAACACTGGGCAAAGTAGGTAAATGATTTGAAGATTCAGAATTATCCACCATTTGCATGGTAAGATCCATTCATGTAGATAGGATGTTAGTAACAGGACGGTGTGGCACATATCAAGGAAACATCTAAGAATGGAAAGACACACATACCTTCAGTTTAAAGGCAGGATGTTCGCTGTGGCTCACCTCCTTCCAGGTAGGAAAATGAGTTCAAGTCCGAAGAGAAACAAATAGAAACAGGACAAGGGGTGGAGCTGAGTGGAGTGTGTAATAATAGAGGGACTTCATGGGATTTCAGGAAATCCTCAGAACTTGGATGTTCAGCAAGAATTACACTGACCTGAATGGAGCTTTTCCTGATAACTTTCATTCTGACTTGAAGTCATAGTTTTCACCTGATCAACAACAGATCCTGGAGAGAGAGAGTCTTTCTAAACAAGAATGGCACGCAGCATTATTCTCACACTTCGTGTACAAAAAATTAAAAGTCAGCTTGAAAATTTCAAAATCCAGAAATTGGAAATGATACACTTTACTGTTTGTCAATCATCTGTCAATATACCAGAACTTTCTTAAAAAAAAAAAAAAAGTGCCTCAAGGCAAAGTACCCCCACCTATTCCAAAGTCAGTGTTAATGTATTTGATTTATCTATAATTAATTGTATATTATTTTAATTTTTACCTATAACCACTTGATGAATTGATTATACAACATTCAAATATTCAGAAAAAGTTTAATCAACCACAATTTTATTTATTCCTCCATGATAAAATAAAATCCTGTTAATAAAAATTTGATGTATATATTACAATCAATATTTATTTGAGGATATTAAAATACTCTCTGACATACTGAACCAATTGCAACTTAATATGGAATTTTTAGGTTTATGGAAAAATGATGACACAAGGTTAGATAGGTCTAAAAATTGGGTGGATCTTGGAAGAGACAGAAAGAGTAGTAAAAGGTATCAAAATATAATATATGAAATTCTCAAAAACTAATAAAATATTTTTAAAACATGGTACCTCAGTAATAACATGATACTTAGGTAAATCTCAGACTATCATGATCCTCCTGAAAATTTTAATTTTTCTATTGTGACCTAAGTACTGGGTTTCAAAATTTTACTAGGTGACATGATAAAACCAAAACATATGCTTCGATTTGCAAAAAATGCAGCATTACAATTCAAGATAATATGCTTCCTCTGCATATTAGTAAATGAGATTATTAGCTTCAAATGAAACCTTATCTTTGCAAGATAAAGAAAACAAAACGTTAAATTCATGAATAGGGGCAAATTTGTTCTCTTTCAGGAATGATAATCCAGCATTGAAATCATTGTATATCATAATATTGTTCTTTTGAGTTTGAGGTTTGTTGAACAAATAAGGAAGAGAACTTTAACACATGACTACTAACCAAATGGTGACAGAATTTCACATTAGACAATGGACCACAATTGCATGAGCATGAACAGCAACATCTTTCAAACAAGAATCTGCATACATTGTTTCTTTGTTACTTAGCTTCTGCTTGACAAAAGCAGGGGCATAATTTCATATATAATGCCAAAATAGACACAAAATTCAACATCAGAATGGCAGTTTTTCTCTCTGTGTGAGTGTAGTAGAGGATCTGCAATGCTAGTGCCTCTTGCTTTCCATTTATTTGTGTAAGCCATGCCACGCCTTTGAGTGTGAGCTTGACTTACTTCTAATAAAGCTTGATTCACTTCTAATAAAGAGAATAGAACTATTGTATAGGAATTTCACTCCTGGCAGTGCTTGTTTCATTGGCTTCCTCTAGGTGGTAAGGTCTCAAGTCATCCAATTTATCTAAATTTCGGTTTCTCTAAATATGATTAGTTATATATTCAGACCCTTTGAAGAGGAATTGGCTATGTGACAAGGCATAGCTTCTCTGGCTGCAACCTAGTGAAGGTCTGAAGCCTGACAACACTCAAGTGAATGTCAAAGTTGGTTAACTTCCACTTTATCCCCAAATTAATCACAGGAGGATTTTAGCATATATATATATATATATTAGAGGCAGTAGTATTTAATTAAGCATTTTCCCAGTCTTGTTGCTTAAATCTACACTGTAGGAGGAGTGGGTGGTTTTAAAGACAGAAATAATAAATACCTCAGAAGAGAGAGCTCATAATGTGTGCTAATCTGTAAACATCGAATAATACAAAAATAATAGAACAAAACAAATTATTTTTAAGCAGTTTTCTCCATGAAGGTCAGAGATGAGCAGGTGCTGCCCTGGTGGACGGCACAAATGTCATCTGGGCTGATCCTCTACTCCCACCCCTGGGATTTTGCCACAGAAAGCAGAGTTAATTGCCCTAACCAAAGCCTTGGAACTTGGGACTGGCAAAAAAATTAACATCTACTTGGATTGCAGGTATGCCTTTGCCATAGCCCACATCCATGAGGCTATATACCAAGAGAGGACTGCTCACCTTTGTAGTCTCCCCTCCCCCAGCCTGAAACCTGCTTGCTCAGGGGTGGAGCTTCCCGCTCATTCGCTCTGCCACGCCCACTGCTGGAACCTGCGGAGCCACACACGTGCACCTTTCTACTGGACCAGAGATTATTCGGCCAGCGGGAATCGGGTCCCCTCCCCCTTCCTTCATAACTAGTGTCCCAACAATAAAATTTGAGCTTTGATCAGAATGAATCTGTCTTGGCTCCGTTTCTTTTTTCGCCCCGTCTAGATTCCTCTCTTACAGCTCGAGTGGCCTTCTCAGTCGAACCGTTCATGTTGCGAGCTGCTGGCGGCCGCAACACACCTTAGAGGGAAAAGTAATAAAAAAACATGCAGGAAATCTTGGATCTCTTGGATGACTGGATGAAGGTAGCAACTGTATTATTCATTGCCCAGAGTGAAGAGATTCAGTGGGCCAGGGCCATAACCAGGCAGAACAAGTGGCTTAAGAAGTGGCTGTGAAGGAGTCTATCCTGGTTCTGGGCCTACAAGAGACACCTGCTGGGAAATGGGACTGGATTAAGGGATGGCCTCACTTAAAATATTTGGAAGAAGAAAGGACTCAGATTGCTAGCCACCCAACCAACTATTATCTAAAGAAGGAAGGGCAATGGCACACACAAGAAAGAAAAACTATACTCCCTAGAAAGCAATGAAAATAAAATAAATAAAATAAACCAAATGCAAAAATGGACTCACTTAGGGGATAAAAAATTTGTCCAAGCAGGTAAGGGATCTAAAGTATATATAACAGACCTCATGTTTTGGGCCAATGAGCTAGTAGAACAGTGTAAGGTAGGCCAGCATGTGAATGCTTATGTATGCCAAGAGTAAACAGGGCAAAACACCTAGGGGAGAACTGCCTTGAGTATATTGAGAGGTCAGTTTTATAGATGTTAAGCTAGGAGACAAAATGGTTGCAAATACCTTTTAGTGTTTGTGGATGCTTTCTCTGGGTGGATTGAGGTTTTTTCCCACCAAGAAGAAAATAGCTAACATGGTAGCCAAGATGATAATAGAGGAAATTATTCTGAGGTTCGGAGTGCCCAAGGTATAATAGCCCTATTGGATAGGACAATGGCCCTGCTTATGTTTCTAAGATAAATCAGGGATTGACAGAGATATTCAGAAGTAATTGGAAGTTCCAGTGTGCGTACTGTTTCCAGAGCTCAGGGCAGGTAGAAAGAATGAATTGAACCCTAAAAGAGACCTTGACTAAATTGTCCTTGGAGATTGGCACTGATTTGGGTGGAGTTTTAGATGGTCCTCGGGCTAATTATATTTGATGTTAATTCCATTCTCCTGTGAGTGGCTTTGAACAAGGAATGAGTCAGCACTCAGGTGATTTCTTATAAAACTGCTTTTCACCTTAATTTGTAAAATAAAGGAGAGCTGATGATTGGGCAGATAAAAGGGAAGGTAGAATGGAAGGTGGCGGGTGGGGAGAGGAAGGAGAAAATTGAAGAGGAAGAGGACAAAGAGAAGGAGGAGAAGGAAGGAGAAAAGTGGAGCAGAAGCACATGGCCTCGAGAAACTGCAAGTTCTAAGAGGTCTCATAAGCTGTAGAAGGTGGCAGTTTAGTGGTAGATCTGCCCAATCTAGGTGTAATCATATTAACTGTGCTGTGTTTTCATTGCCAGGGCATATTTGGGAGGAGATTTACTGCAACAAAATGGCGCCCAACATATTGATTTGAATTTAACTAACCTGAGATAAAAATTCACTGCCCCCCAACCTCTGAATGGGGATTGGGCAATGACCTAGGCTATAGCAGTATGGATTTGAAGTTAACTAGATTTAAGGGGCCTACAGAGAACAGCAGAGAGGCATCTATGCCTGAGAGATCCTTTCTGTGTTTGCTTCCCTGTATCCTTCCCTGCTTCCCCCATCTCCTAACAGGGACACAGACAACTCAGATCCTTTTACACTCAGCTTTTCCCTGTGAATAAATAATAGGGAGACAAGGGTACAAAGGACTCTTGACCAGGTAATTCATTTCTATAAAGAGAGAAATATAACCTTTTGTTACTTGAAGAAGGTATAAAGATATAGTGCTTTAATAAGTCTTATGGGATACTCATGTTCTGTGTAACGTGGGCTTCATGGGAATTTTGCGTTTAAATCCTGGTTTGACAAGCTGCTTCTTATAAGCAGGTATAGAAAGGAGAGGGGAGGGGAGGGGAGGGGAGGGGAGGGGAGGGGAGGGGAGGGGAGGGGAGGGTGGGGGACAGGAAAAGAAAGGAAAGGAAAGGAAAATAGAAGTGTGAATTAATTGTTTTAAAGATGGTATAATAAAGTCTGCAGGAGACTCATATTCTGTCTATCATGGGCTCCACAGGAATTTTGGGTTTAAATCCTGACATGACAAATTAGAAAGGCCTAAATAGGCTAAAATGTGTGTGACTTTGAGTATTGTGGTTGTTTTATTGTTCCTTTGGAACAGAGGGCAAGCTACAGGTTTTCCTGGTTACAGGCTGAAGGATATGCTGATTTGGGGAAAAGGTTTTGTCTTTGTGGTTTTGGAAAAGGTGATTTAGGTATTTACAACTTCCAGAGTTATATGGATAAGATTTAATAGGAGGAGACCCCAGAGAACTAGATTCCAGAGAATGAAACAAAAAGTTTACCTTGATGATACTAAAATTTTTGTTTTGAGATTTATATATCACAAAATATACAGCCTTGGTGAATTTTATTGTCAGACTTGCTGAACTGACCTGCCTGAACTCCTGATGTCTTGGTTTTTCATCTGGATCAGGTCAGGACACAGACATCAGAGACTAATATAATCATTGGTGTGGCCTTCTTAAGGCCAACTAAATCTCCCATTTCCTTATCTTTCCCCCTCCCTTTAAAATACCACAATGCCCATATTCAGCTTGAAGACGTTATGAAGAGTTGTCATCCCAGTTTCATAGGTTTTGGGACTGGGGGTGGTTAATATGCGTTGGCTTTGATACTAAAAATTTTGAAGTAAAAGGCTTGAACCTAGCTAGTTCTTCTATTGCTGTTATTATAAGCAGGTCTGAGATGTTTAAGCCTGTGACATAAGGGCCAAATAGGAAATTCATGGCTCTGGGTTTATTTTTATGGTGGTCTCAGTTATTTTAATTAGGGATGGCTGAGAGTAGTTAACAGAGAACAGTCTAGATTACTTTACATAGATAGTTGGTTTTTAAAAATGTCTGAAGTCCACAGAATGTGACATTTAATGTTATTTATTCACTTGTTGTTGAGACCAGTCTGCTCCTGACAACTTTCCCTGTCTTGAATTCAAAGAAGAAACTGAGCATCTTTGACTTACTCCAGTTGTGTCATAACAGCCACTAGGCAAGAATTGCCTCATTCATCTACAGACATAATACTGTCCAAAGAAAGAACACAATTACAGGTTAGGAATGCTTGATTCTGCCAAGACAGAGTAGGCTAGTCCTTATTATTCCTGTTTCTTTCTCTAAGTCCCTCAGATGACCCTGGCCAGTAGGCTGAAGACTGATGCTCCAACATGCTGAAGTAAGGGACTGTCCAGGTGATCAGTGGTCTCTATGGATTGGCTAAGTTTTGGAAGCTGTTTTAGGCTTTCTATATATTTTCGGTCATTCTAAGATATCTGATGGGGCTGAAAAACTACATAGTCTCCTAGCCAACCCAGACTTTTTGAGAGGAACAGTTTTGAGAGGATGGTTTTCAGATGGCATTCAATCTAAAGCCAAGACATAGCCAGATGTAGAATTATAAGTCTTTTAAGTAAGGAAAGATAGCAGAGGTTCTGTTTTGTTAACAAAGATGATTAACTGGGTATTAGGTCTCTTGTATAATATAAATTATAAAATAATAATAGTTAAGTTAAATTATGTCTGAGATAAAAATAATCTTTTAATTGGACAGAAAGGGGGAAATGTTGTAGATGGCCCTGGGACTAATTATATTTGATGTTAACTTCATTCTCCTGTGAGTGGCTTTGAACAAGGAATGAGTCAGCACTCAGGTGATTTCTAGTAAACCTGCTTCCCACTGTAATTTGTAAAATAAAGGAGAGCTGATGATTAGGCAGATGAAAGGGAAGGTAGAGTGGAAGGTGGGGGGTGGGGAGAGGAAGAAGAAAATGGAAGAGGGAGAAGACAAAGAGGAGGAGGAGGAGGAAGGAGAAAAGTTGAGCAGAAGCACATGGCCTCAAGTAACTGCAAGTTCTAAGGGGTCTCATAAGCTGTAGAAGATGGTAGTGTAGTGGTAGATCTGTCCAACCTAGGCACACAGCATGTAATCATATTAACTCTGTTGTGTTTTCATTGCCAGGGCATATTTGTGAGAAGATTTACTGCAACAGGGTGGTGCTCCTTCCCCTGACCCTGTTCCAAGCCTGGAACACCCCCTATCACTTTAACCTGACCCTTTTTGAGATTGAGATTGGTAACCCAATTCCCTTGGTGTTCACCCTCCCTGCTGGTATTCCAACTCACTGATAGAAACCTCTTTTTGAGGCTCCAATCCCTTCAGTCAATACAACATGAGATTTGGCCCAAACTGTCTGCCTTAAGTGTTCCAGGGATTCCAGAGACCACTCACTATTTTCAGACTGGTGACTGGGTTTATGCAAGGAAGCATCTGGGCATAGGTGCTGGAATCCCAGTGGAAGGGACCCTTCATGGTACAGCTAACCACTCACATAGAACTCGAGGTGGATGGTATTGAGGCCTGGGTACATGCTTCCCAATTGAAACCTGCAGATGCCCTATTCCCTGGGGGACCCTGCTGTATAGTGCAGAAGATGGAAAATCTGCTCAAGTTAAGATCACTTGACCTTGATCATGACTGCTGGATGGTATCTTTGGATTCTGGTTCCATCCCTAATCCTTTGTTCCCACCCACCTGCCGCAGACCCTCTGGGCCCCTGTGCCTGCGTAGGAAAGAGTCTCTAGAGTAGATGGGCAAGATTAGGATGTAGTAACAGACTGCCAAACACACAAGAGAGGTGTTTAATCTGAATGTAATTTTCCAGTCGAGCCTCAGACTTTTTATAATACAGAGTAAATTGCAAATCATAACAGAATAAGGCACATTGAATTTTCCAGGTGCAAAAGGAGTGACTTTAAAAGGAACCAGATAAATGTTTAACACTAGAGATTAGCACAGATGCAAGGAGTGACTACAAAGGGAGTTTGTAGGGACCAGATAAATGTTTACATTAGAGATTAGCACTTTCTGCCAGGCAAGAGTTTTACACTTAGAGTTAATAGCCCCAGGGTAGTTAACTCTTGACACGCCTCAAGAATAATGTAGTGTCACTGACCCCAAAATTCTCTAGGAGCGTTAATTCTTATCTATATCTGGAGAGTATCCATTTTCAGTATAGTATACTAATTTGCTCTTGGCATGGAATGTAGTCTGTAATATGAATTTCTATCACAGTGAGAATTTTAGACTCTTTCTACAGACAACTGAATTAATGGCTGTGCTTTATTGTTTTATGGTAGTGCTTAATTAGTTACTGAATGGGTTAAGCTCCTTGCTGCTATCTGGAATCTAAGAACACTGGGAAAAGGCTTTAGCTATGTTAGAATACAATCTTAAAAGACATTTACTATAAGATAATGCTTAATAGAGTGCACGTGAATCTATACACTAGACTAACGTGGTGGAAATTTGAATATTATGGGTTAGGAAAAAAAATGCCATAACTCTGGGAGGGAAATTTCCATGGAACTCTTATCCTCGTGAAACAGCTTCCAGGCTTTTCGCCTGTCAAACTGACCCAAACTGGAGAGCTGACTTTCGCCAGACATCCAGAAGGAGAGTCCTAGAAATTCATTTCTCATGAGCAGCTTTTTGGCATTTCTGCCTCACAAGCTGACTCCACCAGAGTGCCCTGGCACCCACCAAACCTGTTACAGCACTCAGTGTCTCACTTCTGTTGGGGTGGGGATAGCCGAGGCAGCCACCAGGACCTCTGCTTTAGTCTTACAAGGAAAAAAAAATGACAACCTGAGGGTAGCCATTGATTTAGATATAGAGAAAGTAGAAACTTCCATCAGTCACCTTCAAATATCATTGACTTTGTTATCAGAAGTAGTACTATAGAACAGGAGGGAATTAAACTAAACTTTTCCTCCAGCAATGAGGGCTAGGTGCTGCCTTAACTGAGAAGTGTTGCTTTTGTATAGACCATTCGGAGGTTGGTAAAGATTCAGTGGCCAAGTTGAGAGAAGGGCTAGCCAAACTGAAGAGAAAAAGAGAACAGAGTCAGGGCTGGTTCTAGTCTTGGTTTAACTCCTCACCTTGGTTAACCACCCTCCAATCTAACTTGTTAGGCCCCCTAATTGTTCTCCTTCTATTGTTGGCTTTTGGAACCTGCATACTAAACAAGTTTATAGCCTTCATAAAAGAGAGAATAGAAGAACAGCTGATGGTCCTGCACCAACACTATGAGGCCCTGAGTACAGGACCTGAAGAATATGAGTTACCTAAGACCCCTGAGCATAGCTCCAGGATTGGAGCTTATATAAGAAAAATGGGGAATGAGGAACCCTAAAGGATTTTTCCAGTCCCATATACTCCTTATAGCTTCCCCTCCTGCCTGGGGTCAAGACTAGGCCAAGTTCCGTTCTCCACCCAAAGGATCATTCTTGAATAAAAAATTCTCAGAACGTACTGACTGATAGTCACCTGACCCTCTGGAAATGCATGTCATGCTTGCTAGCCAATAGATTTAAAGGTCAATATGCTTAGCCAATAAGTTTGAACTGTAACCTTGATGGTGTAACTTGTGCCCCTAAAAAGTATAAAAACTACTTGTAATAGCCATTTGGGATCACCTTCTCATACTTCACCTTGAGGGACTGATTGAAAGTCGACTTTGATGCACTGGAAAATAAGCCACTTGCTTTTGCATAAAGAACAAACAAGCAAACAAAAACCAAAACAAACAAAAACCAAAACAAAAAACCTTATATAACAACAAAAAAAAGATCACTTTTATTTTAACAATTTTTATTAGATATTTTCTTCATTTACAATTCAAGTGCTATCCCAAAATTTCCTTATACCCTCCACCCACCCTGCTCCCCAACCCACCTACTCCTGCTTCCTGGCCCTGGTTCCCTGTATTAGGGCATATACTCTTTGCAATACCAAGGGCCTGTCCTCCCAATAATGGTCAATTAGACCATCTTCTGTTACATATGCAGCTAGATACATGAGCTCAGGGGGTACTGGTTATTTCATATTGCTGTTCATCCTATAGGGTTACAGACCCCTTCAGCAATTTTATGTGGTCTCATTTGTTGATTCTTGATCTTACAGCGCAAGTCATTGCTGTTCTATTCAGGAATTTTTCCCCTGTGCCAAAATCTTTGAGGCTCTTTCCCACTCTCTCCTCTATAAGTTTCAGTGTCTCTGGTTTTATGTGGAGTTCCACTTAGACTTGAGCTTTGTACAAGTATCCAAGCTTTGTACAAGTATCCACTTTATTTACATTGCCAATCTAGTCAAAACATACTAGTTTTACACTACTAACTAGAAACAGTAATGTTCTATTGTTTTGTGAGTTAAGATTTCCTCCTTTAACAGCTGCAAGAGTTGAGAAAAAGAAGCATCCTTGAATCAGCTCTATTTCTCTATATTATCTATTTTATTAAAATATTGTAAGTCATTATTCTAGAACAGTATGGGAAGATTTGTAACATATTTTTGAAAGCCAAGAAGATAATTTATCAGAGAATAGAGATTCTGATCCCGAACTTTGTCCCTCAGGCCATTGAGTTTCCAGGTGTCAGGAAATAAGTCACTTCATAACATATGAAATTATATACCATATAGAGTCTTATTAGCTCAATAAATTAATCATCAATTATATTTTAGCATTCCCTTTCACCTTGATATTATCAAAAGTTCATTTATTGTTTAGCATCAATCTAAAATCTTAAATAATGGTACAGACATTAATTGATGATATTATCACACACAAATAAGTACAGTTATATATTTAATTATTTTTTAGGTTTATGCTGATTCTAAGTAGCCTTAAGTAAAATGAAGGTCACTGTCCAACTTAGCTGGCCTGAATCATAGGTGTTTATCATTTCTGACTTTCAAGTGTTGGGATACAGGCATGTGCTATCACATCTGATAGCAATTGAAGACCTTTCAAAATTCTTAAATGGCTTACTTGACCAAAAGACAATTATATTTGTATATTTTGTATGTTTTGTGTGGTCAAAATATTATTCCATAAGCTTTAAACCTTTACAAGAAGCTTAAAATTTAAGAATATTAATAAAATACTTTAGAAAAGAAAACATGCTAAATATAAAAATATTTAGTGTCTTCTTGGAACTTCTTGTAAGAGATTTTAATTTCTTTATTTTAGAGCTACTGTTTCTCATTAAAATATGTTCAAATGGCAAAACAGATAGATATTAACTATCACTATTTTTCAATAAATGAGTGCATATTTTGTGGGAATATGGGAAAATATATTATAAATTTGATGCAGAAATTTTTAATACAATTATGACTAAACAAAGAATTCTTTATCTTTAGTGAAATTCAGAATCATATCATACTGAAGATTTAACTGCATAAAACTCTGGACATCACACCAAGATCTACTGTCTATGTATCTTATTGTACAACTAACTGTTTGACATTATTTCTTGAATTCATTTAACCTTATAGGTTTTTAAATTTTAATGTACAATAAATATTAAGAACAGGTACATATAAGAAGATCACTTTTGAATGTATGTGGGTCATCAATATGATATTATGGATCCATAATAGTAAATCAATCAAAAATAATATTACAAATTAATATTTTAAATCTATAATAAACATTTATTTCCTATAATTATGTATTAATATAATATAATATATACTATGTTTCCTAAATTAACATGAATTACACCTAGAAATGTAAGTTAATAATGTAAATGTCTTAATAATCATGAAAGGATTTTAGAATAGTTGATAGTGACACTAAAAAAATATACAAAACTCAAACACAGGAGTCTTATGGCCCCAAAGAATTGGGAAAAATAATTCCAAATTGAGCTCTGTATTTAATAAACTACCTTTATTCCTACTCATTTATAATTCTATACTATACTTCATATTTCACTTTTTCTTTTATTAAATATTTTTTCATTTACATTTCAAATGTTATCCCCTTTCCCAGTCTCCCTTCCAGAACACCCTATGATATTACTCCCCCCTCCGCATCCCCCTGCCTCTACGAAGTACTCCCCCAATCACCCACCCACTTTGGCCTTCCCATCCTGGCATTACCCTACACTAGGGCATGGAACACCCTCAGACCCAAGGGTTCTACTTATGTCCAAAAAGTGCATCCTTTGTCACGTATGGGTCCCTCCATATATAGTCTTTGATTGGTGGTTTAGTCCCAGGCAGCTGAGAGTGTCTGACTGGTTGACACTGATGCACTACCTATGGGACTGCAAACCCCCTCAGCTCCTTCAGTTCCTTCTCCAATTCCTCCATCCAGGACCCCATGCACAGTCCAATGGTTGGCTGCGAGTATCCTCCTCTGTATTTGTCAGGTTCTGGCAGAGCCAGAAGACAGCCATATCAGGCTCCTGTCAGCAAGCACTTCCCTACATCCACAATAGCATCCAGGTTTGGCTACAGTGTGTGGGATGGATCCCCAGGTGGGGCAGTCTTTGGATGGCCTTTTGTTCAGTCTCTACTCCACACTTCATATCCACATTTCCTCCTGTGACAATTTTGTTCACACTTCTAAGAAGCACTGAAGCACCCACGCTTTGGTTTTCCTCCTTCTTGAGCTTTCCTTCTTCTTTGATTTCTTTCTTCAGAGACTTGAAGTTCATGTTGTACAGATATTTAAATTGTTTTGTTAAAGTCACAGCAAGATATTTTATATTGTTTATGACTACTGTAAAGGGTCTCATTTCCCTAATTTAGTTGTCAGCCTGTTTATTCTTTGAGTATAGGAAGGCTATTGATTTGATTGTGTTAATTTTATATCCAGCCACTTTGCTGAAGTTGTTTATGGGCTATACGAGTTCTCTGGTGGAATTTTGGTGTCACTTAATTATACTATCATATCATCTGCAAATAGTGATGTTTCGACCTTTTCCTTTCCAATTTTTATTCATTCCTTTGTTCTCCTTTTGTTGTCTACTTGTTTTGGCTAGGACTTCAAGCACAATATTAAATAGATCAGGAGAGAGTAGGCAGTCTTGTCTAGTCACTAATTTTAATGGAATTGTTTCAAGTTTTTCTCCATTTAGTTTGAGGTTGGTTATTGGTTTACTGTACATTGCTTTTACTATGTTTAGGTATGGGCCTTGAGTTTATGATATTTCCAAGACTTTTAAAACAAAGGGATATTGAATTTTGTCAAATGCTTTTTCAGCATCTAAAAAATGTTCATTTTTTTTCTTTGAGTTTGTTTATGTACTGGATTACATTAATGGATTTCTTTATGTTGAATTCTCCCTGCATTCCTGGGATGAAGTCTACTTCGTTGTGGTGAATGATTATTTTGATGTGTTCTTGCATTTGGTTTGCAAGAATTTTATTGAATATGGTTACATCGATGTTCATAGGGGAAATTGATCTGAAGTTCTCTTTCTTGTTGTGCCTTTGTGTAGTTTTGGTATCAGCATAACTGTGGCTTCATACAGTAAATTGGGTAGTGTTCCTTCTGTTTCTATTTTGTGAAATTGTTTGAAGAGTATTGTTATTAGGTTTTCTTTGAAGGTCTGATAGAATACTGCACTAAACCCATCTGGTCCTGGGTTTTGTTTTTGCTTGTTTGTTTTTGTTTACTTTTTGTTTTTGCTTTTGTTTTTGTGTGTGTGTGTTTTTGGTTGGGAGTCTTTTACTGAATGCTTCTCTTTCTTTAGGGGTTGTATGATTGTTTAGACAGTTTATCTGATCCTGATTTAACTTTAGTGTTTGGTATCTGTCTAGAAAATTTCATCCAGATTTTCCAGTTTTGTTGAATATAGATTTTTGTAGTAAGAGATGATTTTTTTTTGATTTGTCAGTTTCTGTTGTCGAATCTCCCTTTTCATCTCTGATTTTGTTAATTTGGATACTATCTCTGTGCCCTCTGATTTGTCTACCTATGGGTTTATCTATCTTGTTGATTTTTTGAAAGTTCAAGCTCCTGGTTCTGTTGATTCTTGTATACTTCTTTTTGTGTCTATTTGTTTCATTTCAGTCCTGCATTTTGATTATTTCCTGCCTTCTACTCCTCTTGCTTCTTTTTATTCTAGAGGTTTCAGCTGTTCTGTCAAGCTGCTAATGTATGCTCTCTCCAGTTTCTTTTTGGAGGCATTCAAAGCTATGAGTGTTCTTCTGAGCACTGCTTACTTTGGGTCCCATAGTTTTGGGTATGTTGTGGCTTCATTTTCATTAAATTCTAAAAAGTCTTAATTTCTTTCTTTATTTCTTCCTTGACCAATTTATTGTTGAGTAGAGTGTTCTTCAGTTTCCTTGTGTATATGGGCTTTCTATTACTTCTGTTGTTATTTAAGACCAACCTTAGTTCATGATGATCTGATAGGATTCATAGGACAATAACAACAGAAACTGAAGAAATTAAAAAAAAAAATCAAATCCTACTATAAAAGCCTATACTCCACTGTAGTGGCTATTCCTGGTTGTCAACTTGACAATATTTGGAATGAACTACAATCCGGAATTGGAAGGCTCACCAGTGACCCTTATCTGGAGGCTTGGAGATCCTTATCTTGATCTTGGTTTGAAGATCTTGAGCCATAGTGGCTATGGATTCCAGAAGATTGAATCTCCGAGTTTAAGGAACACACCTTTAATCTGGGCTATGCCTTTCATCTGGGATTAAAGGTGTGGTGGAACACATCTTTAATCTGGGCTGCACCTTCTGCTGGAGACAATATAAGGACATTGGAAGAAGGGAGTCTAGCTCTTGCTCCTTCGCCTGCTTGCTGCGTGAGACTGAGTAACTGCTAGATCCTTGGACTTCCATTCACAGCTGCGACTGAATCATTGTTGGGAATTGGGCTGCCGACTGTAAGTCATCAATAAATTCCTTTACTATCTAGAGACTATCCATAAGTTCTGTGACTCTAGAGAACCCTGACTAATACATCCACAAAACTTGAAAACCTAGATGAAATGGATGGTTTTCTACACAGATACTACATACTAATATTAAAACAAGATCAGGTGAATTACCGAAACAGGCCCATATCACACAAAGAAATAGAAGCTATTAAAAACCTCCCAACAACAAAAACAACCTCCCCCCCAAAAAAAAACCAGGCACAGATGGATTTAGGGCAGAATTCTACAAGACCTTCAAAGAAGACCTGATACAAATATTCCTCCCACTATTCCATAAAATAGAAACAGACCGAACACTAACTAACCTCTTCTATGAAGCCACAATTACTCTGATGCTTGAACATTCCTTGCCCATTGGAGATTCCTCAGTTGAGAGTTCTTTGTTTAGCTCTTAGGCCCTTTTTAGAAAGGGATATTTGGTTCTCTGGAGTCTAACTTCTTGAATTCTTTGTACATAATCAATATTAACCCTCTATCAGATGTAGGATCAATAAAGATCTTTTCCTAATCTGTTGGCTGCCATTTTGTCCTTTTGGCAGTGTCCTTTGCCTTAGATTTTCAATTGTATGAGTTCCACTTTGTCAATTTGTTGATCATATTTTGCCTGAGTCATTGGTGTTCTGTTCAGGAAATTATCTCCTATGCTGGTATATTCGAGGCTTTTTTCCACTTTATCTTCTATCAGACTCCACTATCTTCTTTTATGTGGGCATTCTTGATCCACTTGGACTTGAGCTTTGTATAAGGAGATACGAATGGATCAATTTGTGTTCCTATACATGCTGTCTACCAGTTGAAGCAGCACTATTTGTTGAAAATGCTGTCTTTTTTCCACTGTATGATTTTGACTTCTTTTTCAAAAATCAAATGACCATATATGGGTTTCTGGGCCTTCAATTCTATTCCACTGATATACCTGCCTGTCACTGTACCAATACCATGCAGTGTCCATCACTATTCCTCTGTTATAGAGGTTAAGGTCAGGGTTAGTAATTCCCTAAGAAGTTCTTTTATTGCTAAGAATAGTTTTTCTTTATTGTTTGTTTGTTTGTTCGTTTTTGTTATTCCTGATGAATTTGAGCATTGCTCTTTCTATCTTTGTGAAGAAATGAGTTGGAATTTTGATGGGAATTGTGTTGAATCTGTAGATTTGCTTTGGGTAAGATGGCCATTTTTACTATGTTAATCCTGCTGTCCATGAAGCATTCATGGTCTTTCTATCTTCTGAGGTATTTTTCATTTTTTTCAAAGACTTGAAGTTCTTGTCAAATAGATCATTCACTTGCTTGCACAAGTGTCACACACACACACACACACACACACACACACAAATTTGGGACTATTGTGAAGGCTTTTGTTTCTCTAATTTCAATCTCAGCCCATTTATCCTTTGGGTAGAGAAAGGCTACTGATTTGTTTGAGTTTCTACTTTGTTTCTACTTAGCTGATTTTAGACCTGAGATGAAGTATTTCCTGTTGTCTACATCTCTTGGGTACATTTGCTTTTATTTTTTTAAATGGATATTTTATTTGTTTACATTTCAAATGTTATCCCCTTTCCCAGTTTCCCATCTGGAAACTCCCTATCCCATCCTCCCTCCCTCTGCTTCTATGAGGGTACTCACCAACCCACCTATCCACTCCTGCCTCCCCTCCTTGGCATTCCCCTGCACTGGGGCATGGAACCTTTTCATGACCATTGATGTGCTGTTAAGCTGCTAGAGTATGATCTCTCTAATTTCTTTATGAAGGCACTCAGACCTATGGGTTTTCCTCTTATTCTTCATTTTCATTATATTATAAAAAGTCTTTAATTTCATTTTTTAATTTCTTCCCTGACCTAGTTATCATTGTGTAGAGGTTTGTTCAACTTCCATGTGTATGTAGGTGATCTGTTGTTTTAAAAGACCAGCCTTAGTTTAGGGTGATATAATAGAATGCATAGGATTAATTCAATATTCTTGTATCTGTTGATGCTTGTTTTGTGTCTGATTATATAGTCAATTTTGGAGAAGGTACCATGAGGTGTCAAGAAGAAGGTATATTCTTTTGTTTTAGGGTGAAATGTTCTGTAGATATCTGTCAAATTTATTTGGTTCAATACTTCTGTTAGCATCATTGTGTCTCTACTTTGTTTCTGTTCCTATAATCTGTTCATTGGTGAGAGTAGGATGATGATATCTCTTATATTGTGCGAGGTTCAATGTGTTCTTTGAGCTTTAGCAACCTTTCTGTCCTTGCATTTGGGGCAGAGATGTTCAGAACTGAGAGTTCATCTTGGTAGATTTTTCCTTTGGTGAGTATGTAGTGTCCTTTCCCACCTTTTTTGATGACTTTTGGTTGAAAATCTATTTTATTCCTTATTAAAATGTCTACTCCAGTTTGTTTTTTTGGGACCCTTTGCTTGGGAACTTTTTTCTAGCCTTTTACTGTGAGGTAGTGTCTGTCTTTGTCACTGAGGTTTGTTGCAGCAAAATGCTGCACCCTGCTTATATATGCAGTCTGTTAGTCTATGTCTCTTCATTGGGGAATAGAGTCAATTTATGTTCAGAAATATTAGGGACCAATAATTGGTGCTTCCTGTAATTTTTGTTTTTAGAGGTGGAATTATGTTTGTGTGGCTCTCTGCTTTTTTGTTTATGTAAGAAGATTAATTCCTTGCTTTTTCTTGGGTGTAGTTTTTTTTTTCTTATATTGGAGTTTTCCATCTATTATTTTTATAATATTATGCATATGTGGGTGCCAAAATGCTTCAAGGACAGTGACCATATAAGCACAACGACAGCCTGCTTTTTGTAATTACCAGTCCACATTTTATTTGAAAACATTGGTTTTTTCAACAAATTATCTCTGAAAAATGAATAAAAATGAAATAAGCATTTACTTTCGATTAAGAAAGAAAGAAATGAACCATGTTAGAAGAGAACATCTAGAGTACCAGCAATTAAAATACTTATTGTTCTTTCAGATGACCTAGTTTTAATTCAAACCCACAGGGCAGGTCACATGATAGGTAATTCCAGATCCAAGGGATCTAATGCTTATGTCTGTCCTTCACAGACACTGCATTCCTATGGGGATTTATTTGTGAAAAGAGCAATGCAGAAAGAAGCTTACATTTCTAAGAATTCACAGGATTGAGTCATATTTCATGTCTAACAACACTGAGCACAGGAGATGTGACTACATAGCTGTAGACAGATAACAAGCCTCCATTTTAGAATTAGTTTAAACTGTTTATCCATTTGTGATGGTTTGTATATCCTAGGACCAGGGAGTGGCACCATCTGAAAGTGTGGCCTTGTTGGAATAGGTGTGACCTGGTTGGAATGGGTGTGTCACTGTGGGTGTGGGTATAAGATCCTCACCCTAGTTGCCTGGAAGTCTGCCTTCCACTAGCAGCCTTTGGATGAAGACATAGAACTCTCAGCTCCTGCTGTGCCATGCCTGCATGGATACTGCCATGCTCCCACCTTGATGATAATGGACTGAACCTGTAAGCCAGCCCCAATTAAATGTTGTTTTTTATAAGACTTGCCTTGGTCATGGTGTCTGTTCACAACAATAAAACCCTAACTAATACACCATTTAAGTACATTTATTCATTTCATTTACTATTGATTTAACCATATAGCCAATACTAACACTATATATACACAAATTCATGTAGATTACATGTAAACCAATCTAAATTACTCTAAATCTCTATTCCTGTGATAAATTAGTTTATGATCACATAAGGCAGTGGTTATTAACCTGTGGATAGTGATCTGCAAAGGGATCTCCTAAAACTATTGCAAAACATAATTCTGATGATCTTAGAAACTGAGACACTGCCCTCCTATTTGTATGTCCACATAGCAATACCCAGAACTCTACTAAAGGATAGCAGCATTACAAAGCTTCAGAACCATTGATATACAGTAAAACAAAATAAAAAATTCATCACTAAGGTATTCAATTAAGATGCAAACAAGGGAAACATTTGTTATTCTTGAAAATAAAAATAAAATAAAATGGTTCATATAGGTAAAAGTATGTATAAAAACAGAGTATAAGCCCTAATGATATTGAATTTAAATAATTCTTGTTTCCCAAACTAAATAATGTAAGTATGAATCTGGAATAAACTGAAAATATTTTTACGAAATCTTATTTATTATCATTATCTGGTGGATATCTTTAATGGTGGACTGCAGAGGAAAGAAGACAAGACTGTTGCATTAGTTCTGTTTTCCAGACTACCTAAAGAGGAAGACAATAATTCAGTAGGTAAAGACACTTGCTTATTTGGCACAGATTTTTTTTTTAATTTCCTAAATTGATCTTTACCTGAAACATGGGATAGCTATATCTGTATGCCCAATAAAATATAGGCCAAACCTATATTTTACACAATTTCTTGACAGTTTTCTATATTATGAGTCATTCTTATGTGATAGAATAAAATGATTTTGAATTTAGTGGCTCATTTGTATTGTAAGCGTGTCTCCTATGTTGATCATTAATCATCTTTCAATTATTAAAAGTATGATGATTGATACAAAACCTATATTGATATCATACTTATGTGCAAATCATTCTCATGCACCCCCTTCTCTGTCAATATCCATAATTTCTCCTTTTCTATAAGGCTAGACTGTGCTTGGATAGTTATTAATCTACATAGTATTGCCTAAACTTCATAAACTTACACATGACTGAAACATATTTACAAAGTATAAATTTACACAAATAAGCATCCATTGTCATTAAATCAACCTGCACCCTTTCAGTCTTATTTTCCCTTTTCCATCCATCTTTCATTCACCATAGTTCTTCTCACTCCTGTGGCTTTTCCAGACAGCAAGATTCAAAAAAAGACATTAATACACGGCAATTATCCACTATTGTATTATACACGAACTAGTCTCATTGTACTTGCAGGGGCCTCTTATCCAGGACAGCCCATGGACCACTGGAGCACCCACTATAGCCAGACTACCAGAACAATTCTGTTCTCATCTCTGGTTCAATGATATCAGCTAGCCTTAGGTCCATTCCTCATGCCACAAAACCTTCCACACTCCATACTTTCCTATCATGAACCTTAAAACAAAAAACAAACTAATAAAATATAGCATGTTTTGCTTTCCATTACAGACTGACATTTATTTTCATAACCTACAGTGTTGCCTGTCGAGTGACAGATAACAATGTTCTCTCTCTATCTCTCTAATGAATCCTTTGTCTGAAGGTTCATGGCCTATGAGATTCATAATTTCAGATTCCTTCCTAAATTCCAGTTCTTATTAACTGATTTTTTTCTAGAATGTGGAAAAGGATCCCTGATATGATTTAGGGGCCCCAATTCTCTATATGTTTGTACTTGCACCTCAGCCACAATATCACAGAAAGAGAGGCTTGCCTCAGCTTACTGTTTCCAAGAATCAGTACACAGGAGTGGGCTGTGGGAAAAGCTACTCCTATACTCCGTAAAAAATGAGAAAGAAGATTTGTATGTTGAATGTTAATATTCAAAGACTCTGAAAGAAGTATCATAACAAAAGCAGTATATAGTAACAGGAAGGTTACCACAGTTTGCAAGCCTTTTATGTGGGCCACTGTGCTGACATCTCTGGAGCCTGTGGCACTGTGACGCATATTCTTCAGATGTCTCCACAGGGAGAAGATGAGCAGAAGAAACATTGTCAAGGACACAGTGAATGGGATGAGTGTAAACCCAGTGCTAATGAATAAAAAGAGCCTATAATCTTTTAAACTGTTACTTGTACTACAGTTCTGGAGTGTGTTTACTTGAAGTCTGTCAGTGAATTTGTTTATGACTACAATGTTCATGAACAAGATTATCACAGATACCACCAATGTTACTGATACCACTTTTTTAACTTTCCATTTGAGAGCAAGGAAAATAGAATTTGAGAAATTAGCTATCTTGAGAAAATAAAAGATACTGAGGCATGTTGCAAACCAGACACTGAAATGATTGGTCACCATCCAGGAAATAGTAAGGAGCCTTACCATTGTTCTCATCCCCAATAAAGCTGGGTCCAAGAACCCTGTGATTAGTGACAATAAAAAAGCAGTCCTGGAAATCAGTCTGGCGGTTCCTCAGAAAATTGGACATAGTACTACCGGAGGATCCAGCAATACCTCTCCTGGGCATATATCCAGAAGAAGCCCCAACTGGTAAGAAGGACACATGCTCCACTATGTTCATAGCAGCCTTATTTATAATAGCCAGAAACTGGAAAGAACCCAGATGCCCCTCAACAGAGGAATGGATACAGAAAATGTGGTACATCTACACAATGGAGTACTACTCAGCTATTAAAAAGAATGAATTTATGAAATTCCTAGCCAAATGGATGGACCTGGAGAGCATCATCCTGAGTGAGGTAACACATTCACAAAGGAACTCACACAATATGTACTCACTGATAAGTGGATATTAGCCCAAAACCTAGGATACCCACGATATAAGATACAATTTCCTAAACACATGAAACCCAAGAAAAATGAAGACTGAAGTGTGGACACTATGCCCCCTCCTTAGAAGTGGGAAAAAAACACCCATGGAAGGAGTTACAGAAACAAAGTTTGGAGCTGACATGAAAGGATGGACCATATAGAGACTGCCATATCCAGGGATCCACCCCATAATCAGCATCCAAATGCTGACACCATTGCACACACTAGCAAGATTTTACTGAAAGGACCCAGATGTAGCTGTCTCTTGTGAGACTATGCCGGGGCCTAGCAAACACAGAAGTGGATGCTCACAGTCAGCTAATGGATGGATCACAGGGCTCCCAATGGAGGAGCTAGAGAAAGTACCCAAGGAGCTAAAGGGATCTTCAACCCTATAGGTGGAACAACATTATGAACTAACCAGTACCCCTGAGCTCTTGACTCTAGCTGCATATGTATCAAAAGATGGCCTAGTCGGCCATCAATGGAAAGAGAGGCCCATTGGACACGCAAACTTTATATGCCCCAGTACAGGGGAACGCCAGGGCCGAAAAGGGGGAGTGGGTGGGTAGGGGAGCGGGGGTGGGTGGGTATGGGGGACTTTTGGTATAGCATTGGAAATGTAAATGAGCTAAATACCTAATAAAAAATGGAAAAAAAAAAAAAAAAAAAAAAAAAAAAAAAAAAAAAAAAAGCAGTCCTGGAGATGGCCAGGGCCATATAGGTCTTATCCACTGCAGAGATCTTTCCTCTTTTAACCCAGTCTATGATGTTCACGAGAGCTATGAATACATTTCCTAAAATTCCTATGATAAACTCCAGACTTATAATAGTTATCAATGTTACCCGTAAAATAGCCCTTATTGTCAACACCATGATGATCTAACTTCTTCTGAACTACCAAAGATGTGTTAATACAATCTTCTAGACAGCTGTGTCTGATTCTTAACAATCACTTTCAGAACTATCATAGACAATGTCACCCAAAAGCCAAATTTCACTAATGAAATGGTTTATGTTCTCCACACATACACAAAAACTTTGTTGTCAAAGGCAGCACAGCTGAACTTCATCCAGATGCTTCATGCCCTGTATACAGCAGCCTGAAGCCCTCAGTAGTTGCTGGAGAAAGAAAATTTAAATATTCACACCCTGCTATTAAAGTTATACTTATTTTCATTATTTTGTTTGTTTTGCTCAATCTACATATTTTAACGTAGATACCTTTTTCTGCATTACTAATATTAAAAGATTCTATCTCACGTAGAAGAAACAAAAATTTGGAATCATATATAAAATAATAAGCTCATCAAGTACATCCAAATGCTGTATATACAAAGTCTTGTGTATGTTTTCAAAGTTCTTCCTACATATTGTCAGATATCTGCTAAATAATAAAAACCATTATTTCTCAAATACCTAGTTGTGAAGATCCTAATGTTTTCATGTTCTACAAGGTCATCATTCACACCTATGAATGTAATATAAATATATACTAATAAATACATAAATGTATTTATTACTATTTAAATCTTCATTCTCAGTTCAAATAATTAAGTTTAATGTTCATTGTGCAACTACATCATGCTAGATGCTGTGATAGCTAGTGGGATATTATGTAAAAGTACTTACAATTACTGTTGAAGGAGTGGTAATATAAATATTTATAAATTTGTGACATTTATATCTATGAGAAAAAGAAACATAAGCATTTTCCCACAGTGATATAAATCAGACAAAGAATCAGAGACTTTGCCTCTGTTGAAAGGATATTCACAATTCTCTCTCCCTTTGTTAGTGCATCTGATTCCACCACCATCACCAAGGAGGCTCAGACATTATCTATTTCATCCACTTTGAATCAAGAACTGTGTCACTAACCTCACTGTACATATCAAGGTAGATGACGATGACAGACTGCTTAGACAATGTGAACAATAAGGCGAGCCACCATACCCTTCTTCAAAAGCTAATGGTTGCTTCAAAATATGACAAAAGAATCAAAGCTAAAAAAGAAAATGTTTAGCAAAGTTTTAGTGAATGTGGTGGGATGGTGCATATGGCTAAATCTAGCCTTGCACTGAAAAGGCTGACATAGGAAATGAAGTCCAAATCTAGTTTGGGCTGCACAACAAGGTACTGTCTAAACATAATAACATCATCACCATTATCATTATTAACAACAACAACAACAACTTATGCATATGACAAAAGAAGATAAGCTTCTCCTGCATTACCACAATCTCAGTCTCAAAAAAGGTAGATAGATGATAGATAGATAGATAGATAGATAGATAGATAGATAGATAGATAGATGAAAGACAGAAAGAAAGACAGAAAGAAAGACAGAAAGACAGACAGACAGAAAGAAAGAAAGAAAGAAAGAAAGAAAGAAAGAAAGAAAGAAAGAAAGAAAGAAAGAAAGAAGGAAGGAAGGAAGGAAGGAAGGAAGGAAGGAAGGAAGGAAGGAAGAAAGAGAGGAAGGAAGAAAGAAAGAACAAAAACCACACAAGACATGCTAGGGAGGTAAATTAGGCTAGTTACTGAAACAAATTAAGGGAAATTTATAAGCATGAAACATAATAGAGATATAATCTTACCATCACTGTATAGGAAAAAAGGTGCTATTGTATTTGTAGGACTTCTTCCTTATAACAAAAATGAGGAAGAGGACAATGCAATTAGAAGTGGGGAGGGTGGGAGGAACTTGGGAGGGAAAGTGGACAGGGGTGTGGGCAGAGGAGTGTGGAAGAAGGGAACCTGATATAGTACTGGTTGAGGGAAAAGAGCAGAAGCCCTGAAGGCCAGCAGAAAGAATGGAAACAGGCAACCTAGGGAGGTAGGAGGTTGGTGAGACCTGCTAGAAGGCACCAGACTCCTGAGTCTCAAGACTCAAAGCGAGGGACCTAAGATGAAAGACCCAACAGTAGAGAGAGAAGCTTATAGAGCACACCTCCAGCAGGAACACAAGGCGTCAAATGAGGGAGGAGTTTGCCATCCCACAGTTAAAATTCTCACCCTTAATTTTTCCTGAATGAAAGAACTGCAGGTTTGGAAATGAAGAGGAGCTTGAGGAAAAGAAGGTCCAGTAACAGGCCCAAAGTGGGGTTCAGCTCAATGGGAGGAAGCAAGGCCTGACACTATTACTGAGATTCTGGAGCCCTCACAAAATCTGTCATGATTGCCCTTTGAAAGACTAAACAAGCCACTGAAAGAGTCAGATGCAGATATTTGCACCCAAGTAATGACCAGAAGATGCTGAGCCCTGGGGTTGAATTAAGGAAATGCTGAAAGAAGCTGAGGAGGAGGGTGACCCTGTAGGAGGACCAGCAGTCACAATTAATCTGGATCCCCCGAGATCTCTCAAACACTGGACCTGCAAACAGGCAGCATATACCAGCTGATATGAGGCCCCCAACACATACACAGCAGAGAACTGCCAGGTCTGTGTTCAATCAGAAATGATGCACCTAGCCCTCATGAGACTGGAGGCCCCAGGAAGGTCAGGTAGAGTGGGGGTGAGGTAGGATCATCCTCATGGAGACAGGGGGTGGGGAGGATGTAGGGGATGTGGAACAGTCAGAGGGTGAACTTGGGAGGGGGGGTAGGAACAAAATCTGGAGTGTAAAAAAGTTAAATAAATAAATAAATAAATAAATAAATAAATAAACAAACAAACAAACTAAAAATAGTTTACATTCTACAAATCAGAAAATATTCGAGAAGCTGATCACATGATAAAAGTATATAACTCATTAAAATAAAATCAAGGTATGAAATACTATTTAATTACAGGTATGACAAAAATAAGTCTGAAGATTGAATTATTACAACTCTTTCACAAATAGTGTCTTTATCAGATCAAATTACTGAAGAGTTATGGCAAAATTTTAATGCACTGTCCCAACACTTCAGAAAAGAAAGGAAGAAAGAGCACACTACAAAACCCTTTCAGCTAGGGTTAGTATAATACCATGATCAGAAACTTATACAAAAAAAAAAAAAAAAGAACAGTAAAAACTAACTACTTCAATGAACACAGGTTTAAACTTGTCAATAAATTCCATCTAAGTCATGTTCAAAATTGTATCAGGAGACAGTTTAGAATAAAAGATATGAATTTAAAATCAGTTATGGCTCCTTTTCATATGAGAGGTCAGTGTGGCATACATTAATTGCTGTCTAAAAAATAAAACAAATAAACAACACCAATAACAAAACCAAAACACATTCACAAAATTGTATGACATGACCAAATTGGTTTCATCCTTAAGATATGAAGTTGGTCCAACATAGAAATGGTTAAATATAGTACAATACATAAATAAATATAAAAATATCATTATATCATATCAGTAGATACAGAAAGGACATTTATCATCCCCTCCTAATGAAAATCTTGAAGAATTAGGAATAGAAGAAGCATACATGAACATTAACAATAGGTATTTTAAAAACTTCCTTCAACTACCAAGGAAGTTTTACAGATGCCAGAAAGATTTTTTCAAGTATTTGTAATGATTTCATATAGAGATTTTTCTTGTGTATGAAATGACTATCATAACTACTTCAGTATCATTTGGAAGAAATTCAGAAATGAAAGATGCAAAAGAATTGTCATAATTTAAGTTCCAAATGATTATTTTGAAGAAAGCTTAAAATTTTAAAGGCAGTTCTCAAGTTATGGACCCATCCCATCTTCAGGCACCAAACCCAGACACTATTGCTGATGCCAAGAAGTTCTTACTGACATGCCTGGTATAGCTTTCTCCTGAGATGCTCTGCTAGATCTTGACAAATTCAGATGTGGATGCTCACAGCCAACCATCAGACTGAGCATGGAGTCCCCAATGGCGGAGTTAGGGAAAGGACTGAAGGAGCTGAAAGGGTTTGCAACTCCATAGGAAAAACAATAATATCAACCACCAGACACCTCCCACCCCTGAGCTCTCAGGGACTAAACCACCAACCAAAGAGTACATATGGAGGGACCCATGGCTCTAGCTGCATATGTAACAGAGGATGGCCCTGTCTGGCATCAATGGCAGGGGAGGCCCTTGGTCCTGTGAAGGCCCAATGCCCCAGCATAGGGGAATGCTAGGACAGTGAGACAAGAGTGGGTGTGGGGGGGAGCACCCTCATAGAAGCAGGGGGGAGGGGGGATGGGATAGGGGGTTTGTGGAGAGGAAACTGGGAAGAAGGATAACATTTGAAATTGAAATAAATAAAATATCCGTTTTTTTAAATCAACTTTAATACAAAAAACTGATAAATATGACTTTTGTTGTTACACATGGAATCTAATAACAATACAATACTGAAGACTCGATTATGCCCCATCCTTCTTCATCCCCATTAGAGACAAGAATAATATCCAAACCTTTCATGCAATAAATTGTCTATCGTTTTTCAATTATCTTTATAATAGTAATGCAACAAATTAATTTTACCAGACCATATTACTATTCAATATTATAGTGTGCATATTTTTGAGACTCTCTGTTTGTATTAAACATGAAAAGAGAACGCATGAGAACATAAAATCTATCTCAAACATTCATCTTAACTATTTGGAGTACTACTGATTGTTGTTGCCATCCAAATTAATTGGATTCAACATATAAATGAACAGAATTTAAATTTGACTGAATAGCAATATTTTGTTCAGATAAGTTAGCACAGATATATGTCATAAAGCACAATCATAAAACATGAGAAGGAGGACAATATACATTATGAATATGAAGTATATTTGACTTTATGATTCTGAAATATCTACCATATATTATGTGATGGATTGCTTGTGTTGGAAAAATGTATGTTAATTTTTATAATCATTGTTTCCAATGGACAATGCTGCTATTCACAAACCTTCATATACATTTAATGTGAGGCAGTGGAATGTGACAAGAAACTTGGTAAGGTGGAGTGGTCAGAAGCCCTATCTGGAACTCTGGGAAGATGGTAGGAACTTCACCTGCTTCTGACCAAGTTCCTGTCAGGGACCATAGCCCCCAGTGAAGAGGATCATGTCCAATAGTTACAACAGTTACATAGTGGCAGTGCCCCAAAGCCCCTCCACATGCAGATGAGGCATCCCTAACATCTTAGACTAAGTCAATAGAAAAAATCTGCTGTCAGAAAACAAGCCACCACATAAATGCATATAAAATTTGGTCAGAAAGAATAAAGGTGTTTGTGCATTACTTCATTGTCTGAGAGTATCTGTTCTCTGAGGGCTATGACATTTCTTGGGGAAGAGAGCACTCTGCCAAAGCTGGAAGCTGCTCTGCTCCAGAGCAGTCAGGCCTCCCTCACCCTGCTGATGCTCTCTCCCCATGCTTGAAAGCTCCCACTGGGCCTTAGATTTCTATCCACAGCATCTGGTAAACAGACCTACAATTGATAATTCAATACTTTTAGTTAATACATTTGTACAAAATTAAAGGTTTAGAAATCACTCATATTCAAATCGTTTTGGGGAAAAATGGTTGATAGCATAATATATTAGAGCTGAACAAGTGTGACTTAATTTTCAAGACCTTCTAATCATAGTTTATTCTTTTATATTTGTGGAATGCAGTGTTTTGCCTGCATAGACACCTGTGCACTATGTGCTAGCTATATGCACATAGGTCAAAAAATTCTTCAGATATCTTGTAACTGGAGTTAAAGATGGTTGTGAGCCAGGATCTGGATGCTAGGAATTAATATGAGTCCTTGGAAAAAGAAGCCAGAACTCCTTAAATGCTGAGCCATCTCTCCAGTCTGGATCTGATTTGGTATCTGGGGCAGAATGGGGGGAGGCATGCCATGTCTGGATGATGCTAATATTGGCCTATGAACTCTCTTGAAAGTTTCCATTTTCAGTGAGAGATCTTGCCAGCCACTGAGAAAACAAACAAGGATATCCCAGCTTCTTTTCTAAATTACAACAATAAACAGCTTGAAATGGAAAGTATCAATATTCTGAAAACAAAAGTAGGCCATTTCCTATGGGAAAAATCACAGCTCTGAACTGAGATGATTTCACAAGTAACCATCTGACAAACAGCAAGAAAAGAGATTACAATTCATAAGGACGTCTGTGAACGACAGTACTGAGAACAGGAGACATTTGCTAGAGTGTCTCATCTTATTGAGGTATTTGCACTTGGAATAAGTTAACAGTGAGAAACAGATCAGGATGCAATGAAGTTTTATTTGACAGGTTTACAGTGCCCATCATTTAGCTCTTCCATGTCATACCCCCCCCCCATTTTCAGTTAGTTTTATTGTTTTATACATGCTTACCATGAAAAGATTAGAAAACACCAAAGTCAGAATTGGAGGATGGACCAGTGGCAAAATGATTGCTCTTTAAGAATAGGGAATTGAGTTTGCATCTTTCACATCTATGTTAGGGGCAGGTACAATAGTACATCAATACATCCCTGCTCTGGCAGGTAGAGACAGTCAACTCCTGGGTTCTCTTGGCCTACCATCTTAGGAAGTCAATTAATTTGAATTTTAGAGAAGAAACGCCATAAAAAAGAACACAAAAAACAAAAACAAAACAAACAAACAAACAAACAAAAAACAGTGTGAAGAGCAAAGTCTGTCTGCATCTAGTACAAGCAAAGGCATATACTTGAACATATGTAGCACACACAACAACTACAAAAAATATGAAGAAAAATACAAATTCCCCAAAATTATCAATAGGGAAGACCCTTATATTAAGCCTTTAGGTGAAAAAAATATGAGAATAAAGAATTTGACTATCATAAATCAATAAGGTTAGTATCACACCAGGTATTATAAAATTATTTTCTGCATAAGCAGTAAGAACATTCCTTTTCACTCATCATTATATTTACCTGGATGAAGTATAGTTAAGTACTAGGATCTTAAATTCCTCAAAGCAAGGCAATTCAGAAGACAGTCAAAATAGCAAGTAATCACAGGAGCAGGTACAGTCTTTGACTCTTTTCCCTACTTGTGAAATGTTTTTCTTCCCATTTGGTTGTCTTCTCCAGCCTTGATGTGATGTTATGTGCCTGGTCTTATTGTAAGTTGTTATGTAGTACTGGATTGATGTTCCTTGAAGAACTGCTCTTTTCTGAGGGCACGTAGATTTAATGTGGATCTGGGGGAAATGGGAGGTTGGAGGAGGATACTGGAGTAAGTGGGAGAGGGGAAATGGGGATAAGGAAGTAATATACAAGATGAGAACAAAAAAAGTCATCATACAACATGAACTAACCATTCTAGCTGCATATGTATCAGAAGATGGCCTAGTCAGCCATCATTGGAAAGAGAAGCCCATTGGTCTTGCAAACTTTATATGCCTCAGTACAGGGGAACGCCAGGGCCATGAAGTGAGAGGGATGAAGTGGGGGGAGGGTATGGGAGGACTTTTGTGATAGCATTGGAAATGTAAATGAAGAAAATTACCTAATTAAAAAAAAAAGAAAAAAGTCATCATGATGTGGTATATAATTTCTGTAAAGATCAGGTCTGACAGATTAGAGATTACATGGAGACATTGGCAAATTTTCCTAAACTATAGTCTGCAATTTAGATGGAAACTAGAATGATCATAAGGAGAGTCACAAGGTAAACATAACTTTGTGAGATTTATAATCCCCTAGCAAAAATGTATCTAGTAGATGTTTTCTTTCTTTTTTTAAAATTAGGTATTTTTCTCATTTACATTTCCAATGCTATCCCAAAAGTCCCCCATACCCTCCCCCCAATCCCCTACCCACCCACTCCCACTTTTTGGCCCTGGCGTTCCCCTGTACTGGGGCATATAGTGTTTGTGTGTCCAATGGGCCTCTCTTTCCAGTGATGGCCGACTAGGCCATCTTTTGATACAAATGCAGCTAGAGTCAAGAGCTCCGGGGTACTGGTTAGTTCATAATGTTGTTCCACCTATAGGGTTGCAGATCCCTTTAGCTCCTTGGGTATTTTCTCTAGCTCCTCCATTGGGGGCCCTGTGATCCATCCAATAGCTGACTTTGAGCATCCACTTATGTGTTTGCTAGGCCCTGGTGTAGTCTCACTAGAGACAGCTATATCCAGGTCCCGTCAGCAAAATCTTGCAAGTGTATGCAATGGTGTCAGCGTTTGGAGGCTGATTATGAGATGGGTCCCTGGATATGGCAGTAGATGTTTTCTGTATGGACAGTGAGGTTCTTGATGCTTTTCTACTCTGTTGGCAATGGAGTAAAGCAACATTAACTAAGAAAATGTTAACTAAACATTAACTCAATACCAGCTTTCTTTATTTACTGTGAATAATGCCAACAAATAACCTTACTACAAGCTGCAACCATCAGTTGCTGGTATTGAGTATAAAGCTGAATTCTCGTTTGCTCAAATGCAAATAAAGGTTTTTTCTTTTCCACTACTTTGCATAATTTTGCCTTATCAATACTCTGTCTAATTTGAATTTATCAAGTTTGCATGCCAGCTAGTAAAATTTAAAACCTAATGACATCCCAATGGAAAAATCAAAACATGCAAAACTGTGACCAATTCTGTTTTTTAATAAGTTGTTATATCAGACATGCTATAATAAAAAATTCTTCCTTAAATTATAGTAATTGTAACATATGCAAACTATTTTCAATATCTTAGATAAGCAGAATTAAGAAAATCTGTCGAAATTCTTAAGACAAATTATAGGATTGCTTTTTGTGTGAAAAAAGTTTAACAATTGTTGTATCTAGCACTTCCCAAGTATTTGCGCTTTCTTCAGTAAACAGAATACAAACACATAAATTATCTAAAAAAAAAACTTTTATTCTTTTCATACCAAATAAAACCAATTAAGTATGATAAAACTTTTTCAAATTATAGCTATTTCTGAGGACTCAATAAAAATTAACTTTCAAATTCCAGGTGTTTCACAAATATTAATGGGAGTGATTTTTACATGTTATAATTTAAAAACATTTTTGAAAAATTAGGTAAATAAATAATTCTATACTGTTACCTAACTCAAAATAAAAGGCCAGATTATTTTTTCTTTGTATAACCCATTGTTTCCCAAATTTTTAATACCAAGTGTCCGTCAAATGAAATTATTCCTCCCAAAAATCAGCTTTCTGGTTTTGCTCATTTAAAATTACTTCATACATATAATTCATTTCCATAATTATCTTTTCAACCCATAAAAATATAAGAAAGCATAAATGATTCTAATTTTAATTCATAGTTTATTTCTACCATTGTTACTGAATTTCATTTTACATATCCTCCCCAAGTATAATAAGTTAATCCTCAACCTATAGAAATATAAAATCCAGACAACCATTTAATGTGATTATCGCAAGAAAAGATTGCTATTGAAGTCCTCAAAATTCAAGCAAAAGAACCAGGAAAGTTCTCCATCTGTTCACCGTATCTAATTTTTAAAACTAGAAAATGTAGGGAATGCCACTCCTAGAGGAGAAATCAGTAATTCACAGAAGCAAATATATGAGTATTTATCATTTATACATACACATAAGTGGTTCTGTTTTTACAAATAAGGGGATAAGACACATAATGGAACACATAATTCTTAAACCACTTCGGATATACTTTAGACGTGTGCTTCATAGGGTTATGTTTGACAATGTTTAACATGAACAAAATTACACCACACTGCAAAGTGTCACAAATGTATTTATCATAACAATGATAAAACTCAAATGCTGTTATTAAAAAAAAAACTAATGTATTGGGATTGTGGGAAATAACTGAAGAGATGGATAAGCCTCTATCCTAGGAAGATGGCATTATTTTTCCTTGAAAATCAATAGCAAACAAGTACATCGGATGTATGCAGAAGAGTTTAGAGGAGGTACTTCGTGAGGTTTTTTTTTTCTTATTAAGGTTTCCCTGGTTTCTATTATCATGGGGATTTCTTCTTTTCTACAGTTGCCTGCTGCTGGTAATTATTGTATATTGTATTATATACAAACAATGTGTATATATGAGCACCCACACGTGCACACGAATGCACACACACACACATACACACACATACACACACATACACACAATCCAATCCAAAGCTAAGAATAAGACACAATTCAAGACAACATAGCTGTAGGTTATTAATCTAGAAATCCACTGACTGTATCTGTCAACAAACATGGAAGAAGGAGCAAAATGATTTTAAGAGTCAGAAGAAAAATTACTTTGACATCACATTGGCTAGAAATAAGAGGGAAGCTATTCTTATATCTTAATAATCTGGGCCCCTGAATGAGGATAACACAAATAACAAGCTACTGTGTTTCCTTTTTGGGAAAAAAATTGTTCCTGATTGAAATAGAGTACATGCTGGTTTTCTTTCCATACCATAGTATTTATTAGCAAGGGACTCTTTATTTGTGAAGAACCTGAACTGTGAGAGGACCAGTGACTACAATATTATGGCTGCCAGAACTACAGTAAAGGACTGCTCAATACAATGAACCACATATAAGATTGTACTAGTATATAAAATTCATAATTTAAGGAGTAAATCAGTGTTGTCTAATACAATAGAGATAGGTAAATTAGTAGAGGGTGATGAAATTGATGAAAAATAGATTTTTTTATAATTTTTATTAGGTATTTTCCTCATTTACATTTCCAATGCTATCCCAAAAGTCCCCCATACACTCCCTCCCAGTCCCCTACCCACCCACTCCCACTTTTTGGCCCACCTTTTTTTTGACACCAGTACCGGGGTACCTTGGGCGTGGAGTCTGCTGACACCGGCAAGGTACCCACAGGACCCTCCACAGGATCTTAAGACCTCTGGTGAGTGGAACACAGATTCTGCTCTAATCCAAGTGTGCAGGACCTACCTGAGACTGCATTAATTAGGGAAGCAGAAAACCTGGCCTGATCAGGGTCCCTTCCGAAAAATGATTTTGAATTAATTTATTAAAACTAGACAGATCATAGATGATAGATAAAACAGATAGATGACAGCAGATAGAAAGATGGTAGATTAAATAGATGTATAGATAAACAGATGATATATTTGTTCAATATAGCCTGTGTTCTCTGTTATATTTATATTTTAAGGGAAAGAAGTGTCAGAAAAAGTGAATTGTGCCCTGTGTACAAAGACTCAGAGCAGGAGAGAGTATCCTTGAAATGAGTCTTTTTTAGTACTGCTGACAAAAGCTGTATGCAGTACACAGGCTCTACAGACTTACAGATGGATCTGTCTGGGACAGAGTTAGGATTGTAGTGAGAGACAACAATTTATTGAGTCCTACTATGAGCAAGTAGTAGACCTTGAAGAGGTTTTGAATACTGAAAAATTAAGAAATAATGTTATGAGCAATATATAAGTTCAAGGACAGCCACGTCTACAGATTTAGACTGACCTTAAGTTCTACTACAGGACAATAGTGATAAAAACTGCAAGGGATTGGTACAGGGACAAACAAAGTTGGTCAATGGAATAGAACATAAGACCCAGAAATAAAACCACACACTTATAGACACTCGTTTTTGACAAAGAAGCCAAAAATATACAATGACAAAGAAAGCATCTTCAATAAATGGTTCTGGTCCAACTGGCAATGAGTATGTAGAAAATGAAAATAGACCCATATTTGTCAAAGCTCAAGTCCAAATGGATCAAGGATCCCAACATAAAACCAGATACACTGAAACTAATAGAAGAGAAAATGGGAAAGAGCCTTGAACTCATTGGCACAGGGGGAAATTTCCTACACATAACTCCAATAGCTCAGGTCTTAAGATCAAAAATTGATAAATGGGACCTTATGAAACTGAAAAAAAACTTCTGAAAGGCAAAGGACATAGCCAATAGGAAAAAATTGACAACCTACAGATTGGAGGAAAAAAAAAATCTTCACTGAACCTACATCTTATAGAGGGTTAATAACTAAAATATTTTAAGAATACAAGATGCTAACATCCAAAAAATGGAAAAACCCAATCAAGAAATGTTATATAGAACTAAACAGAGAATTCACAATGTAGGAATTTGGAATGGATGTGAAGCACTTAAAGAAATGTTCAAAGTCCTTAGTCATCAGGGAAATGCAAATCAAAATGTCCTTGAGATTCCACCTTACACCAATCAGAATGGCTAAGATCAGAAACTCAGGTGACAGCACATGTTGTTGAGAATGTTCAGGAAGAGGAATACTCCTCCATTGCTGATGAGATTGCAAACTGGTACAACCACTCTGGAAATCAATCTAGAGATTCCTCTGAAAATTGAAAATAGATCTACCTGAAGGCCTAGCTATACCACTCTTGAGCATATACCCAAAAGATGCCCTACCATACCACTGGGGCACATGCTTCACTATATTCATAGTGGCCTTATTTGTGATAGTCAGAAGCTGAAAACAAATCAGATGTCCCACAGTAGAAGAATGGATACAGAAAATGTTATTCATTTACACAATGGAATAATATTTAGCTATTAAGAAAAATGAAACCATGAGTTTTACAGGCAAATGGGAAGAACTAGAAAATATCATTCTGAATGAGGTAACGCTGACTCAAAAGTTCATGCATGGTACATACTTACTAATAAATGTATATTAGCTTTTAAAACTGTGTAGAATACCTAGGATATAAACCACAGAACTCCAGAAGATTTACAAACTGAAGGAGGATGCTTCAATTCCACTTCAGAGGGAGAAGAAGCAAATAACGGGAGGAAGAGGGAGGTAGAAACCTGGGTGGGAGAGGGGAGATGGAGGGGAAAGGAGGAACATAATCAGGTATTGGGGGTGGGAAGGGATTAAGAGAGAAGCTATTGGAGCCAGCAGAAATGAATGAAAATATGCAGTCTTGGGAGGTGGGAGGTGGGGAGACCTTCTAGAATGGGGAGATCTGGGAGGTGAGAAACTCTCAGAACTGAAAGTATGAAGCCTTAGTTGAAATATCTAACAGTGGGGAGATGGAACTTGTAGAGACCACCTACAGTAGAAAAACAGGGCATCAAGTAGAGGGATCAGGATGCCATCATACAGTTAAAAAACTCTGACCTAGAACTGTTCCTGTCTAAAAGAACTGCAGGGACAAAAACGGAGAACAGACTGAGGGAGAGGAAGTCCAGTGACTAGACTGACTTGGGAACAGTCTCAATGGGAGACTCCAAGGCCTGAAACTATTACTGATGCTACATTGTGCTTACAGTCAGAAGCCTGGGATTACTGTCCTCAGAGTGGCCCAACAAGCATCTGACTGAGACAGATGCAGCTACTTTTACCCACCAATGGACTGATGGCAGGGACCCCTGTGGTTGAATTAGTGAAAGGTTGGAAGAAGCTGAGGAGGAGGGCGACCCCATAGAAAGACCAGCAGTTTTAATCAACCAGACTCCTGAGATCTCTGAGACACCTTATCAACAACCAGGCAGCATACACTAGCTGGTTTGAGGCTCTGGACATATATTCAGCAGAGGACTGGTCTGACCTCAGTGAGAGATGATGCATCTAATCCTGGAAAGACTTGAGTCCTCAGGGTGTGGGGAGGCCTAGTGGTGTGAGGGTGATTGATTGGATGGTAAGGGACATCCTCTTGGAGACAGGGGATGAGGACTGGGATGAGGAACTGTTGGAGGGCAGAATAGGAGGTGGCTAATGACTGGACTGTGAAAACATAAAATTAATAAAGAGGAAGAAGAAGAAGAGAAGAAGAAGAAGAAGAAGAAGAAGAAGAAGAAGAAGAAGAAGAAGAAGAAGAAGAAGAAGAAGAAGAAGAAGAAGAAGAAGAAGAAGAAGGAGATCAACAACAACAAAAACAACAACAACCACCACCCTTGGCAGACAGTTGAGTAAGAAATTGATTACAAAACATAAATATCATATACCTTTCCATATTACTAGCAACTATATTTGAGCTCCCTTAATGAGATGGGATAGAAAGTGAACACAGATTGTCATTGGTTTATTTTATACTTTCATATACTCCTCAATATATAATGTCATCACTGAGCAGAAGAATTGCATCTCTCAGAACTTGGTATGTGGCTATGAATACAGTAAATGGTTTTCAATTATATTATAGTCACGTTTGGAATAATCAAATATTTTAAGTCTCATTCGTTAAAAACTATTGCATATTTTACACTTTCATATCACACTTTGTGTTGTATCATTCATATTTCCCAAACACTCTGCTAATTAAACATCAGGTATTGATATTTATTGATATTTGACCTAATTGGAATATTTAAGTAACAAGTATAATCTTTCAGAAAAATTATAAGATCAAAGGCATTCTAGAAAAGAATGTTGCTTAAGAACAGAAGAATCCTTAAGAGACTTAAGAACCCCCATACAATGTTCATGGTGATGATTGTTGCAGTACACAGATGTGCATGACTTTCTCCTCTCTAGAGTAAATTACATAGTGTCTCATATTTGCTAATACTAAAGAAGTCTCAAAAATAATGGGCACAAGGGCAAAATTTTAGTTGCACTAATGTTATAGTAACATTCTTCAGCACTTGAGAGTATCAGTCATTTATATTAGCATATAATATTTTTTCAAATTTCTTCTGAAGCTCACATTGATTACCTACAAATGTTTTTTACAACACTATTCATACTTTCTAAATGTGACTATGGTTCTATTGGTCCCAATTTTCTTACAATGTACAAAATTCTTTAACTTTTCTTGGGAAATGTGACCAAGCAACTAATTATTTCAGGAAAACGATGAAGAAATGACTCGATCCATGTCTAGTGTGATGAAATAATTAATTTACTGAGGGTAAATACACGATTACAGGCAGCTAACAGTAACCAAGAGAAGGAGATCTAGTCTTCCTCAGAGATGATCCTATCCCACACATTACCAGTAACTAAGCTACCACATTAGCAATTAGCAACAAGTAGTCAACCTTGAAATAATACATACAAGCAAGACCAAATAAAATAAGAAAGTTTTAGATTTATTTATATTTTTGCTTGTAATTTTGAAATATATAAAAGCTATATATATGTACATATATATTCATATAATTAGAGAAGAAGAGGCCATGAAATTAAGGGGGACCAGAATATAGGCAAACAATGAAATGGAGGAGGTTGGAGAAAGGAAAGATAAGTAAGGGGAGAAAGCTCAAAAATAGATTTAAAATTTAAAAAAAATATAGAGAGTTCTAATGTCATTAGCACCATTTTGCATTTGTGCACAAAAAAAACTAAAATGAATTGTATTAAACAGGTTAATACTTCATAGAAAAAAGTACATGTTTTCCAATGATAAATAAGTTTGAAAGACTCTTAATTTCTAAAATGAGTAAAATGGATATGAAAATTGGAATAAACTCAATTTTTTATTAAAAGTTCCCAAATGGATTATAAATTTGAAACAATAAAAGGATATTTCATGTCTAGTTATATATCATTATGTTCTAAACTATGTCAATATAATTACTTAGATATAGTTCATTGTTTTTGCCCTTTATAACATCATACACACACACACACAGACACACACACACACACACAGACACACACACACACACACACACACACACACACACACACACACACATATATATATAAACATAGTCTTTAGGATTCATTAATGATATTAAAATCTTCAAAAGCCTATTTTATAGTAGAAAATCACATTATATCCATAATACAACTTCTTCTATTTGTATGGTTCATGCTGACATCATTATATGTACAGCAATATCTATCCCTTAATATTTTGTACAGTACTTGATTCCCAAAGAATTTTGTAAAATTCACAAAGTTATAACTAAACAATAAACTGAAAGTACAAATGTAAACATACAGTCTCTCTTAAGAACAAGTCCCCTTGTAGACTATGGAAGTCAATACACTAACTGGTCTAAGGACCTGGGAGTTCTGCAGCATTAAAACTGGACTTCAGCCACCATACTGTGGATAGAAAAGTCTGTCTGAGCTTAGAATTTCCCAGAATTATCACAAGAGTGGCCCGAAGGAAAAGCAAGTGATATAACCTGAAAAAAAAAAAAATTGAACACAGTGCTCGAAAGAAACTTCATTTTTGAAGATTGCATGACAAGTGCCAGAAAGAAAATGGTGTATAATAAGAGAAAGGTGACCATCATTTGCAGGGCCTTAATATGGGCTGTGGTGCTGGGGTCTCTGGAGTCTTTGGCATTGTGTTGCATGTTCTTCAGATGAGTCCATAGTGAGAAGATGAGCAGGAGAAAAATTGTCAGAGTCACACTGAAGGGTATGAATGTGAATATAGTGTTGGTAAATAAAAAAATCCTAGAAATATGTAGATTGTTATCTGAATGAGAACTGTAGGACGTATTTACTTTATATACATCAACTGAGATAACAATAAATGTGTTTATGACTAAAACGTTTACAAACAAGAGGAGAAGTGACATCAGTAGTGTTACTGAAACCACAGTTTTTACCCTCCACCTTAGGGAAAGAAAAATAGAATTTGAAAAATTAGCTATCTTGAGAAAATAAAAGATGCTGAGACATGTAGCAAGCCAAATATTGAAATGATTGATCACTGTCCAGGAATTATTAAATATTATCAACACTTTTCTTGTTGTCATCAATGCTGAGTACAGCTCAGATATGAATAAAACTGTGAGTAGTGACCACACAAAAGCAAGTCTGGAGATGGCCAGAGCAGTGAATATCTGATCCACTAAGGAGATCTTTCTTCTCTTGGCCCAGTCCATAATGTTCACCACAGCTATGAATCCATTTCCTAAACACCCTATAATGATTTCTACACCTAAGATGATTAATAATGTACACTTCACAGTAGCATTCATTATCACCAGAAGATGCTCCAAGTCCTTAACGTAATCTTCTAAAAGGCTATGTTTATGTGATTCTTGAATTTCAAAACATAATTATTATGAATTTTCACCAATCATATGAATCAATCATCAAAATTCACTAATAACTTGGTTTATAATTTTCTTCACAAACAAAAAAAACCCATTTTTGTCCAAAAAAGCCCAGAATAATTTTATCTAGGTTCTAGCTACTAAGTATCTTGCACACACAACAGCCAGAAGTTCTATGTAGATGATTCTATAGGAAATATTAATTTTTCACATGTATCAGCAAAACAAAGATACTCCAATTTTCAGTGTTTTATATGTCTACTTATTAAAATATAGCTAAAATGTACCAGGAAAAGTACATTTTAAAACTGTAACAGGTATAGCAGACTATAAAATCAAGCTGTCAGATAGAATAAGCATGCCATTAAATTGAATAAATAAAAATTCTGTTAGGTGACCTTATCTTATTTTCAATGTTCTTTCCTTATGTTATCAAAGAATTAACCTAATAAATACCTATTTCTAAGAATACTTATTGTTTTTCTTCAACAAAGTCATACATGTACTCTTCTACACGAACACAGAGATATATACTAACATATAAACATAATTATACCCGTGAAGCCTTCATTTCTTACTTCTACATTTCATACAGTCCATTAACCATCATTTCTATGTATCCAGCTCATGCTTAGTAGTGTGGTAGTCATTTCAAGCTTGTGTAAATTTACTTTTCAGTATAATTAATGCAGTAACATTCTACAAACCTGTATATTTTATACATACATTAAAACAAATTTAGAAATATTCCTCTTGTACTGAAGAGCAGACAATATGCTAATTTAAATTAATCAACACCACAAGATTTCTTCTCACTCTTTGTGTCTCACTTTGTAGATAAGCCTGCTTCCCCCATTAGCCCAAATGAGTTTCAGATAGTATCCAATTCCCTTCATTTGGCTTCAGTATCTTCACTTATACCATCACTGTAGGCATCAAGGCAGATGAGGTTGTTCAATAACTAGGCAAGCTGGAAAATGAAACATTGGATGTTAGCATTACTTAATTGCTACAGGATAGTCAAAGAAGCAATGACATAAATAGAACAAAGACAGGAGAAAAACATGCATCTATAGTCTTTTGGGGTACAACTGGTAAACATTGCTCTGCATAAAAAAACTAATGCAGGGTGTGTGGGAGGGTAACAAATGTGAAGCCAGTCTGGATTATATGGTGAGACCCTGTCTCAAAACAGCAGCAAAAAGAAATCTATAGAAATTGCGGAGAAAGTCATGGAATGTTGTGTGTCAAAGATGGACTATAAACTTAATCTCCTAAAGAAATCCACTATAAAAAGGAAACCTATTTCTTATTATTGCCCAATGTTTAAGGAATAAATATAATGAGAAAGTAATCTAGCACAGCTATTGAAAATTTAAGAAAAATTGCAAAGAGACATATAAACATACCACCACTGCAGAGACTCATAGTCCTCCTGGCATGGTCCCTTCCATCTAACAAGAAAAAAAAAAAAAAAAAAAAAAGACAGGCAAATGCAAAGTACCCTGGAAAGGATGTGGAGTGGGTGCTGCTACTGGAACTGCAAGGTCTTTTAGGAACGAGACAGAGCTTATATCCAGTGGAAGAATGGCAATTACTCAGAGAAGCTTCTCCAAAATGCTCCTTTCTGCCTTCCTCTCTGGATTGGAAATAGAGGAAGTTGGACTTAAACAGCAGTTGATAGGACAGACAGTTTTCCAACAAAGACAGCAACACCAAGGACAGTTCCCACATCATTCATAAAAGAAATGACTTATACTTGGGAGCATGAATGTCCCTGTAACTTTTATATTTACAAACATTATATTGAATATCTAGAAATCAGTGTACTGCATATATTACCAGGTACAAGTTTTATTGTCTTCTTAAGTACATGCAATTGAAAACAGTTTAGCAAACATAGATTCTCCCTATGCATCCCTTAATTTAGATCAATGTTATAACCTTTACATATGAATCTTCAATTTTGATATATTTTAAAAATGTAGATTAGATTCAAAAGTACAACATTCAAATTTAACAGATATTTAAGAAAATATATTGAAACTCCTTTTCACTGTTTTAAAATTAGTGTTAAATTTATAACACATATTAAGAAAATAAAAACCCTGTGATTTCCAGTGTAACAGAAATAAGTAGATATGTGTTATACATTGATAGGTGATGGCACATGAGTGATGACTAATGATATATAGATAGATGATAGATAATTGATAGATATAATCAATAGATCATACAGTGACTTAAGATACATAGACTGGAAAAGTCAGCCTTGTGAATCTCTACAGAATTATGTTCTCGGTATGGAAAATGTGCAAGGTCACCATGACTGCTGATAACTTGTTTTTCCATTTATCTTTGTTTGTACACATATGCATTAAGGTTGAACACTTGAGATTGAGATTCACAGGCCATGGAGTGGTGTTCCTTGATTTCTTGTTCTGATTTATTCAATGATAGATTACATTGTGGAAGTATAAGCAAAAACTGTTGTTTCCACAAGTTTCCTTTGGTATTAGTGTTTAATCTTAGCAGTAAAAAACCTAATTATGACATTCATAATCTGATCTTAATTCTTACTTTTCACTCATCTACACAAATACACAAGTCATTGCTGTTCTATTCAAGAATTTTTCCCCTGTACCAATATCTGCGAGGCTTTTCCCTACTTTCTCCTCTATAAGTTTCACTGTCTCTGGTTTTATGTGGAGTTCCTTGATCCATTTAGATTTGACCTTAGTACAAAAAGATAGGATTGGATCAATTCACATTCTTCTACATGATAACTGCCAGTTGTGCCAGCACCATTTGTTGAAAATGCTGTCTTTTTTTTTTCTGTTTTTTCTCTTTTTCTTTTTCTTTTTTTTTCATTTTTATTAGGTATTTAGCTCATTTACATTTCCAATGCTATACCAAAAGTCCCCCATACCCACCCACCCCCACTCCTCTACCCACCCACTCCCACTTTTTGGCCCTGGCGTTCCCCTGTACTGGGGCATATAAAGTTTGCATGTCCAATGGGCCTCTCTTTCCAGTGAGGGCCGACTAGGCCATCTTTTGATACATATGCAGCTAGAGCCAAGAGCTCCGGGGTACTGGTTAGTTCATAATGTTGTTCCACCTATAGGGTTGCAGATCCCTTTAGCTCCTTGGGTACTTTCTCTAGCTCCTCCATTGGGAGCCCAGTGATCCATCCATTAGCTGACTGTGAGCATCCACTTCTGTGTTTGCTAGGCCCCAGCATAGTCTCACATGAGACAGCTATATCTGGGTACTTTCAGCAAAATCTTGCTAGTGTATGCAATGGTGTCAGCGTTTGGAAGCTGATTATGGGGTGGATCCCTGGATCTGGCATTCTCTACATGGTCCATCCTTTCATCTCAGCTCCAAACTTTGTCTCTGTAACTCCTTCCAAGGATGTTTTGTTCCCACTTCTAAGGAGGGGCATAGTGTCCTCACTTCAGTCTTCATTTTTCTTGAGTTTCATGTGTTTAGGAAATTGTATCTTATATCGTGGGTATCCTAGGTTTTGGGCTAATATCCACTTATCAGTGAATACATATTGTGTGAGTTCCTTTGTGAATGTGTTACCTCACTCAGGATGATGCCCTCCAGGTCCATCCATTTGGCTAGGAATTTCATAAATTCATTCTTTTTAATAGCTGAGTAGTACAGGTCTGCTGATAGACGGTAACAGAATCACCAGAAGAACAATCTCTAAACAGAGTCAACTATAACTACTAACTCCAGAGATTACCAGATGGCGAAAGGTAAACGTAGGAATCTTACTAAGAGGAACCAAGACCACTCACCATCATCAGAACCCAGCACTCACACTTCGCCCAGTCCAGGGCACCCCAACACACCCGAAAACCTAGACCTAGATTTAAAAGCATATCTCATGATGATGGTAGAGGACATCAAGAAGGACTTTAATAAATCACTTAAAGAAATACAGGAGAACACTGCTAAAGAGTTACAAGTCCTTAAAGAAAAACAAGAAAACACAACCAAACAGGTAGAAGTCCTTACAGAAAAAGAGGAAAAAACATACAAACAGGTGATGGAAATGAACAAAACCATACTAGATCTAAAAAGGGAAGTAGACACAATAAAGAAAACTCAAAGTGAGGCAACACTGGAGATAGAAACCCTAGGAAAGAAATCTGGAACCATAGATTTGAGCATCAGCAACAGAATACAAGAGATGGAAGAGAGAATATCAGGTGCAGAAGATTCCATAGAGAACAACGGCACAACAATCAAAGAAAATGGAAAATGCAAAAAGATCCTAACTCAAAATATCCAGGAAATCCAGGACACAATAAGAAGACCAAACCTACGGATAATAGGAGTGGATGAGAACGAAGATTTTCAACTCAAAGGTCCATCAAACATCTTCGACAAAATCATTGAAGAAAACTTCCCAAATCTAAAGAATGAGATGCCTATGAATATACAAGAAGCCTACAGAACTCCAAATAGACTGGACCAGAAAAGAAATTCCTCCCGACACATAATAATCAGAACAACAAATGCACTAAATAAAGATAGAATACTAAAAGCAGTAAGGGAAAAAGGTCAAGTAACATATAAAGGCAAGCCTATCAGAATTACACCAGATTTTTCGCTGTCTTTTTTCCACTGGATGGTTTTAACTCCCTTGTCAAAGATCAAGTGACATAGGTGTGTGGGTTCAGTTCTGGGTCTTCAATTCTATTCCATTGGTCTACTTCTCTGTCCCTATACCAGTACCATGCAGTTTTTTATCACTATTGCTCTGTAGTACAGCTTTAGGTCAGGCACGGTGATTCCACTAGAGGTTCTTTTTATCCTTGAGAAGAGTTTTTGCTATCCTAGGTTTTTTGTTATTCCAGATGAATTTGCAGATTGCCCTTTCTAATTCGTTGAAGAATTGAGTTGGGATTTTGATGGGGATTGCATTGAATCTGTAGATTACTTTTGGCAAGATAGCCATTTTTACTATATTGATCCATCCAATCCATGAGCATGGGAGATCTTTCTATCTTCTGAGATCTTTAATTTCTTTCTTTAGAAACTTGAAGTTCTTATCATACAGATCTTTCACTTCCTTAGTTAGAGTCATGCTAAGGTATTTTATATTATTTGTGACTATTGAGAAGGGTGTTGTTTCCCTAATTTCTTTCTCAGCCTGTTTATACTTTGTGTAGAGAAAGGCCATTGACTTGTTTGAGTTGATTTTATACCCAGCTACTTCACTGAAGCTGTTTATCAGGTTTAGGAGTTCTCTAGTGTAATTCTTAGGGTCACTTATATATACTATCATATCATCTGCAAAAAGTGATATTTTGACTTCTTCCTTTCCAATTTGTATACCCTTGATCTCCTTTTGTTGTCGAATTGCTCTGGCTAGGACTTCAAGTACAATGTTGAATAGGTTGGGAGAAAGTGGGCATCCTTGTCTAGTCCCTGATTTTAGTGGCAATGCTTCCAGCTTCTCACCATTTACTTTGATATTGGCTACTGGTTTGCTGTAGATTGCTTTTATAATGTTTAGGCATGGGCCTTGAATTTTTGATCTTTCCAAGACTTTTATCATAAATGGGTGTTGGATTTTGTCAAATGCTTTCTTTGCATCAAATGAGATAATCATGTGGTTTTTGTCTTTGAGTTTGTTTATATACTGGATTACATTGATGGATTTCCGGATATTAAACCATCCCTCCATCCCTGGAATGAAACCGTCTTGGTCTGAATGGATGATTGTTTTGATGTGTTCTTGGATTCGGTCAGCGAGAATTTTATTGAGGATTTTTGCATCAATATTCATAAGGGAAATTGGTCTGAAGTTCTCTATTTTTGTTGGGTTGTTTTGTGGTTTAGGTATTAGAGTAATTGTGGCTTCATAGAATGAATTGAGCAGAGTACCTTCTGCTTCTATTTTGTGGAATATTTTGTGCAGAACTGGAATTAGATCTTCTTTGAAGGTCTGATAGAACTCTGCACTAAACCCATCTGGTCCTGTGCTTTTTTTTTTTTTTTTTTTTTTTTTTTTTGGTTGGGAGACTATTAATGACTGCTTCTATTTCTTTAGGGGATATAGAATAGTTTATATCATTAACCTGATCCTGTTTTAACTTTGCTATCTGGTATCTGTCTAGAAATTTGTCCATTTAATCCAGGTTTTCCAGTTTTCTTGAGTATAGCCTTTTGTAGGAGGATCTGATGGCCTTTTAGATTTCTTCAGGATCGGTTGTTATGTCTCACTTTTCATTTCTGATTTTGTTAATTAGGATGCTGTCCCTGTGCCCTCTAGTGAGTCTGGCTAATGGTTTATCTATCTTGTTGATTTTCTCAAAGAACCAGCTCCTCGTTTGGTTGATTCTTTGAATAGTTCTTGTTTCCACTTGGTTGAGTTTGATTATTTCCTGCCCTCTACTCCTCTTGGGTGAATTTGCTTTCTTTTGTTCTAGAGCCTTTAGGTGTGTTCTCAAGCTGCTAGTGTGTGCTCTCTCTAGTTTCTTTTTGGAGGCACTTAGAGCTTTGAGTTTTCCTCTTAGAAATGCTTTCATTGTGTCCCATAATTTTGGGTATGTTGTGGCTTCATTTTCATTTAAATATAAATGTATACTTTCACATGTATATAAATTTACAGATATAAATTCATATTCAAATATATACACACAAAACACACATATATTAACACAAATGAGGACATTTACACAAATTTACATATACTTTATATATAAACATTTTTGTGAAGGCTGAACTGAGGCTCACCCCTGCACTCTCTGGGGTTGATTTTACAGCTTTTGGATATTCCATTTTTAAATGGGTTGATTATCTAAAGCTGTTGAATTACCACCATTATTTGCCTGTAGTCCCTCATCCACTTTCTCTAGTCCTAGTTTGTTTTTTACAACAATTGTTAGGGGCTCATGCTGAGTATCTTATGTTAAAATCTGCAGAGGAGGTCATTTAGGGTTATAGATTTTTGTTGTCTCCTACTTCAAGTTAGACTTCTCCCTTGAGGTCATTTTCACCCAGAATCTATGTGTCTGTCTGTCTATCTATCTATCTATCTATCTATCTATCTATCTATCTATCTATCTATCTATCTATCTATCTAAATTGGAAGACCCAGGTGAGAGTCCTACCTATGTCAATGTAACCTTACTCTGAGACCCTGTTCTGGTGCTAATTAGATGCTGGTAAACTGCTCTGCCTGGAATGGGTTGAAGTGGGACACTCCATTGGATGCAGGCCAAAAGACTGATGATCTTGAACATTTTAGCTCTCTGTTATTTACTAAAAAAATTCTTTCGTACTGTTCTGTGCTTCATTAAACATTTGGGACTTAACTCTTAGTGATTTATGCTAAAAATGTAACTGAATTACTGTACTGTGCTTCATTAAGTGCTGGGGAAGCTTAACTCTATCTCTCTCATTATTTACTTTGTAATGCTCTGTGCTTGATAAGTGCTGAAAATCTTAATTTTTACTTACTTTATAAATTTACTTTATAACTCTTTGGGAACTAGCATATGCTATAAAGCTGGAGAAAATTCAGTAGATGTTTTATTGCTAAGGCTCTTCTTCCTCTTGTCCAAAAGCCTCATCTCTTGCTGGCCAGGGAAAAGGGATGCTTCAGGCAATTAGCTTATAGTGAACCAAGAAAAGAAAGTCACTCTTGCAGAAAGAAAAAAATTTACACAAGCAAATATGAATAAACAAATATATATTCATACACACATACTCATACATGCAAATACTTTCAATGGGCCCTGCCATCTGTCTCATCAACTTACATACTAACACACATACACAAATAATGCATATATATATATATGTGTGTATATATGTGTATTTGTGTATATATATATATTTGGTGGATGGAGCCAAAGTCCAAGCACCAACACATGAAGAACTCAAAGATTCTGAATGAAAAATAAGCTCTAACCTTCATTGCATAGAGAAAGAATACAGCATCCACCTTCATATTGCTAAATGAAAGAAATCTAAGTCTATAAGAAAACCACCTTGTCTTTGTCAGTAAGAAGAAGCCCTGTTGTTAAGAAAAAAATCTATCCCCTGGTAAGAAGAAGCCTGCCTATTCTTGCTGCAGCTCCTTCTTCTCTGCTCTCTGTGTTCTGCTCTGTCTGCTCCATAGTCTTACTACTATCATTCCCAGTTCTTATATTTTTAAGATATATAATTACAAAAAATTCTAAGGATCATTTTTCAATAGTTTCCATGTTCAAACAAAAATTCAAGTCATAAGTTGAATAAGAAGTAACAACAGGGATGCTTACCTGTATTTCCATTAACACTAGTTATCTAATGAAACATTTATTATATGTCACTAGCTCTACATGGTCTTTGAGAATTTAAATAAATAATTATTATGTCTAAGTTAGCATGATATATCAAGAGGCAAATCATATGTCTACTGTCTTATCAGTATTAAAATTTTGTGTAGATAAATAAAGTGAATATTTTATCTTCTGTCCTTGTACCTACAGAAAGTTATTCATCCCCTTTATGACCTTTAGTTATCAGATAATGGTTTCACAGTTCATCTGTAAGGAATGTTTGATTATAGGCTCCTTACATTCCTGCTTTCTAAGTACAATAAAATTGTGACATATGAGAGCTTGCAGGGCCCTAATTGCAGCCCTTTTTAATAAAGGGTTCAATAATTACTAGTATAAATTTAGAATTTTTATAGAACTATACATAGAAATTAAGAAATCATCTATATGTCTATATAGCATCACAAAACACTACATCTTTGTTTATCTGCAGAAATTTTGTCCAATCAGTTGGGTTAATGCCCAGGGAATGTTATACTAATTTAATAATGACAGGAAAGGCATATCAGCTGTAAGAATCAATCCTAAGATGAAATCTGTTTTGGGCCTTGTGACTTAGAGATCACCAATACAGTCCATGTAAATATGGTGGGCCACCTCCAGGAAGGCCACATGCTAGCCTTAGCCTTTCCTAAATGGCTCCTGACAGTATGATACAGAGTTGGGAGTGAGGCAGTGGGATTGTATTTGGAGGATAGGAAGGAGGGGTGAAAATCTGTAGTTAGTCTTACTGCATTCCTGGTTTCAGTAGCCTGGAGGCACCAAGGGAGAGCCTGTTGGAGTGGCAGTCTAAGATAAAGCAGAAAGTGAGAGGTAAGTTGGAGGGGAAGGAGGTCTATGTATTACATTACACAAAGGTGACAGGGAGAAAGGGGAGGTTATAATAGATGGGCTTCTAAATAGCTGCGGGTGAGAATTGGGACTTGGAGTTGGAAGATGGCAGGGGTTGAATAGGGATGAGGAAATAAAGATGTGCACTTACCCACCCTCCCACCTTGCCTGATTTATGTCTTTCCTTATTTGTGGAAAGTTTTTTTTTTTTTTAAATAATACTTTTGATGATACAGTCTATGCCATTAACATGAGATTCTCCTCATTCCTTTATGCTCCAAACCAGTCAATTGTTTTTGTTGTTGTTTTTTGTTTTGTTTTTGGTTTTGTTGTTGTTGTTATATGGAAAAGTTTCTGCATATTTTTTGGAGTTTGTTGCTGTTTTTCATTTTCTTTGATTGTGTGATTTAATTTTACTTTATTTTTATACTCATATTTTATCTTCCTTTTGAACAAATTTATTTGTATGATTTCCCCTGAATTTTCTAATTAGATTATTGCACTGTTTTAATTTGTCATCATCTTTACATGACTTCACTTTACAATTTGTTTTTACTGATTTCATTGCTTGTTTGAAATTCTTAAATTTGTTTATCATTTTAGTCAGCCAAATATTTGTGTTGCTTGGCTTAGAAACTTATCTTTGATGGCATTGGTTCATGTCCTTTTAAAGCTCCTTTCACTTCACAATCTTCAGGTTCCCAATTACTCACCTATCCACAAAACTGAGGTAACAACCCATGGAATTCCTATTCACCTTTAACATAGTTTCTATGATGTGATCTGGGGACACCTATCTTCTTATTTTCATTCTTAGCAACTGAGCCATTTTCCAACAGCATGTTTTTAATATGTTGACCTTACATTGTATGTGCCTTTGACTTACTGATGTTCAGCAATATTCTTGCTTATTATCGAGGTGTCAGTAAGGAACATTTTTAAGTTCAGTTTCCAAGTGATGTAGAAATTCACAAAATGTATAAGAAATTCTTTCCCTAGCTTTATATAAAAATGTTCTCAGTAGCAAGGTCTAGTTAGAAATTGTTTGTGTGTGTGTGTGTGTGTGTGTGTGTGTGTGTGTGTGTGTGTGTCTATCAAAGCTCAATGTCACTGGTTGCAAATTATAATTTCCCAAACTAAGACTTTGTAAATGTTTCTGAATAGGCATGAATACCCTGCTGTGTTCGTATTCTGTGGCAAAAATTAAATAGGAAAGCAGCATTAACTATAAATAAGACAAAGTCCACATTGGTTATGGAAAACACTATCGTCCAAGTTAGTATCAAATAATTCCAGTCATGAGCTATGTGACCTTATCACAGCCATAATTTCCAACTGCTGGTATTGAAGGTAAAAGAAATTTCTCATTTAATAACATGCAGATAAAGGCTTATACTCTTTCACTCATTTTCAGAGATTTGCCTTGTCTAGGTTTCCTGTCATTTAAATTCATCTCATTTACTTGTTATATGGGTGAACTTCAAAACCCAATGTGTAAAGGATGCAGGTTTTGACTAAAATGAAAGCTGCACCTCATTCCTCAGAAAATAACATGAAAGATTTTTCATCACTGGTAACTAATTTCAGCACATACTGTGTATCAACAGAAGACTTTAAAGGGAATAATGTGTAGGAGTTTTCTTCCTCGGCATACTTTTTTTCTATGAGATACTCCAGAAAGTTTATCTTCTCCACAATTATCTACAGATAATTAGTGTTTGTTATAACTATATTACTTAATACCAAGAAACACACATAATCATAACTTCGTACATATTTCATAAGGTTTATTAAAAGTATCCTAAGGGCTTATAAGACATGAATTCTTATTATCAGTCTCTTCTATAATACTCAGCCATAATTTCTATGAAAGATGCAGCTGAAGGTTAGAAATTTTTATAATGATGTTCCTCATAACCAAATGTAATTTTTAATATAAACATTTTAGAAATTATATGGGTAATTTATGTGTATGTGTGAGTGCCTGCTTGTCTTTATGTTCACCATAACAATGATTAGTGCACATGGAGTCCAGAAAAGTGCATTGGATGCCCTATATCTGGAGTTGCAGATGGTTGTGAACAACCATCTGGGTGCTGGAAACCAAATATTTGTGCTCTGTAAGACAAACAATTGCCCTTAACTGCTGTGTCATTTGAATAGCTCCAAGTTTTAAACAATGTTTTGGAGAGTTTTATTCACATCCCTCAGAGCCACATGATTTTTATTTACAGGATTTGGAAGTTATTGTTACCTTAGGAAACGAAATCTGTTATTCACAACATCCATGTCAACATTAATTAAGAACTCAATTTGTGTCTTTTCTCTGAAGCTTAACAAAGTATTTTTCTGGAGGTTTGAATGAGAATGGTCCCATATGTTTGAATTCCTATTCCCAAATTAAGGAAGGATTAGGAGATGTAGTCTCATTGGACAACTTGTGTTATCAGAGTTAATATTTGAGATTTCTGTCTCTTTGTTTCTGTCTGTTTGATTCTCTGACTCTCTCTCTCTCTCTCTCTCTCTCTCTCTCTCTCTCTCTCTCTCTCTCTCTCTCTCTCTCTCTTTCTCTCATTTATGCAACAATTCAGATCAGTGTCTTTTTTTCTGTGTAGCAAGAGACAGCAACAAGTCATAGGTGTGTCTGTAGGGAACATTCTTAGACTCTAGTCATCCAGAAGAAGGAAGATGCAGTTGCTTGATTTTGCACACACTGATCATTCTTTTGTAAGAATTCTTAAACCAGAGGAAGACTTTGCTATGCCATTGATCCTAATTGTGTAAAAGCTCTGCCAGTTTGCATGGGTCTGAAACACTGGTCCTGGTCAATAATACACATCCACTCAAGACCTCATTGTTCCTTACATACTCTCTCAAGACTGCATCCCCTCCTCACACTTTATCCTCATTTCTTACTAAATTGTTTTATTAATTATTTCTGCTAGAGCACACTCTGATGGAGCTTTTGAAACAAGGACTTATGGAAGGAAATTTTTGTCATTCTCTGTGTTCATTTCTTTTTTTTTTCAAACCTAGCAGTGAAATGATATCCATTTGTTATCTTGCTAATAGAGTATGTTTTGTCCAGCTATAAGAGGGAAATGGCTTTTTTGAGGTCAGTAAGGACTTAAACCTCCAGTACTTGTTTCTCTCCTAGCTCCTGCTCCTTCCCCATCTTCAGGGAGAGTAAATCCAAGACAGAGCATTTCCTCTCTTCTTGAGCTTCTTTATGCCTGTCCATCCCAGCTGCCCTCCATCCATGAATGTCACTTGTACTTAGAGCTCCTGAGATCTGGTGGAAGTCTATTTGGATTATGTTCTTACCCCACCCTTTGTAAAACCACAGACCAAGCCCCTTTTACCATATTAAATACATTATCATGATTACTCTATCATTTTAAAAATTTTAATATATCAATGAGTATATGAAAGTTAAACTGATCACTAGTTTTTATATTTATGTGGCCCCCCTGATTGCACCTGTTAGGGCTGTGGCAAGCCTAATCACCTCTTATGGGACTGCCCTTTAGACCCAAGACCAGATGTCCTTGTTATAATCAGCTTTAGTTCATTTGGGACCCTTGGCCAACAAACATAATACTCCTATTTTTGACATTAAAAATAAGTCAGACAGAAGTGGTTGTTCCAGGCCCACTAGGATTTGCTTAAGGTTACCTCAAAGTTTGAGGATGTCGTCTGCCTTGCCCTTAAGGCAGGAGGCTTAGCAAGTACTTACAACAGAAAACTAGACAAAATCATTCTACCATTCCCTTATGATATTCTCAACTACTAAGGGCAGTTTCAATCAGCTTTCAATAAATGGTGGCTGGGTTGACGGGCTTTTGGATAATCATATGCCACCAGACAAACATCTTACTGCTTTGTCACAACTGCCGTTGCCTTGACCCAGATAGCCACTATGGTGGAGGCTGTAGATAGTCTCTAAGTACACTGAGTTTCTACAGGTGCAGGAGGTACTAAATCAACATCTCTATCAAACCATCCACATTTTACAACATATTGACTTACTGGCAGAAGAGTTGGCCCTTGTTAGGAACATATCTCTATTGGCATGTGGCTCCAGGTTTCACTCAATCTGCCTAACCCTTTACCAGGAACATTCTGATTGCAGTTCCCCTAAGGAGGTGATCAAAGCCTGGATGGCAGAGATCCATGAGGCCACAATGGAGGCTGTTTTTCATCTCCCCCTTGTGTGACATGGCTCCACAGTGATATCTCATTGATGGCTAGTAGTCAATGACACGTAAGGTCCTGAAAGATAGGACAACCTAAGATAGGCACAGTCCAGTATACTGGAAATCCTCCAAGATGGATGGCGTCAACACTCTTGAGGCAGTGGCCCTCAGTCTCCCACTAGGCTGTCACAATCTAAAAACAAAAGGCATCTCCTGCAGGAGGACCTAATTGAAGACTGCCTGAGAGACCAAGTATTGCTTAAACAGACAATACCAGCCAACTGGGAACTATTTAGAAGAGATGCTTTCTTGGAACCATTGGGGATTGGGTAGATGGTATTAAAGGAGCTTGCAGCAACACTCAGATGACCTTGCTGTAGTGTTTCTCACCTACTCCTGGAGTCTATAATTTTGATTCTATGCCATCTCACCTCCAATCCTCAAGGGCAAGTAGAGTTGGGCAGCAGGCAGTCCAGGGTACAAGCAGCAGGGATAGTCAATGGATCAATTCAGAAGTTGCTAAGAAAAAAATATTATGAGCAGACTATCATTGCAGAAACAGGAAATTCTTTTTGGCAGGGCTTCATCTACACAACAGCAAAGAAGAAGAAAAAGAGAAATACAAAGTATCCCATAAGCAAGGCTGTATGGAGTGGGTGCTGCTACTTGAACTTTAGGGCCCACTTTTGAAAAGCAATGTATCTTTGAAGAGACAAATACCCCAGGAGCATGCCAGAGTCTCTACTCTGTACCTTCCACTCTGTATAGGAAACATTTGAGGTTCCAACTGTACAGTTCCTGGAAAAGACTGTTTTTAAGACAAGTCGAGGGAAATAGCAAAAACAATTCCCACATATTTTATCTTTTAAGTAAACTGATGGATCATTTCTTCATAAAGGGCTGTTATTGTTATGATTTCCTTGTCAACCTTGTATGAACATGTAGTTATAAATTAAGGTATTTCATTTTGATTTTTTTTAAATAGTGGTTAGTTTCAGTGCTCCAATGCCATGAACTGTAACCCTCCTTTCAGATTGTTGGTTAGATGTGCCTAAGCGACCCCACTCAAACAGTATAGGATATTGTCATTGTCCTTGGTTGCCTCTCAGAAATTGAATATAAGGCACCATTACTACAGAAGTAGAAGTCCACAGAATATGAAGGAAATTATCTGGATCTGAGCTAAAAGTGTCTTCTATGAGAACCATCTCTCATAGTGCCAGGCACAGATCTGAATGCTTCCAAGAGAGAAAAGTAATCAATAGTCACACCTTGATTTAACACTAGTGGAACTTAACAGCCAGAATAACAAAATACCCCTGGATCCATCTAATCAGACATAAGGACTACTGATCATGAGTGAAATGATCCCTGATACTGGAAACAAGCAGCTACCCACGAGGGATCAAATCATGGAGCCTAGAGAAGAACATACCAAAGACATTTTCCAAAATAAGTCTGATATCTAACTGTATTCTAAATACTTACTCATATACTAATAGGTAAGTGTAGTTCTCATCACTCAGAAATGTCTTTTTGCATTAGTCAGAGAAAACTGCAGCTGGCCAAAGTGCAGGAAGCAACCATCTATGAGGTAACCAAACCCATTTGAAACATCTACAGCACAATACCTAATGTCCAGAGAACATCATGAAAAAAGGCAGTGAAAGATTATAAGAGCTGCAGGACCAGGAAGGATATCTGCTGCATGATACAATGTCTTCTTTATATGATAGGAAAGTTGCACACATGAAATCTCAAAAAATATGATTGGCTAAACAAGGTTTGAAAAATCTCACCAGCTGATATGTCAATATAAATGGAGGAAAAATTTTTCACAAGGCCATATCCCTAGATGAAGAGCTATAAGCAATTAATGGTCGTTAGCTGAGAGAAAATCAGTCTTTTAGAGATATTTGCTCCTTCATAGGTTATCCAATTCCAAGTTTCTATCCCTAAATACCTACACATACACAAAGCACCAAATGAACCCATTTATAAATTTAAATGCATGCCTATGTTTAAAAATAATTAAATAATAACAGCCAGAATAGATGAATTTGAAATGTAAGGGCATGGGAGGAGTTGGAGTGAATACAAGGAGGGAATGATTTTTTATTTAATTTTATTTGTAATTAATTTTTTACACTCCATATCTCCCCTCCCCATCTACCCTTCCACTGCTCCACATCCCACACCTACTCCCCTCCCCACCCCGTCTCCACGTGGATGCCCCCACCCCACATCCCACCTGACCTCTAAACTCCCTGGAGCCTCCAGTCTCTTGAGAGTTAGGTGCAACATCTCTGAATGAACATAGACCTCGAATTCCTCTACTGTATGCGTGTTAGGGGCCTCGTATCAGCTGGTGTATGCTGTCTATTTGGTGGTCCAGTGTTTGAAAGATATCTGAGATCGAGATTGATTGAGACTGCTGGTCCTCCTAAAGGATCGCCCTTCTCCTCAGCTTCTTTCAACCTTCCCTAATTCAATAACAGGGGTCAACTGTTTCTTTCCATTGGTTGGGTGTAAATAACTGCATCTGACTCATGATAGATCCCTCTTTGTGAGTGTTCCATAGCCTCAGTAATAGTGTCAGGCCTTGGGACCTGCCGTTGAGTTGGATCCTACATTGGGCCTGTCACTGGGACTTCTTTTCCTTAGGCTCCTCTCCATTTTCATCCCTGTAATTCTTTCAGACAGTAACAATTATGTGTCAGAGGTGTGGTTGTGGGATGGCAACCACATCCCTCACTTGATGTCCTGTATTCCTGCTGGAGGTGAGCTCTATAGTTCTCTCTCCCTACTGTTGGGCATTTCATCAAAGGTTCCTGCCTATGAGTCCTGGAAGTCTCTCACCTCCCAGGTCTCTGGTACAGTCTGGGGGTTACCCCCAACTTCCTATTTCCTGAGGTTGCCTATTTGCATTCTTTCTGCTGTCCCTCCGGTCTTTAGTCCTTTTCCCTCACCCAATACCAGATCAGGTTCCCCTCTACCCCTCAATGTCCCTACCCACCTCTTCCACTTTCCCTCCCAAGTCCCTCTCCTCCCTCTCTCCCCACTTCTGATTGCTTTCTTCTCTCTCCCAAGTGGGACTGAGGTGTCCTCACTTGGGCACTTCTGCTTGTTGAGACTTTTGAGATTTGTAGACTGCTTCCTATGCATTCTGTATGGTTTTTTTTTTCTTTTTTCTTTCTTTCTTTCTTTCTTTATTGGCTATTATCCACTTATTAGTGAGTACATACCATGCATGTCCTTTTGGGTCTGAGTTACCTCACTCAGGATGATATTTTCTAGTTCCATCCATATGCCTGAAAAGTCAAGATGTCCTCGTTTTTAATAGTTGAGTAGTATTCCACTGTGTAACTGGACCACATTTTCTGTATTCATTCTTTTGTCATGGGACATGCAGGTTGTTTCCAACTTCTAGATATCACAAATGAGGCCATAATGAACATTGTGGAACATATCTCCCTGTGGTATGCTGGGGCATCTTTTGGGTATACCTGAGTAGCATATCTGGGTCTTCAGGTAGATCTATTTCCAATTTTCTGAGCAACCTCCAGATTTTTTTCCAGAGTGGTTGTAGAAATTTTCAATCCAGCAATAGAGTAGTGTTCCTCTTTCTCCACATCCTCTCCAACATTTGTTGTCACCTGAACTTTTGATCTTAGCCGTTCTGACTGGTGTAAGGTGGAATCTTGGGGTCATTTTGATTTGCATTTCTCTGATCACCAAAGACTTTGGTGGTACTCATATATAACTCTCAAAATCATAAAATTAGTTTTTTTAAAATTATTACTTTCATGGTATGGAATAAGAACAATCATCTTTACTTGCCCACTGTATGAACTTGGATTGGCTACAAGTGAATATCAGGCCTTTGACTTTGTCAAAGCAAACCAACTTGAAAAAAAGCCAAATCAGTAAGACTGCTATCACCTGGGGTCAGATATTTTTCTCCTGGAAAAATCAGAGCAATTTTCAAGAAATATAGTGATATTGGCAATTTTTTAAAAGTAAATTCTTCCACTAATTTGATAGAAAATGTGTCTAATACTGTCCTTAATTCAGGGGAAATACAAAGAAATTACAGTAGCTGGAATTTTATCTCCTGACCTAAAGTTCTGCCAATATTTGAACAGGAGAGAGGTAGGTTAATGTAGTTGAGGGTGAATACAACTTAAGTAAGGACATCTTAGAAGTACAGTGTTGGTTACAGAAAACATCATTTCCTAAAACAGTGCAAAATAACCCCAACCTTGCATGTGTAGCCTTGTCACAATCCCCAGTCTTCAATTGTTGGATTCTCATTTGGTAGCATTCAAAGGAAGGCATATTCCCTTTCATTGTTTTGCTATGTTTTGCCACATACAGCTTCTGGGTGATTTGAATTAATCTTGTTTAGATGTCCTCTGGTAAAACCTTTAAAAGAAGTGTATGGTGGATGCAGGGAATGACTACAGTGGAGGTGAGCCTCACTCCTCAAGTGAGAAAAAGATAACCAAAGTGATTCCTCAACATTGACAGTTTATTTCAGCTAACACATGAAGTTGTGAGGATAAACGAAAGAACTATTCACTATATAAAGCTACTTTGTTTTCTGTGGAAAGTTCATGTTTCCTAAAGAAATCTGCTGCGCTAAGTATTTTGTTACCTTTCTAGGAAGGACCTAATCACCCACACTTTGGTCTTCCTTCTTCATGATCTTCATGTGGTCTGTGAATTTTGTGGAGCAAAGACTGAAGGAAAGGCCATCTAGAGACTGCCCCACCTGGTGATCTATCCCTTATACAGTCACCAAACACAGACATTATTGGGGATGCCAAGAAGTACATGCTGACAGGAGCCTGATAGAACTGTCTCCTGAGATGCTCTGCCAAAGCCCAACAAATACAGAGGCAGATGCTCACAGCCAACCATTGACCTGGGCACAGGGTCTACAATTGAGGAGTTAGAGAAAGGACTGAAGGAGCTGAAGGGGTTTGCAACCCTATTGGAAGAACAACAATATCAACCATCCAGAGCCTCACACACATACCCCACCCAGAGGTCCGAGGGACTAAACCACCAATCAAAGAGTATACAGGGAAGGACCCGTGGCTCCAGACACATATGTAGCAGAGGGTTGGGAGGTGGGAGTGGATGGGTGGGTGGGGGAACACCCTCATAGTAGCAAGGGAGTGGATAATTGGATAGGTGGTTTGGGGGGTGGGGGAAAAACCTGGAAAGGGGGAAATATTTGAAATGTAAGTAAATAAAATATCGAATAAAAATATTTTCATTCTACATTCCAATAAAAAAGAAAGATCTGTAGATAACCAGTACAGGTTAAAGCATTATTATTTACAGACAAATCTCTCTCTCTCTGTCTCTCTCTGTATATCTCTCTGTCTCTCTCTCTGTCTCTCTCTCTCTCTGAATCTCTCTCTGTGTCTCTGTCTCTGTCTCTGTCTCTCTCTGTCTCTCTCTGTCTCTCTCTCTCTCTCTCTCTCTCTCTCTCTCTCTCTCTCTCTCTCTCTCTCTCTCTGTCTCTCTCTCCACAGACTAAAAACAAGAGGAATATAACTCAAGACCGAACTGTGTGCCCCTAAGCTAGAAATTTGTGCTTGAGGTGTAGCACCAATCCTGGTTTACTGTTATTTAATCTGGTTTCAAGAGATGCCTTGTCAAAGGTGATCTATGTTAAATATCACAATGAATCTCGGATAAATTAAGTCTGTGGAGTTCTATATTCTGTCAGTGCCTTGGGAGACCTGAGGAAGAAGCTGATCAAGCTCCATACTTACTGAATATCTTTGTGTATGCGCTCTCTTTACTTCCAGTGCACCATGCTGTGTTTGTAATATTATCATTTCAAATTTTCACTTTTCTCTATGTTTATCATTTGTCTTTTACCAATTTCATAAAACCTTAAGAAATAATTAAATTTTTTTACTGCATACTTGTTTTTCGTTTGCCTATTTGAAGGAAACACTATAGGTCTAATTGTTGTGTTTATTATTCATTTACCTCATTAATATAATCTCTGTAAATATAGATATGCTTCATTTGTGAACATTTTCTTATATTAATTATTATTGGTGTCTGTGTGTTTGTGAGTGTATGGTGTGTGTGTGTGTGTGTGTGTGTGTGTGTGTGTGTGTGTGTGTGATTGAAGGCACACGCGTGCCATAGTAGATATCAGAGAACAACTTTTGTGAGATGGTATTCACCTTCTACTTCAACAACACAAGGCTTGCCTTGTATACTTACAACTTTATTAACCATTTCATTAATATTTTCTCAATTTTATTTGTTATAGGACACTTCTCTATAATGCATAGTCTGTGACATAAAATATGCAAAAATTTAAAGTATAGACAATACATGATTTGGGGCAAGAGATTTGGCTCAGTGGATAAGAGCACATAGAAGACCAGTGTTTAATTCCCATCTCTAACTCCACTCCCAGAGGACCTAATGTCCTCTTCTAACCTCTGGCTATTATAAATAAGACTGCTATGAACATAGTGGAACATGTGTCCTTCTTACCAGTTGGGGCATCTTCTGGATATATGCCCAGTAGAGGTATTGCTGGATCCTCCGGTAGTACTATGTCCAATTTTCTGAGGGACCGCCAGACTGATTTCCAGAGTGGTTGTACAAGCTTGCAATCCCACCAACAATGGAGGAGTGTTTCCCTTTCTCCACATCCTCGCCAGCATCTGCTGTCACCTGAGTTTTTGATCTTTACCATTCTGACTGGAGTGAAGTGGAATCTCAGGGTTGTTTTGATTTGCATTTCCCTGATGATTAAGGATGTTGAACATTTTTTCAGGTGCTTCTCTGCCATTCGGTATTTCTCAGGTGAGAATTCTTTGTTCAGTTCTGAGACCCATTTTTTAATGGGGTTATTTGATTTTCTGGAGTCCACCTTCTTGAATTCTTTATATATATTGGATATTAGTCCCCTATCCGATTTGGGATAGGTAAAGATCCTTTCCCAATCTGTTGGTGGCCTTTTTGTCTTATTGACGGTGTCTTTTGCTTTGCAGAAGCTTTGCAATTTTATGAGGTCCCATTTATCGATTCTTGATCTTAGAGCACAAGCCATTGCTGTTCTATTCAGGAATTTTTCCCCTATACCCATATCTTCGAGGCTTTTCCCTACTTTCTCCTCTATAAGTTTCAGTGTCTCTGGTTTTATGTGAAGTTCCTTGATCCACTTAGATTTTACCTTAGTACAAGGAGATAGGAATGGATTGATTCACATTCTTCTACATGATAACAACCCGTTGTGCCAGCACCATTTGTTGAAAATGCTGTCTTTCTTCCACTGGATGGTTATAGCTCCCTTGTCAAAGATCAAGTGACCATAGTTGTGTGGGTTCATTTCTGGGTCTTCAATTTTATTCCATTGGTCTACTTGTCTGTCACTATACCAGTACCATGCAGTTTTTATCACAATTGCTCTGTAGTAAAGCTTTAGTTCAGGCATGGTGATTCCAACAGAGGTTCTTTTATCCTTGAGAAGAGTTTTTGCTATCCTAGGTTCTTTGTTAATCCAGATGAATTTGTAGATTGCTCTTTCAAATTCGTTGAAAAAATGAGTTGGAAATTTGATGGGTATTGCATTGAATATGTAGATTACTTTTGTCAAGATAGCCATTTTTACAATGTTGACCATGCCAATCCATGAGCATGGGAGATCTTTCCATCTTCTGAGATCTTCTTTAATTTCTTTCTTCAGAGACTTGAAGTTCTTATCATACAGATCTTTCACTTCCTTAGTTAGAGTCACGCCAAGATATTTTAAATTATTTGTGACTATTGAGAAGGGTGTTGTTTCCCTAATTTCTTTCTCAGACAGTATATTCTTTGTGTAGAGAAAGGACATTGACTTGTTTGAGTTAATTTTATATCCAGCTACTTCACTGAAGCTGTTTATCAGACTTAGGAGTTCTCTGGTGGAATTTTTAGGGTCACTTATATATACTATCATATCATCTGCAAAAAGTGATATTTTGAGTTCCTCTTTTCCAATTTGTATCCCCTTGATCTCCTTTTGTTGTCGAATTGCTCTGGCTAGGACTTCAAGTACAATGTTGAATAGGTATGGAGAGAGTGGACAGCCTTGTCTAGTCCCTGATTTTAGTGGGATTGCTTCCAGCTTCTCACCATTTACTTTGATGTTGGCTACTGGTTTGCTGTAGATTGCTTTTATCATGGTTAGGTATGGGCCTTGAATTCCCGATCTTTCCAAGACTTTTATTATGAATGGGTGTTGGATCTTGTCAAATGTTTTTTCCGCATCTAACAAGATGATCATGTGGTTTTTGTCTTTGAGTTTGTTTATATAATGGATTACATTGATGGATTTCCATATATTAAACCATCCCTGCATCCCTGGAATAAAACCTACTTGGTCTGAATGGATGATTGTTTTGATGTGTTCTTGGATTCGGTCAGCGAGAATTTTATTGAGGATTTTTGCATCTATATTTATAAGGGAAATTGGTCTGAAGTTCTCTATCTTTGTTGGATCTTTCTGTGGTTTAGGTATCAGAGTAATTGTGGCTTCATAGAATGAGTCGGGTAGAGTTCCTTCTACTTCTATTTGTGGAATAGTTTGTGCAGAATTGGAATTAGATCTTCTTTGAAGGTCTGGTAGAACTCAGCACTAAACCCATGTGGTCCTGGGCTGGGCTTTTTTTTTTTTTTTTTTTTTTTTTTTTTTTTTTGGCTGGGAGACTATTAATGACTGCTTCTATTTCTTTAGGGGATATGGGACTGTTTAGATCATTAATTTGATCCTGATTTAATTTTGGTACCTGGTATCTGTATATATCTACAGGTATAGAAATTTGTCCATTTTGTCCAGGTTTTCCAGTTTTGTTCAGTATAGCCTTTTGTAGAATGATCTGATGGTGTTTTGGATATCTTCAGAATCTGTTGTTCTGTCTCCCTTTTCATTTCTGATTTTGTTAACTAGGATGTTGTCCCTGTGCCCTCTAGTGAGTCTAGCTAAGGGTTTATCTATCTTGTTGATTTTCTCAAAGAACCAACTCCTCGTTTGGTTAATTCTTTGAATAGTTCTTGTTTCCACTTGGTTGACTTTGTTGAGGGATTACTTTCTTTCCTTTTCTAGGGCATGATTTCCGTCCATGTATTGGTTTTTTTTCTGTTATTATCCTTTGAAGGGCTGGATTCGTGGAAAGGTAATGTGTGAATTTGGTTTTGTCGTGGAATACTTTGGTTTCTCCATCTATGGTAATTGAGAGTTTGGCCGGGTATAGTAGCCTGGGTTGGCATTTGTGTTCTTTTAGTGTCTGTATAACATCTGTCCAGGCTCTTCTGGCTTTCATAGTCTGGTGAAAAGTCTGGTGTAATTCTGATAGGCCTGCCTTTATATGTTACTTGACCTTTCTCCCTTACTGCTTTTAATATTCTATCTTTCTTTAGTGCATTTGTTGTTCTGATTATTATGTGTCGGGAGGAATTTCTTTTCTAGTCCAGTCTATTTGGAGTTCTGTAGGCTTCCTGTATGTTTCATGGGCATTTCTTTCTTTAGACTTGGGAAGTTTTCTTCTATAATTTTGTTGAAGATATTTGCTGGCTCTTTGAGTTGAAAATCTTCATTCTCATCAACTCCTATTATCTGTAGGTTTGGTCTTCTCATTGTGTCCTATATTTCCTGAAGGTTTTGTGTTAGGATCCTTCTGCATGTTGTATTTTCTTTGATTGTTTTGCCGATGTTCTCTATGGAATCTTCTGCACCTGAGATTCTCTCTTCTATCTCTTGTATTCTGTTGCTGATGCTCGCGTCTATGGTTCCAGATTTCTTTCCTAGGGTTTCTATCTCCAGCGTTGCCTCACTTTGGGTTTTCTTTATTGTGTCTACTTCCTTTTTTTAGGTCTAGTAAGGTTTTGTTCATTTCCATCACCTGTTTGGATGTGTTTTCTTGTTTTTCTTTAAGGAGTTCTACCTGTTTGGTTGTGTTTTCCTGTTTTTCTTTAAGGACTTGTAACTCTTTAGCAGTGTTCTCCTGTATTTCGTTAAGTGAGTTATTAAAGTCCTTCTTGATGTCCTCTACCATCATCATGAGATATGCTTTTAAATCTGGGTCTAGGTTTTCGGTTGTGTTGGGGTGCCCAGGACTATGTGGGGTGGGAGTGCTGTGTTCTGATGATGGTGAGTGGCCTATTTTTCTGTTAGTAGGATTCTTACGTTTGCCTTTTGCCGTCTGGTATTCTCTGGAGCTGTGCAGGATACACTCGGTGGGGTCCCGGAACCAAGATGTCTGCTGCTGATGCTCATGCAAAGCGCTCCCGCGCCCGCCGGGCAGATCCCTATCCTCTCCAGGTTTCCCCTCTTTCAGTAACTTTTCATAATTACTTATCATTTTGCATATTTAAGCCAGTTCATATCATAAAATAAAATGGACTAAGAGTATTATTTAGCTAAATATCCTTCATAAGGAATTGTTTGCAGATAGTACACTTTTTATCTGCAAGACACAAGAGAGTGAGCTTTAGGAACAAAACACTTTTCATAGATTAGTAAACAAATATTTTCTGTGAAGTATGATATTGACTGTCATCTTGACAGGATCTAGAATTACCCAGAAATCTCTAGGTAGCTACAAGAGAGGCATTGTACATTAAATAAATTGAGTTAGGTGATTTCAGTCTTACTGTGAGTCATGGCATCCATCACTTTCCACTTAGCCCCAGGTGGGCATCTAAGCCTCTCACCCCACACTGCGGGGGTGGAGGGTGGATAAGGGGCAGTCCCCAACTGGGGACCTCGAGGTGACACCCTGTTGCTCTGGAGTTATAGGAGAGAGAAAGAGAGAAAGAGGGAGAGAGGAGAGGAGAGGAGGAGAGAAGAGAGATGGGGAGAAGACAAAGAAAAAGGAAAGAGAAGAGAAGACAAATAGGGGAGAAAAGAGAGAACATAAGAGTAAGAGAATGAGGTGGGGGCTGAACAGCCCTTTTTATGGTCTTCACTGTTGCTAGGTAACTGGGGAGGAGTTTAGCCTGAACATCAGAAGCTTGGGCCATTGTCTATGTGACTACTGATCATGCTTATCTTGTGGGGGCTGTGGGAGGTCGTAGCTTAGGCAGGGGTCAGAGTTCCAGGAGCATGAGGGAAAGCCTACTGTCATGAAGGTGAATTATGACCATCGGGGTTCAGACCTCAGCTCAACTGGAGACCAGCCTGCAATCCCCCACATGAGTGTGTGTGTGTGTGTGTGTGTGTGTGTGTGTGTGTGTGTGTGTGTGTGTGTGTATCCTGCTATTTGTTAATCATTTTTAAAATTTTTAAAGATTAATATATGATAGAAATATTGATTCCAGTTCTTACACTTAACTGGTTCACATTTATATCTTTGTATACAAATAGGTTTGTATTTTGTCAGCAGACCTATAATGTATTTGAATAGTGCTTAAATCACACAGAATCTTTTAAGTCCATAATGTTACATACACCTGAATAATTTTGAAAGTACACATTTAGATGCCACACCTCTACAGCTTCTGTTCCCTTCACATGCTGCTTAATACCAGATGTAGGACTACTGCCTACAGGCTTCCACTCTCTCTGCACAGCTCTCTCCATCTCCTGGGAATAGTTCCTTCTAGATAGCAAACCCTAGAAAAGCTTCAGGCCACACAAGTAAGCATTGTTACATCACATACTAATGGGCCAAATATTCTTAGGCAATTCCTTCATCCAGGAATGTCATTCTGTCCTACCCACTTAGCCAGAGTCTCAAGAAAGCATAGTTTCCCTAAGTCTAGTTAGATGATGTCAGACAATCTCAGGTCCATACATGCATAGTACTATACTTTTCTCATTCCCTACTCTCGGGATGGGTACCCACATTCTTCTGAGAGGTATGGTACCCACATTTTGGAATTGCTTTGTGTTATCTTCCACCTTATGGGATACCTCTATACTGTTTGCATCTCTAACAAACTCTGCCAGAAAGATGATCCATCTCCATCCCTGGTCATCTCTAACATGTGCCAACTAAGAACTGATTTTTTTTTCACTAGAATATGAAAACTGATCTCTGGTATTCTCGAGGAAGCATATAATTTTCTATCTTTGATCTTGCATCTCATATACCATAGCACAGAAAACAAGGATTGCCTGTTTTCTAGAATGAGGACACATCAGTGAGCTGAGGGAAAAGCAATTCCCAATGCTTGTCACAACAAAATTATGGGACTTTTCTGTTTAAAGTCAACATTCCAATATAGTTACAGATAAAGCTGATCTAAACTACTTTGTAGGTTCCTCTTTTTTTATACTTTTTATCCTCAGTAAGACAGAAAGAAGGCAAGAGGAGAGGGAGACAGAGAGGGAGAGAGACAGAGAGACACAGAGAGACAGAGACATCACTGAATCTATTTTTCCATTTTGTTTCTTCTTTGAGCACAACTACTAACAAACCACAACCAACCCCTCTAAATGATCAGCAACCAGCAACAATGTCTCTCAGGTCCCTAACATTTATATACCCTCTGAAAATTTTCTAGAATTCGAAATGTCACACAATTGCAGAAACTATCTGCAGCTGACAAAAACCATGCCTTGGTTAGAGTATGAGGCATATCATAGTCTGCTGCTATAGGCAGACTGAAGAAGCCCCATATCCCTACATCTGGAATTAAAATGAAAAGGCATTCCTATAATATTCCTGTGTTTTTAAAAGAAACCAAAATTCCAAAATTGTAGAATACACACAGAAGTGACAAAAGCCATATGTAGTAACATGAGGTGACCGCCATTTGCAGAGTCTTTATGTGGGCTGCAGTTTTGACTTCTCTGAAGCCTTTGACATTGTGCTGCGTGTTCTTCAGATGTTTCCAAAAGGAAAAGATGAGCAAAGTAAACATTATCAGAAACACAGTGAATGGTGTGGTTATGAACATAGTGTTGATGTGTCAAACCAGCCTAGAAAATTGGGTAGAGTTTCTTGATATAGCACTATAGAACATATTTGCTCATATCCATCAATCCAGACATCAATATATCTGCTTATGACTAACATGTTTAAGAAAATGATGAGCAAATATGGCAGCAATGTCAATTAAACTAGCTTTTTTAAAGTTTCAACTTCTGGTCAAGAAAAACAGTGTTTTTAGTGAGCTATCTTGAGAAAATAGAAGATGCTGAGTCATGTAGCAAGCCAGATGCTGCAATGATTGGTCACTGTTCAATATTTTTTCATAATTCTCTTACTTTTTCTAGTTATTAGAGCTGGGTAGGTGGCTAATACCAATAAACTTGCAATTAGTGTCCAGATCACAGAGATTCCGGAGAGAGCCAGAGCAGAGAAGATCTAAAACACTGACGACACCTTTCTTTTTCTGACCCAGTCCACCCATGATATTCACCCAGGCTAAAAATGCACTGCCTAAATTTCCTATTATTAATTTCACACTTAAAATAAATGTTAATGTGAAATATAGGATAGGATTCATTGCCACTGGAAGGATGATTTAGTTTCTAGTTAAGTAATGAAGATGTGTTAATCAATCTTCTAAAATGCTCTGTGTATAAAATTCTTGAACTTTCAAAACATTTACTGCCAAAAACCCATATATACAGTACCAAGAAAATACAAATCACTAATGTCCACAGTGTTTTGGGTGAAAATTTTATATTTTCCAAGGCAGCTAGTTTAATCTTTCTCCACATACTACACACCTTATCCAGAGCACCCTGTTGTTTTTGCTTTGTTATTTTGTTTGTTTGTTTGTTTTTTAGTTTTGCTGTTGTTGATGATGAGGAAGAAACACTGAATTCTCAGTTTTATCATCAAAATCAAGATATAATTATTTGTATTGGCTTTGATAGTTTTTCTTTATACAAATTTAGTCTCAATATTTGATTTCTGGACAAATAATGTTGGGGAATTATAATTAATACCTGGCAACAAAATCTAGACTGACATATAAAATAAAAACAACATTAAAAACATCAAATTTAAGTTTGCACAGGGACCAATGGATGCTTCCCAAAGTTCATATAGTAAGCTCTCTGTTACCTAAAATTCTTGTAGGCATTTTTGTTCCTCTGAATTCTGTACTGAGAATAATAATCATCTTACTTTTTACAGGGTCATGCATGCACACACACTGCTACCCTTTAAGAGGAACATACAGATGCTGTTGACTTGCTCTTTCATTATTTCTGGTTCAACATTAGTGGGCTTCCAACTCATTCTTAGTACTGCTACAGTTCTCAGGATGCTGTATTAAATAGTTTTCATGTATAACTGATGCAATAACATTATAAATTTGCTCTAAGCTTGACATTCCTTTGTCTTTGTATATGAAAAAGTTAAGAGATTGTCCCATCATGCTATAAAGCAAAGAATTTAAATGAATTCATTTATACCCCAAGGGTCTTTCCAGCTCTCTGAATCTTCCTTTGTTAGTACATAATCTTTAGCCTTTAGCACCTAGCAGATTCAGATATTGCTATCTCTCTCTGCTTTACACCAATATCTGCTATATTGCCAAAAAGCAAAGCAAATGGAAGTATCAAAGAAGACAGAAAAACACCCAGTTTTCAATGTTACAGTAAATCTGATGTGGTAGTACACACCCTTAACCCAGACTAACAGTGAAGAGGTGTATGCAGGAGGACAACTAATCCAAAACAAGCTGGATATGTAAATGAGACACTATTTAAAAACAAAGCCCTTTAAGGATTACAGGTAAAACGTTAGGTATTCCAGTTTGGGGGATGGAGCACAGTCCCAGTCCCCTGGAGCAACTGAGCAACAATTACAGAACAGATAACAAATAAAAGCATATCGCTATTTGAAAAGTTTTAAAGAACCTGCTAGAGTAGAAGCATGAACATGCCATCACTGCAGAGAAAAATGACCTCGAAACATAGCATGGGTCCTTCCATAGAACAACAAAGAGGAAGAAGACAAAGAGAAATACCAAACACTCCAGGGTTGAGGCTGTGTGGAGAGGATTCCTTACAGCCCAACATCTGGTGGCAGGGTGGACACAGGACCCATAACTCTACATGAACTTGGATGAACTACAATGAATTAGAGTTTTAAGTTTGCAAACAGTTCTGAAGACATAGGCCTAAAAGCTAAAAATTCTATCACAAGGGACATCTATTTTCTCCCAGTAATACCTGAACAGTTTTCAAATGCTTTAAAGAAATGGGCACCTTTTCCAAAACCAAATTCTCCCATTAAATTCATGACCTCCTTTGTCTTATATTTTTGTCTTACACACACACACACACACACACACACCCCAATTCAAGACTGAGAATAAACACTATCAAAAAAGCACAACTCTGTATCACTGCGCTATGAGAATTCCATTGTCTAGGTCTGGCAATAAATCTAGTGTATTGGTGAAATGAAAGCTACTAACAGGAGAACTAGGTCCATTGTTGCCCACCGCCTGAGACCTCTGCAAGCTGCGTGTCCACGAGTACCCACTTGGACTTTTGCAATCAGAGATAACAGCAACAGCCTCAAAATGGGTGGAGGGCACTGCGTCTTGGTATTCTCACCCAATGTTTGCAAGACACTGGCCACATTTTCATCACGCAGAGCTTTGGATGTGAAGCCACTAAATTCCGAATTCACTTCCTCATGGTTCTTCCCTCATGGAATTTTTCTCCGGAACTCTCTTGCTTATGAGCTTGGGTATCCGTGGAACTCTCAAGGCCAGCACAGGGCTCGGCAGGAGTCTCCCTACAGTGTTTCCCATCTCAAAAGCTCTGGGCAGCCTCTGCGTAACAATAGAACCCCAACCCGGCATCCACAAGAGAAAATGAAGCACTGTAGGAGGAGGAAGGGCTGGATTCAGATTCCAATGAAGTGGAATGCGTGCAACCTGAGCAATATGGAAGTCACTGAGGAACTCTACCAGTAGAGAGAAGGAGCCAGCAGCAGCTGGACACAGAGCGCCTGAATGATTATGTGAATGCAGACCGTGGCCTGTACTTCAACCACCATAGGTCAGTGGAGTCCCCATCAGAGAAGCCCTGGGAGCAGCGCCCAGCAGAGATGAAGCGCTTATATGGCAACAGTGCTCCCAAGATCATGGCCATGGAGGCTGCTCTACAGCTGAGCTTTGACAAGCACTGTGACAGAAAGCAGCCAAAATACTAGCCAGTCATTCCCATGAAGTTCTGAGTCCTGTGCACCGGGACCCTAGGGAATGCTTCACGGTTCCTAGCCTCTCCCTCTTCATCTCTTCTGGACATTTTTCAGAGAAAGAGGCCTGCATATCGACATGGTGGATACAGTCTGTCAGCCACTTAGAATTCTGTCATCAGGAGATATAGTGTTGCCAACACGAGGAATGTTCACTGACAAAGTGATAATTGTATATAGCATACTGGATCTTGGTTTTCTCTTTAACTGCCCAGTCCATTGAAATTATTGCCTAGCAATACTGCCTATTGTTTTGCATTTTTAATTTCCTTCGTTAAACCATCCAGGATGTCATAAAAGCCTTAAGCCACATGTCATTTATTCCTATATTTTTTAGACCAGTTTCCATACAGCGCATGCTAGCTACAAACTTATAAATTTTCTTGCTTCCACCTTCCAAATGATAGCTTACAGGTTGCCACTGCCCACTGGGCTTCTGTCAACATACTTTCTGTGACTGTAGATTTTTGGATTTCTCTGAAAATGATGCGAGTGAACAGTAAGACAAGTGGCATTTGTTACTCAGCTAGGTGCCAGCCCACATGCTCTAAAAAAGGCCTGAGAGTAAATACTCTGGACTTGGCAGGCCATGTTGTTTGTGTCATAACTGCCTAACACTGTCTTCATAGCATAAACACAGCCATAGTTCCTGAATAAACAAATGAATATGACTGTGTTTCAATAAAACTTTATTTGTTTAAAAAAGAAGCTACTAATAGACAGGCATTTGCTAGAAGGGTTCTATGTAAAGTCATTTGAAGTCATGATGAAAAAGCCTGCATGCAGAATGCTGTGTTCTTTGGTCTACCAGTAATGTAGCAACACGGTAGAGGGAGGGAAATTTGACATGAATGTATAGCGATTCTAAAAAATGTCCAATTTCTCTGAGATTTGTGCATACACATTCTTTTTTATTGATTCCTAACAGAATAACAAACACCTAGTTCCTGAACAATTTCCGTATTTCCCAATTCAGTCCTTCAACATTTTTTTTCACTAAGAGAAGTCATTCATATAATGTTTTTTAAATGGGCTGAATTTTTACGTATCAATGAGCCCCATGTGTGTACTATAGCATCTTCCTTTAAGAGGCTACACATTACATATATTTACCTTCTATAAAATGTGTGGGCCCATCCAATTGAATCAGAAAAAGTACAGAAAATATACTCTTCACTTTGTAAAGAATAAATAATGAACAATCAATGTTAGAGTAATGTTGATAAAACATAAAGCTAGTTATTCAAAGGAATTCACAAGATCCTTGCTATAGATCCAACAGTACTGAAGCAAGGACACATAAACCGTAAAACCATCTCAGCTCACATCATCTCCTCTCTTCAGCCTGAGTTTTCAGCTGTTCTCCTGGGTGATTACATTTATACATTTTAATTCACATTTTATGTTGCCATACAATCAATATAATACACAAACAAAACACAAAAGTTCATGCTCTTAACACATCAGTTCGTCCTAAGTTACTCTGTGACAGCATGGTTTGTTTCTCAGAGAAAAAACACAGGCATATGCTTTCGTAAAGTAAAACATGAACATAAATCACTTCGTTGTAGTATTCAATGAAGATACTTACAGTCATGATTTGGTATTCATGGAGATAGAAATTTAAATGAGATTCACAATATAAAATCTACTTTAAAATGATAGTGCTTTTCCTAATGATGAATATGTTCCAAGGATTCTTGAATATCCAATTAATTATAGAAAGAAAACTCGGATTAAAATGAGAAACTTCATTAAAATTATTTGAATTTGATCTTGTATTTGAAACAGAGAATAGGTTATTTATATCTGATGTAAAAGGCCATATATCATTTCTTGACAAGTTCTAGATTACACAAGTATTATTATGTGGATACAATTACAGTTTCACATTATTATGTCATCATGAATACATTGTTTTTACATATAAACATAAATCATTTTAAAATGTCAAAGGCCTTGTGCCTATATAGCAAATTACATTATAGTAATACTATATGCTCATATATTTATTTAGTCTATATTCATGTCTATCCTTTTAGAACAATATAGATATATCCAAATTTTATGTCAATGCTGTAATATGTTTAGATATTTCCTAGTCTACCAAAAAAATTCTGCAAACTTACAATGCTGTGAATGAAGGAAAGAAAGTAAAAATTTAAACATTTAATTTCTTAGGAAGTGATCTTCTAAAATACAGAAGATGCTCAACAGTAATGTTTTAGGAATCTGGGGATCCTGCATCACTGAGCCTGCACCTCAGCCACCATGCCATGGAAAGAAGAGCCTGCCTAAGCTTAGTGTTTCCCAGAATCAGGATATATGAGTGGCCTGAAGGAAAGGCAAGTCCGGTAGTGAAGGAAAGTAGAGTAACTGAATTTTTATTCTGAAATTTAATGTTACAAAACTGCAAAAGGATCGACAGGAAAAAAATGGTATACATTGACAGAAAGGTGACCACCATTTGCAGGGCCTTTATGTGGGAAGCAGTGCTGATGTCTCTGAAGCCTGTGGCATTGCCCTACATGTTCTTCAGATGTCTCCATAGCAAGAAAATGAGAAGGAGAAACATTGTCAGAGATACAGTGAATGGTATAAGTGTGAACATAGTGTTGATGAGTATAATAAGCCTAGAAATATGAGTAGCAGTATTTAAGATAGCATTGTAGGATATGTTAGCTTCATGTCCATCAATTCAAACATCAATACATCTGTTTACGATTAAAATATTTGAAAAGAAGATAAGCAAAGATGCCAGCAATGTCACAGATACCACTTGTTTTACTCTCAATTTAAGGGAAACATAGCGTTTGAAATAATTGCCTATTTTGAGAAAATAAAAGACACTGAGACTTGTAGCAAGCCAGATGCTGAAATGATTGGTAACTATCCAAGATGTATTAATTTTGCTCACCAGTCTTTTAGTCATTATTAAAGCTGGATACAGTTCATATACCAATACACTTGTAATTTTTGAGCAGAGGAAACCAATTCTGGAAATTGCCAGAGCAGTAAGGATCTGATCTATAAAAGATAGCTTTCTTCTCTTCTTTTCTCTTTCTTTTCTTCTCCCAGTCCATGATGTTCACCAGAACTATGAATGCATTGCCTAAACTTCCCACTATGAATTACACACATAAAGTAGTTAATAATATGTAATATAGGACACCATTAATTGTTTTCAAGAGATGCTCCAGTTTCTACTACAGTGCTAAATATTTGTTAATAACAGTCTTCAGAAGCACATCTAGTTGATTCTTAAGAATTCATAGCATACAAATTTAATAGTCTTACATACAATGTCACATAAACATAAAGAATCACTAATGGGCTGGATCACAGTTTTCTTCACGAAAATAATACATTTTTTAAAAGAAGCACATCTGAGTTTCATCCAGATCCTATAGACCTTACAGATGATGTACTGAAGTCCTCTGTAATTGATGCTGAAGAAAACAAAATTGCCATATGCTGTCATAGAAATGACTTTATTTATTTACATGGTTTCAACTATCTATATATTAATTTTTAACCATTTAATTCCTGACAAGCAAAATTATAAAATTATAGCTCACATGAAAGTCAACAGTATTTAAACTGCTATGTAATATAAGGATTTAATTAAATATTTCAAAAGGGTGCCAGTATAGGCTCTTATTCTTGTTTTCCAATGTTCTCCCTAGAAACAAACAGCTACCTAATAATTTTCCTCAAGTAACTGTGACTGACAAGATTGATAAGTTTACTTTTTATAAGGTCATATGTACATATATACATAGGCATGTATGAGTTCATAAATGTGTATCTATTTCCATGATAATCCTTTTCATTTCTGACTTCTATAACTCAGGTTTATCATTTACTTAAAACTTAATGTATATTTCATTTAAGATTTTGTAATATGATAGTTTGTTAGGAGATAGTATAATATTGCGTTCATTTGTAATTGATGCAGTAGTGATGTAAATATTCTAAAGACTCGTGACCTTTTCCATACATGCAAATACGTTTGGAAACATTCCTATTGTTATGAAGTAGACAATAAACTTACTTAAATTCATCTGCATAAAATGAATCCTCTTTACTCTCTGTGTCTCCTCTCTTTGTTCACGCATGTCATTCCTTCACCAGAACAAGCTTCAGGAACTATTTGTTTTCCTCCACTTTGTACCAATACCTGTTTATTTAAAATTACCATAGGCACCAAAGTATATAGAACAAAATACACACTCAAGGCAAGCCAGTAAATGTTGCAACAGGCAATAACATTCTTCAAGATATAAATAATAGCCAAAGGAGCAATAACACACATGAGAAACTATCAAAATAAGCAACCAGAAAAACATCAAAAACTTTAGGAAATGGTTTCTATGGCCCAGTACTGAATAAACTGGGCTCTTTGGTTAGACTCTGAATCAAAGTAACAACAACAAAAATGTTTAGATTGAAGAGAAACTCATGGGTTATTGAATGTGAAAGACACACCAAAGCTACCTACCTGTAGAGCAACACTGAGCAAAGAAAATTTGACAAAAATATTCTGAGATTTCTCATAAGTGCCCAACATTTAGGGGCAAAATTACTAGGAAGATGAATTAGGCTAGTACATGAAATATCTTGGGCAAATATTGCCCGAGCTTTTGTCCCCGCCGGCAAGAACACACTCAGGACAACTGGAATCTTCTGCGTCAAAGCTTTTATTGCTTACTTATCAGGAGGGAAGACCCCGAACCGGGAAAATGGCGCAGCTTATATAGCCCACAGTGTGACGTTTCAGCACCTGATGTGGCATGACAGCTCCTGATTCGTTGCTTGCCCATCACCCCATTACTACGCTGCGAGATGGGCAGTGACTAGGCGTGAGTTCATTCTTGCACTTGTGCATAAGGCTTGTTTACTAGTTAGGCGCAGTGGAAGCTAGCGCCATCTTATAATGGCGATTGCTCACTGCATGCACGCGATTGCTTGTGGCACGGCTCTCCACAGGCAAAATTTCTAAGAACAAAAGCATGGGCCTACCTAGGCATAGAATAGAACTCTTCAAATGGTTCCTTCTCTATAGCAAAAAGGAGGAAGAAGACAAATAGAAATGCAAAGCACACTGGGGGTGGGGCTGTATGGGACATGTGCTAGTACAAGAGCTGGTAAAGGCCTTTAGGAAACAGAACAGAGCTTGTATACATGGGGGTGAGTAACACCACCCCAGGAGATTCCATGAACCTCTCTTCTTCACTTTTCACTCTGGATATCAAGCACTTAGAAGTTCTACCTGGGCCACTGTAACTGTTGAACTAAGTTGTCCAAGTTGCTATGCTTAGAAAAAATCAACTACTATGTTAATAGTGACAAGATTGCTGTGTATTTCTCTGATACAGTTGTAGAAAAAGAAGAAACCAAACTCTTATATAATTAATGCAAGGAACCCCTTCACAAAAGAGTTACCATATCTAAGAGACAAAGGACAGAAACAGAGCTACACAGCATAGGTTCCAATCCCTAACACAAAGCATGCATTTATAAATTGAGTCACTCTTTGAGTGGAAAAGTCCATTGACCACTCTGGAAATATATCTGTGTGAGTCCATATGTATGTGTATATATATATATATATATATATATATATATATATATATATATATATATATATATATATATATATAATATTCTGTATCATCAAGGTTCTTCTTCCAATTTTAACTATAATGGAGCTGTTAGGCCTCAGGTGTATCTGAGGTGAAGAATAATTGTCAGTCATGTGAGACACTCGGTTTAATTTCATAACCGTAAAAAAAGAAAAAGAAAAATGAAAAATAAAGGAATCTGCTTGCTATCTGGATTTTATAATATTAAATGGCATTTTGCATATAAAATAATAATAAGAAAATGAAATGATAGTATCGAAATTCACAATTGAAAATATGTGAAATTTTATTAAACTTCTTTGCATGCTTCTTTAAAACTGACATATTATGACAAATGCCATCTACTTGGTAAACTTTAATGTAAAAATTAAAATAGAACCAAAAAATTCATGTTTTTATGCAGATATCATAATGGGTTTTATTTATTTTCATACAACCTTCACATAATCATTCACATATTAATCCATTCTTTAATTCTCTAAAAATATTTTGAAAACTATTTTGTTTTCAAGTTTAGTTGGTACAAATAATCAGCAAATGGAACTAACATTATTTCCTCCTCCTAAGATGCTTCTTATGAATTGGAGATGAATGACAAACATGAATAATTATCGAAATGGTGTGTCATTATCTTTTGGTAATAATAATAAATAATAATAATAATAATAATAATAATAATAATAATAATAATAATAATAATAATAATAAGCCACAGCATCCAATTTTAAAGTGATGGGAGCTACAGTTTGCAGCCTATTCATGGGGAATATGATGATGAAATGCTGTCATCAATTTATGTGGAGACCCATCTTCCTATGCATAAGAAGTGGTTTAATCAAACAGCACAAAACAGGGATGCGGTACAGAGTGTGAACTGCCTACAGTGATAACAGTCATACATGAAAAGCTGTCACATTCTTCATTTTCATCTTCCCAGTTATATCACTTTCATACTCACCCGAGCAGTGATAAAAATGACGTATAGGAAGAACAACAAGATCAACCAACCAGACCACCCAGAGATCCCAGGAACTAAACCACCAATCAAAGAGTACACATGGAGGGTGCCATGGCTCCAGCCACATATGTAATAGAGGGTGGCCTTGTTGAGAGGAGAGGCCCAGGGAGGTCTCTATGCCCCAGTGTAGGGGAATGCTAAGGTGGGGAGGTAGGAATGGGAGGTCAGATGGGTGAGTACCCTCATAAAAGAATGGGGGTGAGAATGGGATAGGGGGTTTCAGAAGAGGAAAGCAGGAAATGGGATAACATTTTACTGAAATATAAGTAAAATATTCAATAAATAAAAAGCCCAACCAGGCAGTTTAAGCAGGAAGAAGGAGATCCAATAACAGGGAACAGAGACAGAGTCAACCCCCATCACATTTGTTAGGAGTCCCACATGAAGACAAAGCTGAACATTTGCTACAAATGTGGAGGGTGGAGACTGGATGCAGGCCCTGCATTCTCTTTGTTTGGTGGCCCTGTCTGTTAACCCCATGAGCTCAGGTTAGTTGACAGTAGAGGTCTTATCCTGGTGACCTTGACTCCTATGGCTTGTTCAATCCTATTCTCCACTGTTCCATAAAACTCTACGAGCTCCACCTGATGTTTGGCTATGGGTCTCTGCATGTGTCTTCATCCACTGCTGGATGAAGCCTCTAAGGAGACAATTATGCTAGGTTCCTGTCTACAAGCATAACAGGGTATCATTAATAGTGTCAGGGGAGGAATCTCTCACATGGGATGGATATCAAGCTGGAGCAGTCATTTGTTGGTTATTCCCAAAGTCTCTGCTCCATCTTTACTTCTGAACATCTTGTAGGTAAAAACAATTATTATTGTGACAGACTCATTTATACAGATCATACACTTTCAAGAAAACACAAAACATATTACATTGCAAAGAATAGTTTCTTCAATAAATTAAAAAAAAACAAATGACAATATGGAAAAAATAACATCAACTTAAACTTCACACCCCCCAAAAATGCTAATTTGAGTTGCTCACAAAACTAATTACAAAATGTATTATTGATTCTAAACAAGTGAAAAATATTCTTATTATCTTTTATAACCTTCTAATAGGCAAATATTTCCAAGGCAAACTGTGGCAATCCTCCTGCCTCAGCCTCCCAAGTGTTAGTAGTTATAGGTATGTTCACTATGCCAAGTTTCTATATTTATGCTCTTCTTTGTTGAGTTTCTTGATCAGTATATGTTGACAGAATTTATCCACATTACTGCATGAACCTGCTCTTCCTTCCTTTGGACTTATCTCCAGGCCTTTTTTCTCCAGAATCCTTATCCTCAAGGTATGTGGGTTTTGTTTAAGGACTTTCTACAGGTATTGATTTTATTGTCTTTATGTCCATTGATACAATTTATTCTATTTACTTATGTTGAGCCATTCCTACACCCCTAGGATAAACACAATTTGTTGATGGGTGATTTTTTTTTTCATATGAAACCTCATTTGTAAGTATTTTAGTACCTAAAGTTTATCGCAGACATTGCTCTGCAATTTTCTTATTTGGTATGTCTTTCTCTGGTTTGGTATTAGAACAATACTGACTTTTTAGAAGTTTGAAATACTTTCTTCTGTTTCTCCCCCCACCCACTTTTTGTTCATTTTTATAAAACAATTTAAGAAGTATTTGCTGTTAATTCCTTTTTGAATATTCAGTGTAATTTTTATATGAATCCATCTGGACTGGGCTTTAGTCAGAAAACTTACTGTTTCAATCTACATGTTCATTGTTAGCCTATTTACAATGCTGTTTATTCTTGATTCAACTTACTTTATATGAATCTAGAAATTCTTTAATTTCTTTTTAATTTCTAACTCAGTGGAGTTTAGGCATTTAAAGTATTTTCTTAAAATTTTGTGATTTTCTTTTGATGTCTATTGTTAACACTTCTCTACTCTGAGATTTTTAATTTTCTCCTCCCTATTAGCTAAACGTCTATCTTGCTAAGAAGAACCAGATCTTAATAAGCCTTAATTATTTGTCTTGCATTTCTCCATACTGTTCCATTGTGAGGCTATACTCTAACTAATGATCTGTCTGCATTTATGGGTATTTGGACTGTTTATTTTTCCAGTTACTGTGAGACTATTGTAAGAATGTTGTTTGACAGTCTCTACATGGTCCATCCTTTCATCTCAGCTCCAAACTTTGTCTCTGTAACTCCTTCCAAGGGTGTTTTGTTCCCACTTCTAAGGAGGGGCATAGTGTCCACACTTCAGTCTTCATTTTTCTTGAGTTTCATGTGTTTAGGAAATTGTATCTTATATCTTGGGTATCTTAGGTTTTGGGCTAATATCCACTTATCAGTGAGTACATATTGTGTGAGTTCCTTTGTGAATGTGTTACCTCACTCAGGATGATGCCCTCCAGGTCCATCCATTTGGGTAGGAATTTCATAAATTAATTCTTTTTAATAGCTGAGTAGTACTCCATTGTGTAGATGTACCACATTTTCTGTATCCATTCCTCTGTTGAGGGGCATCTGGGTTCTTTCCAGCTTCTGGCTATTATAAATAAGGCTGCTATGAACATAGTGGAGCATGTGTCCTTCTTACCAGTTGGGGCATCTTCTGGATATATGCCCAGGAGAGGTATTGCTGGATTCTCCGGTAGTACTATGTCCAATTTTCTGAGGAACCGCCAGACTGATTTCCAGAGTGGTTGTACAAGCCTGCAATCCCACCAACAATGGAGGAGTGTTCCTCTTTCTCCACATCCACGCCAGCATCTGCTGTCACCTGAATTTTTGATCTTAGCCATTCTGACTGGTGTGAGATGGAATCTCAGGGTTGTTTTGATTTGCATTTCCCTGATGATTAAGGATGTTGAACATTTTTTCAGGTGCTTCTCTGCCATTCAGTATTCCTCAGGTGAGAATTCTTTGTTCAGTTCTGAGCCCTATTTTTTAATGGAGTTATTTGATTTTCTGAAGTCCACCTTCTTGAGTTCTTTATATATATTGGATATTAGTCCCCTATCTGATTTAGGATAGGTAAAGATCCTTTCCCAATCTGTTGGTGATCCTTTCCCAATCTGCCATATCCAGGGATCCACCCCATAATCAGCATCCAAACGCTGACACCATTGCATACACTAGCAAGATTTTATCGAAAGGACCCAGATGCAGCTGTCTCTTGTGAGACTATGCCGGGGCCTAGCAAACACAGAAGAGGATGCTCACAGTAACCTAATGGATGGATCACAGGGCTCCCAATGGAGGAGCTAGAGAAAGTACCCAAGGAGCTAAAGGGATCTGCAACCCTATAGATGGAACAACATTATGAACTAACCAGTACCCCGGAGCTCTTGACTCTAGCTGCATATGTATCAAAAGATGGCCTAGTCGGCCATCACTGGAAAGAGAGGCCCATTGGACACGCAAACTTTATATGCCCCAGTACAGGGGAACGCCAGGGCCAAAAAGGGGGAGTGGGTTTGTAGGGGATTGGGGGTTGGCGGCTATGGGGGACTTTTGGTATAGCATTGGAAATGTAAATGAGCTAAATACCTAATAAAAAATGGAAAAAAAAAAGAATGTTGTTTGAAACATTCCCATTACCCTCTCAGGATAGTAAAACCGAGACATTAAATATGGTATTCATTTTTTCCTCCAGGCAAAGAAAGATTCAACACTTATTTTTTTAAAAATACCCCTTTGACCTTGCTGTAGTTAGGACATTAAGTGCATCCCCAAATGTCTTGCAATGAATGTTTGGTATCGGATGTAGCAAGTCTGAGGTGAGGCTTTGAGGTGATAGGAGTAAGCAACACAGATACTCTCTTTTTTTTAAAAAAAAAGTTAAAAACCAAACCCTGCTCTCTTACAAACTTTTTACAAGTAGATTTAGAAATTTATTTGCTTTTATTTCTTTCTACACAATATTTTTGCTAGCTAACCAAGGCTTTCTGTCATGCCAAGTACCATGCAATTTTCCATTGCATCATTAGTGAAGCATGACTCAAATTGCTCATCCCCAGAATGAATAAGTGACCAAAAGGGCAGAAGGATGTTACTCTTTCCAAAAATATAACAGGGTGCCAGACATTTACTATGAAGCAAATATTTACAAAAAAATTGATTTTATAGTATAGTCCCATAAATTGCCTAGTGCTGTTACAGCATCTAATTACTTGCATCCACTTGAAAACATTTTCCTTTCAAAGGATTTGACTAAATAGCTGCAGAAATTTCCACTAAATATTAAGCTGTTTCTGTATATAGCATGACTGAAAAGGTTGAATTCAAATGATTAGAATAGAGGTATTCAGACACCTCATATTTTTTTTTTCCTGGTCTATGGTGTTCAATCAATAGAACCCAACCCTTTCAATCTGAATGGATTTCTTTCCTAGTGGATTTAATTAGTAAATTTTTAAATAAATAATTAGGAATATGGTTCTGCACAGAACCATTGTGGCTCACCTTAAACATTCTCATATGATTATCCAGTTAAACAAACCATTTTAAAGCGAGCTTTAGGCAGAATCAAAGTTAAGGAACAAAAGATTGGGTAAAATCAAGAGAATTATCATCTAGAGAAGTGTTTTTAATCATCTGCTACATTTGATCAGTTGTTGAAATGCACCTACCTGGCAGCAGGTGTAAAATAGGCTATCGAGGATAAAGCTCAAGGGACAGAAGGCAAACCACAACCCTCTAAAATGTCAGATTCCAATCTCTCTTGAGAAAAAAGTGGGATTGGGAGCTTTTTAAAGACTCTTCTTTATCATTTTCTACAGGAGTAATCTTCACTATGGCCACTTAACTAGTTAGTGCATGGCTGCTATATTCCCCACTCCCTGAAAGTAAAAGGCAGTTATTTTCATAGAATTAACAAGGGCAAGAACCAGTGGAAGCTAGGGATGGGTCAGGTAGTGTAAGCATGTGAGATGACTGATTCTGTGTTATTTTAAGTGGAAGATACAGGCTCTTACTAACTTATGTCAATGTTGACCAGCTCCATGGATTCCTATTTCATAATAAATTATACCTGTGCACAAAAACTATGTACATTGTATTTCTGAGTTGGTCACTCATCCTAAAATACTTTTTTCTCTAAAAGAGTTTGCTGAGAAGCAGAAATGCTCTATGTATAAACAGATGACATGACTACTCCATGGCATGGGAAGATTTTATTGAGGATTTAAGTGAATAGCCAGTGGCAACTGGAAGTGTTTAGAGCAAAGAGAAAAAGTAGACTAAACATGGCCAGCAGATTGGATTATGGCCAGGGCTATCTGTGAGAGAAGGGAGAATAACTGGATAGAGAATAGAGAAAGCTAGGTGAGACTAACATTGGTTACAGAAGAGTAGCTAGATTGAGGGAAGGGCCAGCAGATGGGCATCATGCCTTGGGAATACATAACTGAGTGGGGACTGAAGAAGCCTGGAGGCAAGGGATCTTGATATAACTAGACAGGGGCCAAAGGTATATGTTAACAAGAGAACCACAGTCCCTTTTGCCAGAGGTAAGGGAAATAAATGCTCCTTTAGGCAGATAGGAACACAGTACACAAGTTCTTAAAGGAATGCTGCCTTTTATCTAACCAGAAATCCTCCTGCAGTCCAAAGTGGAGTTCACTTTCGGATAGACTGTCTTTTGAAGTTTGGGAAATTGAAGTGTCCTTTTAAGCTGACATTCTCAGAGCATGGGGATTCTTGAACTATATAACACATATACGCAAGTCAGTGTCAGATATGAGAAAATCTAACAATGACATTTAAAAGTATACTGTATTCTGAAAGTCCTGCTCAGAAATGAACATGCATGCATAATACATAAATAAGGCTACACTGGGGCATTACTGAAACAAACAAAAACAATGAAAGTGCATCACATAAATGCCAGAAATAAAATGTGAATAATGGAGACTCGTATTTCTATAGGGTACCAAAAAACATGAACATAAAAATTAGTATCTTGGTCCTTAAGAGTCTACCTTGGGTTTTTCACTAGTCCAATTCCATGCAAAAAGCTGGAATGTATACCTAATCTTAACTTTCAATGGGTTTATATTAAGTGGAAACACATCTCTTTGCCCCCCCTCTCTGCACACACACACACACACACACACACACACACACACACACACATGCCCTACACAAAAGTGCGTGATTTATTTATTATTATTATTTTGCTTAATTTGTCACTTGCAATATAAATAATCCTAATACACAGGTAAACTCATAACCTAATACGATGACGTTTTCAGTTATGGTGTGTTACAAATGCAGACTCTATGCCCGTATACACTTACATAAGGTGACAGATCACTTTGCCCTACTGTCTCAGTGAATGTTACATGAATATTGAGCAGACACAGTTATTTTCCTCGACCTTTGATCCTTGCAAAATGTGCACTAAATGTTGGCTAAATTACATCAGCTCACGGAGCTCTGCCCTTTAAAGGGACAGCGGCACGGAGATCCGCTGTCCCTAGCAGTTACATAACTGCCAGCAGCCAACCTTCCTCGGGAAGCTGACAGGAAGAGGCGGAGCCCACGCCGCTCCGCGCCACCCGGAGGGAGCGGCGGCCGCTGGCGGTGGAGGCGAAAGCGGCGGCCGCTTCGTCCCGGCCACGGCTCATCTGGCTCGGGAACTGCACGGAGCTTCGGAAACCCTCGGCCTGGTGGGACAACGCCATGGGTCCCGCCGACGCCCCGTCCGCCCTAGCGCTCAGAGCAGTGGGCCCTGCGGCCGCCACCCCGTATGGTGTCTTCTGCAAGGGGCTGTCCCGCACCCTGCTCGCCTTCTTCGAGCTGGCCTGGCAGCTGCGCATGAACTTCCCGTACTTCTACATCGCGGGCTCCGTGATCCTCAACATCCGCCTGCAGGTACACATTTAGAGCCTTGTCTGCGTTGCCCCGCCACCCGGGACCGCAAGATGGCCGCTTCCCAGGTCGCCCCGCGGCACCTTCAAGAAGCGCGAGAAGACCGTGCAATCTCGCGAGAGCTGGCTTGCGCACAGGCAGTCGGCTCCCAACCTCTCCTATCAGGGATTTGGAGGTGGGGAAGCTAGCTGGGTTAATTAAGAGCAAGGATGTTTTCCAGCATCAGAGGAGCTATCCAAGGAAGTATCCAAGGAACCACTCGTCTGTAAATTCCTGGCAAGTCTTAGGATATGACAAAGGGCACAAGATGCATTATAAGAAAGGAAGGCTGAGATTTTCAAGAACACAGATTTACACCAAACTTAGGTTCTGAATTAATCTTTGAGAATACTGGACTGTAAACTAGACATTGAATAAGAAGCCTGTTATGTCAAGAATGTGACTTAAAAAGCATTGCATCTCTCTTCCTCCCACAAGAGGATATATTGAATCTGGGTCAAAGTCAGACTACAGGAAAACATACTCCCCAAATATGCCAGCAAGATTTTGAAAAATATAGTGGGACTATGTGAAGATGTTCCTTTCAAAGAGACGTTGGTTCCAAAGGAAAGAAAGTCCAATTGCCTCACAGGAATTGACTATTCCCTGGTAGTAATGCAAATAGACCAGATGTGGCTTTCTACTTTAAAGAGAATGAGAATGCTTAATTTTAGTTACAGAGTAAAATGCAGATGTTACAAACTTTTTTTTTTTTTTTTTTTTTTTTGAGGAAATACATTTGACAAGTGGAGGGACAAGAAACTAAATGGAATGGTGATGCCCTTTGTGGAGTGAGAGGGTAAAACGTGTAATTTGTGAACAGAAAGGAGATTTCGTTGATTATGGACAGCCATGTTTCTGGAAACTAAATGGAGGTGATGCCCTTTGTGGAGTGAGAGGGTAAAACCTGTAATTTGTGAACAGAAAGGAGATTTCGTTGATTATGGACAGCCATGTTTCTAACTGCTAAATGGAGGTGGAAACCACATGACCTAAATAGTAAATGTCCAAAGATGGAATTTTCTCAGTGGCTGAGAAGGAGCTAATATCTGGTGTGTGTGTGAATGTATGCTGGAGTTTTTATCCAAGCCTGGGGTGAATTAGTAATTGTATTTTGTTTTGAAATTAAAACAAGTAATTAGAAACCCCAAGAAAAATAAAATAATAAAAAATTATTCTGCCATACCTCATGTGAATAGTACTGTACCTGTAATATAAGTTCTTACTTAACAAGAAATAGTTATGTAACATTGGAAGGCTGGAAGTTGAAAAAGATATATGTATAAAGATGCAAAGTACATCAAGATCTATTCCTGAGGACAGGAAATTTGGTTAAGTTGTAGATTTATCATATAGACTTACCTTGTGGACCTATCATTCATGAGACTCTTAAGTTTGATACCCAGCACTACAAAAATAATAATAATAAAATAAACAAAGGTCCAATATATAAAAAGCAACATAATCTATGATTAGGAAACTTAATGCAGAAACATCTAAAAGCTAAAAGTGGTTATTTCTAGAGAAAATAAATGGGGATAGGTACAGGAAAAGCGAGACTTCGTTTGTTTTTGTTACTAATCTAACGTGATTTCTTGTAAATCATATATATGATTTTCTTCCATTAAAATCTAATTAAAATATTTTGTTTTTAAAAGCTCCCCAGGTAATTATGTCTACCACCAGTCAAATGACCAAAAGTCTTGTTGGATTAAAATCTAAATCAAACACTCAGCTGTTATTGCTTGATAATATTACTATATATTTATATGGAAGTATTCTGCCTATTGTAGCTTAGAAATGATTTTCATCTCTACTTGTAATTTTTCTTACGTATAAATGTAATTGTATCCTTTCTAAACTCATGTAAGATGAATATATATTGTTACAGGCTTGGCATGGAATTGTCTCTGTTATTTGTTCCTGTGAGCACATATTAAGACAGTGCATGCTGTTTTAAAATTCCCTTTGCTGGCTTTCTTTGAAAATTGCTAGTTTCAAAGCTCTTCTCAGAAAAATTTCCTGATATTCAAAGATAACTGAAGGATCCAGTGAGAGCCAGACATAGTAGCACACAGATGTTTTTCCAGTACTCTGGAAGTTGAATTGGAACTGCCATATGTTCAAGGACAGCCTGAGCCACATGATAAAAACACTGCCCCAAAGAAACAAAAGCAAAAGAATCCATTGGTTAAGAATAAAAATTTTAGAAGGAAATAATGTGTGTCTCCTCATTAGTTTAATTCTGAAAAAGCCTGTGAACCTGAATGTCTCACTTCTGTTGTTTTATTTTTATTTTTTCCCCGCCCCCTCTCTTTTTCTCTCTCAATAGGGTTTCTCTGGAAATTGCTGTATATTCCAGGCTAGCTCAAGACTTATGATCTCTCTGCCATCACCTTTTGATTACTAGGCTTACTGAGCTGTGTCAGCAATAGGCTTCATATTTGCCAGGTAACATTTTAAATGTCAGAAAAGTCCCAAGGCATTTTGTCTAAGCTTCCAGTTGCTAAAATCGTTTGGCTAAATAAGTGCTCTGAAGGAAAAATTAGTCGATGTTTTATTAATAAAGAAATATACCTGATGTTTTAAAGCATCAGAAAATTCCAATTGTAGTAGGGCAGAAAGAGCGACCGCAGAGAGAAAGACCTGGAAACTTACTTTAGTCGGTAAAGTACATTCTCTAAAAGCCTGAAGACCCAAATTTGATCCCCAGAGCCTAGTAAGCCAGGGTTTGTAGCATGATTGCAATCCCAGTGCTAAGGAGAGACAGAGGCAGATCCCTGGGGTTCACTGGCCAGCTACCCTAGCTACTTGGCAAACTTCCAGAACATTGAAAGACACTGCTTTTAACAATAATCTGTTCAGTGCCTGAAGACTTAATTCAGTGTTGACACTCTAGCTGGCTCCTACATTATTTCCCTATATGATAGCCTGCTTTAATTCTGTATTTTTTTAATCCACTAAGTTGAATCATCCATATTTCTAAAGAAAAGGGACAGTAGCCATCTGCTTATAGCTCCTTAGCTCAGAGTGGGGCCTCAGGACCCCCCCACACACACCTTATTCCATGATGAAGTCATTGAACTGGTTTGATATGGTACTGGTCTAATGTATGTCTTCACAGCTTCTGTGAGCTCTTGTGTGCAACAGCTGTATAATATTTAAAGTTTTCATTTCATCGCACCCTTCTTCCTCCTGTCTTTTACATTCTTTCTTTATCTTCCATGGTGAAATCTTAAACTTATATGTCAAGGTGGACTGGAGAAAACAGTGATACTCTTCTTTTCATTAATATCTAGCCTGTATCATAAAAGTTAATTCACTATGAAATAGACTGTATTATTTTGTAGTTTTAATATAATCCACCTCTATCTTGATAGCTGTAATTAATTTGAGAGCTTTAGGGAAAACACTGGGCACTGTGTTACATACCTGTAATTCTAATACTCGAGAGACTGAGTTGGAAGAGTTGCTAGTTTGAACCCACTGATGTGTGTGTAGGGGATATAGGGCCATCTTGAGCCACATGAGAACTCATCTTAATATACATTTCCTGTAAGTGTCCTCAAAACTTTTTAATTTCAGTAGTATGGAGTACACAGTCAATATTCTGAGAGTTTATTATGTCTTCTTCACAGCACCTTCCAGCCTTGAATGCAAAGGAATTACTTCTAGTCCGAGGATTTGGAAGGGGCTAGGCTTCATGGTATGGAAATCAAGAGAACTAGTAGTTACTGATGCTTTAGAAATAATCTGAAGGTAGTATAAAGGCCACCAGAGAAAGATGCATCATTTGTAGGCATGGTTTAAAAGTGACTAAATCATGAGATAAAAAAAAATGTTTTAAGTAAGAAAACAAGTCCAATTATATGGAAGAACATTTATGTTTATAACTGCATTAAAGAGGAAACTCTCTATAAAGAAAACATTGAGAAATATAAAACTATGTCATATACTATATGTAAATACCTGAAAGAGTATTTACATTTATAAAAGTGAATAGCTATAGTTTATAATCCTATGTTCAACTACCTGTTACACTTTTTTAAAAACAAAATCAAATGGTTTAACTATATGTGTTGGGGAAGTTGTTATTGTATATCTACATAGAATGCATATTATTATAAAATGTTTGCACAGGTAACATGGTCAATGTTGATGCTATTGCTGAAGTGTTATGATAAGTACAGTTAAATCAGAAAACTTGGCTGGAGAGATGGCTCAACTGTTAAGAGCACTGGCTACTCTTGCAGAGGATCCAGGTTCTGATCTCAGCAGCACATAGTAGGTCACATCTATCCATGGCCCCAGTACCGCAGGCATCTGATAACCCCTTTGGCCCTAGAGGTAACAGGAGTAGGCATAGTGCACATACACACTTGCAGGCAAATACTCATACACATAAAAATAAAATGTAAAAATCAGAAAACAGAAGATCATTGATTTCATGATATATTAAGCTAGTACATGGTATGTTGCACCAAGGAATAGTGAGAAAGCACTTGTGATCTAATGCATATGAAATGGGAAGTACAGAATGAATAACAGAAGTACTGCATCTGTGGATGATCACCTCTTCTCACTAACCCATCTCATTATTCTATTGGAATTGCACACTCCTATTCATGTGTGTGCATACATGTGATGTGTGAGATATCCCAGTGAAATAATTCCTTGAACTTCATGTTTGTCTTTCTTCTGTCTCCCCAACCATTTCCACACACATATTTAAGACTCCCAATATTCACAGTGGCCAATGGCACCCAACAGAAGTGTTCCTGACCTATGACACTATCATGTCCCTTCAATAGTAAGAGGTTCCTGAGTAAAGAAATAATGCCTCATCTTGTCCTTTCTCTTAGATACTGACCTTACTAACCTTTCCTTTGACAGACACTATATTAAAGTAGTGGGCCTTTTGGAATGTTTTTAGTCATAAGAGATCTTGAGTATTTGAGGGTGAATCCTAACCCAAGGAGTAATGCTGAAGGCCAGGACTGCAAACTGATGTGTCAAACTCATCTCCTGTGTCCAGAGGACTTTTACAAAGACTCTTTTTTTTGTGCTTCATTGTAGATTTTTGCTCACTTTGAATACCGCCTTCATTTTTAAAACAGATTTTTCTCACAATTCTCAGGGAATATATTTGCTATTGATGGTCAGTTTGACCTGGCAGACAAGCCTCTGGTTATGGTTGTGGGGCTTAGCTTGATATCAGTGGTTGTGTGAGGAACTATCCTAAGTATGGGTAGGACCATTTCCGGGACAAGGAACCCTGGACTGTGTGCATGGAGAAAGGGAACTGAATAGTAATTAAATTCAGCTCTTTTTTTCCCAGGTGAGACTCTGATGGGACCACCTGCTCAAACTCCTGCCACTCTGTTTCTCCTGCCTTGATGGACTGCGCCTTGGACTGTTATCTAAAATAAAGCTTGTCTCATTTAAGTTATTCTATCAGAATATTTTAACACAGCTCTTCCCTACAATAAGCTTAAGATGGAGCGAGCGTAAGATAGAAGGGCAGGCTCCACAGTGGCCGAGAGTAGAGATTAGGTTTACAGTGAGAGTGATTAGAGATTCCTTAGTCCCTGAGAATGAAATGCCTTCATTATAACAACGATAAAAACAAAGCAAAGAATAACTAGAACAACTGTCAAAAAAGTCTTGGTATACCAGGAGTCAAATGAATTGCCTGTTTAGGTTGCTCAAATGGGTTTAACAAAATTTCAGATAATTTTTCCTTTGAAGACCAAGTGTAAGGCTCTGAAAGGATACAGGTAGACAGAATCTTACCTTTTGTCTAAAATGAGAGAAGGGTTTTGCCAAGTATACAACTGTTAATGGGGTAGAGTGAGGAGAATCCACCTAAAATGTAGTACGTGGTCCACTTGATAAAATCTGTAAAGCACTCTTAGAAGTCAATGCAGATACAAGTTTTTAGCTGGTGTATGTGTCCAGAGGTACTCAAGAAAGCACACCTGGTATACCTCGTGCTTTTGGAACTTGGCATCAGACTTTTGACAGTTTCATCAACAGACTCAGAGTATACTGTCAATCACCTTCCTCTAGATGGAAAGAAGAAACCATCATATACAGTTTCTCAAAGAAAACATTTATTTGGCAGATAAGAGATTAGTAATGGAAAAAAAATCAATAATGATTCTTCCCTTTCCACAACATTTGGTCAACCTTTCTAGGTTGCATGCACTGGCCTAGGGATGCGTGTGTTGGGAGAGGGTCTGATGCTTCTGAGTCCTATGGAAAGGTGACAGATGGAGAGAGTGGAGGTGACGGGCTAATGTGCACTCATTTTAATTTCTACATTACAATTTCCATAGCAAGATACTTGAAATATAATTCCTAAAATAAGATATTTTGTTTTATAAAACACAGATTACTAATCGAGATGTATTGCATTAACTTCAAATCCGTCTTCAGCCTCATTCTCTTCATCTATATGTAGAGCCCACACAGCTCAGACATAGTTGGATATAAAGAGAGAATACTCTACCATTACCTTACTTAACTCCATGGAGCCAAACCAGCAAGTCTGATCATCATTTCATTGCAGCTTGTCATTTTACCTTACAACTAACTCTGTAGACTAAATAAATAGAATGCCCAGTATTCTGTGTGTAATATCTAGTATCTGTACGTTATAATTTCACTATCACAGTAAAAATTTTATGGGAAGTCTTCCCCACTCTTCTTTGTAATTTATAATTATTTATGTCCCCTTAAATTATGTTATTATAACTACATCTCTTCACCCACAGCCTCTATTCAACTTGCCATTCTATTGTAAACTTTGCCCTCTCTGTCTGCCCTCTTTATCTACTATCTGTGTCTTGTGCTAAAACCTAGAGTGATAGAATTGCAATGAAATGTGTCCATAAATCCAAGCACTCTCACTTTTAGGACATGTTACCTTGTAGCAGCAACGTAAGTGTTATTCTGTAATTTCTACTTTTACCAATTTCATAATATGTCACTATTAAAGCACCTGGATTTAAGAATTTTTCTATACTTAATGAAAAATATTATTATACACAGGAAATATTAAGGTTGCAAGAAGTAAAATTATTGTGTGTGTGTATATATATGCATATATATATATGCATATATATATAATATATTAAAAATGAGAGCTTATGAAATTAATTTGAACACATTCTCTAATAAGAAAGAAGCAGCCTGGCTGTGGTGGCACACACCTCTAATTCCAGCACTTGGGAGGCAGAGGCAGGTGGATTTCTGAGTTTGAGGCCAGCCTGGTCTACAAAGTAATTTGCAGTACAGCCAAGGCTATACCAAGAAACCCTGTCTAGAAAAACAAAACAAAACAAAAAACAAAACAAAAAAACAAAAAACAAAACAAAACAAAAAAACCCAAAAACAAAATAAAGAAAGAAAAGAAGAGAAAGGAAGGAAGAAAGGAAGGAAGGAAGGAAGGAAGAAAAGACAGAAAGAGAGAAAGAAAGAAAGAAAAGGAGAGAGAGAGAGAGAGAGAGAGAGAGAGAGAGAGAGAGAGAGAGAGAGAGAGAGAGAGAGAGAGAGAAGAGAAGAAAAGAAAAAAGAAAAGAAAAGAAAAGAAAAGAAAAGAAAAGAAAAGAAAAGAAAAGAAAAGAAGCAAGGGGACAGTTATATGTGAAGCCCCTTTGTACTATGGTAACAAATTTGACCTTTAAAGACAACCATGGCACAGGGCTGAGGAGATGCCTCAGAGGATAAAAGGACTATAGTTCAGATTTCCAGAACCCACATTAGAACTAGGCAGGGATCTATGCTGTCTCCTAGCTATCTTAGCTATCCAGAGTCAGACAGGAGATGCCTGCGGCAAGGTGGCTAGCTAGACTAGTCAAAGTGATGTGCTGGAGCAGGTCAGTTCTGTTTCAGCAAGAGATTCTCCCTTAATGATAAAGTGGAGAGGGAGGGAAATACCCAACATCGAGTGATAGCCACTGTTTAAATGCACACGCACACACAGGCACGCGCACACACACACACACATGCACACATGCACACACACATGGAGATACCCAACATCGAGTGATAGCCTCTGTTTAAATGCACACGCACACACAGGCACACACACGCACACGCACACACACACACACACACGCACACGCACACATGCACACACACATGGAGATACCCAACATCGAGTGATAGCCTCTGTTTAAACACACATGCAAACATACACGCACACACACACACATACTCATGCACACACACAAATGCACACTTACAGAAACAGAAAAAAATATTTTCTAAATCAATCCTGAATACTAAGAAACTACTGAAAGCATAACTTCCTGATTTCAAGCTGTGCTGCAGAGCTATAATAATATATGTACCATGATATTGACACCAAAACAAACATGTTTATCAATGGAATTATATTGAAAACCGGATAATCAGAGCAAATACTAGGCCAAGCGGAGTGATTCAGTGAGAAGCTGAGAGAAGCCTGCTTGAATTGGTCAGCTTGGAGAGGAGTTTGAGCTAGGACATATGAGTTGAGTCAGCCAGCAAGAGTGCAGACAGAAATACAAGGGGTGAGCTAATTCAGGAGTAAGCCTCTGAGACAAAAATCCATCTGACAAATAAAAGTTACTTTTTCACCTTGTCCTCAACATTATTGGAGAAGAAGAAAGCTCAGCAACATTGAATAAAGAGGGTGTCTGACAGAAATATCACAGAGGACAAGAGACATCTGACAGAAAGCGAAGGAGAAATTCATGTATGATTGTCCCCAAAGAAAAAACCAGTTCTTCGAGTTCTTTTGGATGCCCAGAGAGACACTGGCAACTACCAAAAGGTGGAAGACTCGAACCCAGATGAAGATATGCTATAGGAACCTATGAGACAGGAAATCACAGTTAGAGTAAGACAATCTTAATTATATTGACAGAATTTTCCTGCAATAAAAAATGGTAAGTTTTCAATTTCAAATCCCTATGACCAAGGGTAGGAGTTGAGTTAATAGAAATATTACTTGAAAAGCTATTGGAGTATGTATTGCACCTGTGATGACCTGAGTAAACCCATCCTACATTCAATTGCAGACATTATTACCTCTTTTTAAAAAGTTGAAAAATATCCCTATAAGAAGAGTCATAAACTATGATAATAAAAGGACTTGAGAAACAAAATACAGTGAAAGTAAGTCTGCAGGAACTGCTTAATTGCTAAAGCTACATTATCTAGTAAAACTGAGTGCCACATAGCCCATTGAAACTATAGTTCCAGTACTTAATGAAATCAAGGACAGGTAACTCAAAGCTTTAATTTTGAATTGAATTAGAACTGCATGAAAACCATTTGCCACTAAAGTCTCTAAAGGGAAGCAAAGACAAGCTGAAGATAAATGATACAACTTGGAGAATTTACTCTTTATCTTGGGATATTTTCTCTTTTTAACTCTTCATTTTTCTTCAGATGTTCCACTTGACCACTGGTCTCCAAATTCCTTAGTTGGAGGCTCTTAGTCTCCAAGAAATCTAGAAACAGAAACCCTGCCCCAGCCTGGAGAGTTCATTTTGGCAAATTTTATATTTTCAATGGCAAAATATTTTGTGACTTCAATAAAAATATTTTTCCAATTAAAAATTATTAGGACTCCTGACATTTTGAAAGTAAAATACACCTTAGTATTAAGAGGATAAATATACCTATATTTACATTTCCCTTTAAATATAAATTCAAGGTTAACGTGTATTTTTAGATCACAAGGGACATTCACTTAGAATTTCAACCTCCCTTTGGGATTCAGTTTTTAAATTTTAATTACAGGATTCTTTTTATTAGATATTGTCTTCATTTACATTTCAAATGCTATCCCCTTTCCTAGTTTCCTCTCTGAAAGGCCCCTATACTCTCCCCCTGCCCTGCTCCCCAACACACCCACTCCTACTACCTGGGCCTGGCATTCCCCTGTACTAGGGCATATAATCTTATCAAGACCAAGGGCCTCTCCTCCTATTGATGGCTGACTAAGCCATCCTCTGCTACATTTGCAGCTAGGGACACGAGCTCTGAGGGCTACTGGTTAGTTCATACAGTAATTCCTCCTATAGAGTTGCAGACCCCTTCAGCTACTTGGGTACTTTGTCTAGCTCCTTCATTGGGGGCCCTATGTTCCCTCCAATAGATGACTTTGAGCATCCACCTCTGTATTTGCCAGGCACTGGCATATCCTCACAAGAGATAGCTATATCAGGGTCCAGTCAGCAAAATCTTGTTGGTATATGCAATACTGTCTGGGTTTGGTGGTTGTTTATGGGATGGATGCCTGGGTGGGGCAGTCTCTGGATGCTCCTTTCTTCTATCTCAGTTCCAAACTTTGTCTCTGTAACTCTTTTTATGCGTATTTTGTTCCCCATTCAAAGAGGGAACGAAGTATACACACTTTGGTCTTCTTGAGTTTCATGTGTTTTCAAATTGTAACTTGGGCATTCTAAGTTTCTGGCCTAACATCTATTTATCAGTGAGTGCATGTCATGTGAGTTTTTCTGTGATTGGGTTACCTCACTCAGGATGATATCCACCAGATCCATCCATTTGCCTAAGAATTTCATAAATTCATTTTATTTAATAGCTGAGTAGTACTCCATTGTGTAAATGTACCAGATTTTCTGTATCCATTCCTCTGTTGAGGGACATCTGGGTTCTTTCCAGCTTCTGGCTATTATAAATAAGGCTGCTATGAATATATTGGAGCATGTGTCCTTATTACAATTTGGAACATCTTCTGGGTATATGCTCAGGAGAGGTATTGTTGGATTTTCTGATAGTACTAGGCCCAATTTTCTGAGGAACTGCCAAACTTATTTCCAGAGTGATTATACCAGCTTGCAATCCCACCAGCAATGGAGGAGTGTTCCTCTTTCTTCACATCCTCACCAGCATCTGCTGTCACCTGAATTTTTGATCTTAGCCATTCTGACTGGTGTGAGGTGGAATCTCAGGGTTGTTTCGATTTGCATTTCTCTGATGATTAAGGATGTTGAACATTTTTTCAGGTGATTCTCAGCCATTCGGTAGTCCTTAGTTGAGATTCTTTGTTTAGTTTTGTACCCCAAGGAGAAATGAAGTCCTAATTACTGTATGTGTATTATTTCTGAAATTTGGGGAAAACCTTTTACAGAAAAGGTACAAACAAAAAAATGACAAGTAAACAATTTTGTACAAGAAATTTAACACCTTTTGTAGAGTGTCTTCACATTGCTGTCATCATTGGTACAAACTCTTTGTAGTTCCCTGACCAACCCCATCAATGTCTGCTTCCCTGATCATTCCATCAACCTCTTCATCTGTTAAATTCTCCCCAAGGTTTCTCATCACATCTCAAAGTTCTGCTGCACTAATATAGCCATTACTATCCTGATCAAGCACACAGAATGATTCTCTGATTTCTTCTTCACTGTCTATGTCTCTAATTTTTCTTGCCATCATAGTCAGAAGTTCAGGGAAGTCAACTGTTCCAGTACCATCCCCATCTACTTCATTGATCATGTTCTGGAGTTTGCTTCTGTGGGGTTCTGCCCCATACACCTATGAAATTGTGGGTACTGTGTTCCTAATGAAGAGATTTGGAAAACACACTGAGTCCTTAAGGTGCTGATTCTACACAGTGTATGCCATCTGAGATTTGATCCCCTTTTTCTTCTGCTGGAGTTACAGCTGTATGTCACAGTGCCTGGCTCAGTAAATTATATCTTTACAACTATGAACTGTTTGTAAAAACCGTGAAGCTTTGCTAAATTCTTTCCTGTTCAACACAGTTACAATTTCTCCAGTAATTTTAACTTTATTAATACAATTGCTGAGGATTTATTTAGGTTTATCAGTAGTGTCACTTGCAGCATCAGTATGAAATTGAAAATCTGAATATGACAACATTATCTTTGTTTAGATTTTCTCAGAATTTAATTTGTTTTGTAGATTTTGTCTTGGAGGTATTTGATCATTACCATAGATGCTTTATTTATTCAAGCATTTTTAAATTAATTTTTAAAATTTTATTCATTTTAAAAAAGAATTATGTAATATAGAACTTCAAATTAAAAGTAAATATTATTAATTCAGAATATGTCAGAGGTAATTTTTCAAACAAATGTCACATTGAGAAATATTTATGAAAGGTAGTTTAATGACAATTTTGAAATTATATTATGGCATGGATGTTAATAGAAAATCAACCAACTCTGGTAAAAAACCAAACAAAAACAAATAAACAGAAAACAACAAAAAAAAAAAACCCACACATCCAATATGTGGATTTAGTTTCAAGGTGGTGATCATTCTGATGATGGTGGTGTGTGATATTATAGAAAGATCAAAAAATAATCTCATTCTGAAGTCAAGCCCACTATTTCAAGAGAGCTGGACAAGAAAGAGCACCTGTGTTAAGATCCCCAATTCCCATTTTTCATCAATGCAAAATCTACATATGTTGGTGAATTCCTATAACCCAGACACTGGAAAGTAAGGTGAAGAGGAAAGTACTTGGATCCTGGTGCTCATGATCAACAACGTAGCAGAATTTGGACTCTTCAGGGTCTAGGAGAGACCTTATCTCAAGATGTGTTCTGCAGAGTGCTAGAAAAGACACCCAAAACTGATATCTAACTTCTATAAGCACAAACATCATGGCAGCACACTGCATACAAATACCACACACACACACACACAAACACACACACAGGGAAGAGACAGAAAGACAAACAGAATACACAAGAGAAAGAGGAATAGGAGAGAGAGAGAGAGAGAGAGAGAGAGAGAGAGAGAGAGAGAGAGAGAGAGAGAGAGAGGTGTTCTATTGTTTCCAGGGAGGGAATAGTTGGGAATGTACATAAGGGAGGGGTGTTTTCATATGTTGCTTGGTTAGAAATACAATGGATTTTTATGGAAACATCTATGTATGACCCAGAGTCCTGAATGATCTTATGTTTGTCAGTGGCCTTAAATTTTAGTTTAAATATCACCCACTCCCAAAAATTGAAACAAAATCAGAAATTGCACAATAATTATTTTGTTGGGACATAGATGATTCTGTTATAATCAACTTTCAATGAGTTTTTGATATGAAGGAAAAAGAAAGGCTTTATATATGGTATTATGTAACTTTTCATTGCTTGGAAGGACCACTAATGGCAAAAATGTGTCTCTTTTTCCTTTAGTTCATCTATAATTTGCAGGGTTATTGGTTCCCTCCTAGTTGGCCATAAATAAATAAAAATTCTAAATTGTTACTCATAAATGGATTTTTTCCACAAAAAATATTTCTTATATCCTACTTATACTAGAAAAAATTAAAATGCATCTATATGTCTATTGACAGAAATGGGCTAAATATATTGTGCCACAACCATACCATAAATTATGTGTTTACTTAAAAAAGAAAAGCCAAAGCACATAAACAATAATAAAAACAATATAATATTCTGGGGATACCTATTTGTCACTCAGAAAACAAGGAATATTTATTTCATCCAAGACATGTGTTTTTACAATGAGTGACATATAAACCTATGTGTAAACTCTAAAAATAAATGGTAGAAGGTGGATTGCATATATGTAGGAAAGACATTATCTTCTAAAGATGATAGTAAATTAATAAATATGCATTTGAGGAAGAGCAAGTGGTGATATAATTATAAGAATTGTAATCTTGCTTTATCATAAAGTAGACTTTTTTACTATAATATATTCTGATTTAAAAATAACCTTGGAAGTACAAACAACATTTATTAGTAGTGTATTATTGTATGACTGAGAATTCTGATATGAGCCAGGAACTGTGAAAAACTGGTAAGTGTGACAGTTAAGGTGTGAGATAACTGACTTTGAACATAGGAGTTCTACAAAGGCAGGACACTGCTGTGCTTTAGAAAATAGCCAAACTCAACTCTTGTAATCTTTGCCAGAAAGACTAAGTGAGGATTTTCCCTTAACAGCAGAAATGCCTTTCAGAGCTTGCCAAATGCAAGGGCTATGTGTAATTTTGTTAAATATCTGAGTAGAAACACTAGAAATGAGGCTAATGAGTGTGATGTTCCAAAAAGCTCCTGTTGCTTAATACTCAAATTACACTTGGACAATATATTAGTGAATTTGACTCCTACCCCTATAACATCTATTTTGATGGAGTGGTTGGAATTTGTGAGATATTTGTGGATTGCATCTGTCTAGAAACAGGGATGCTTCATGTTGCTTTCCACTCGCATACAGACAAAATTGCCATTTATGTCTCTAAAATGAGGAGAAGGAAGAGGTGCCATTGACCTCATTGTTGGTGTAGAACTTGCTGATTGTCCATAAGTGGAGTGGAGATTGCTCTTGATATTCTGGTGATCATTTCTGCTGCTGATCACCTTTCGGAGATGATTCAAAAGTGGACCTTCTGTACCATTAAAGGTTCTTGTTTACTTCAACTTCTGTATGTGTATGGGAAGTAGTGATGAGTGAAGTGAGAGAAGAGGATCTCTGGTCTTTGCATACTTATGGCATTACACACATGTCTTCTATCTCCTAACTCTCAATTTTTTCTGCTCACGTTTCCCACTGCTGTGTGAGCTTTTCTTCTCTTAATCCAATATTGAGGTTTAGAACATATTTTAGATAATTTTCTGGGACAATTTAGTTCTTATTTCATAAAATAATAATAGATATAATTGATAAGGAATGTTACATTACTTTAATATTTCATAGTTGTTTTCTCCTAAGACAGAAGGAAATAATCCACTGCATTTTAAAATTTTTTAATTAGATATTTACTTTATTTATATTTCAAATGTCTTTCCCTTCCTTGGTTTCCTATCTGAAAACCGCCTATCCACTCCCCTTCCCTCTGCTCACCAGCCCACTCACACCAGCTTCCTGGCTCTGACATTTCCATTCACTGGGGGCATAGAGCCTTCACAGGAACAACAGTCTCTCTTTCCATTGATCATCGACTAAACAGAGGAATGAATACAGAAAATGTGGTACATTTAACCCACTGCATTTTGACAAGGATAACTTTCAAAGGCATTTCATGAGCCAGAAATAACTTGTTCCCATGAGTTCAGTCCATGTTCCCAAGTACTGCTCTTAAGAGTTAGAGTCTTCATTGGGAGCCCAGTGGTCCATCCATGTGTGAGCATCCACTTCTGTGTTTGCTAGGCCCCAGCATAGTCTCACATGGGACAGCTATATCTGGGTCCTTTCAGCAAAATCTTGCTAGTGTATGCAATGGTGTCAGCGTTTGGAAGCTGATTATGGGGTGGATCTCTGGATATGGCAGTCTCTACATGGTCCATTCTTTCATCTCAGCTCCAAACTTTGTCTCTGTAACTCCTTCCAAGGATGTTTTGTTCCCACTTCTAAGGAGGGGCATAGTGTCCACACTTCAGTCTTCATTTTTCTTGAGTTTCATGTGTTTAGGAAATTGTATCTTATATCTTGGGTATCCTAGGTTTTGGGCTAATATCCACTTATCAGTGAGTACATATTGTGTGAGTTCCTTTGTGAATGTGATACCTCACTCAGGATGATGCCCTCCAGGTCCATCCATTTGGCTAGGAATTTCATAAATTCATTCTTTTTAATAGCTGAGTAGTACTCCATTGTGTAGATGTACCACATTTTCTGTATCCATTCCTCTGTTGAGGGGCATCTGGGTTCTTTCCAGTTTCTGGCTATTATAAATAAGGCTGCTATGAACATAGTGGAGCATGTGTCCTTCTTACCAGTTGGGGCTTCTTCTGGATATATGCCCAGGAGAGGTATTGCTGGATCCTCCGGTAGTACTATGTCCAATTTTCTGAGGAACCGCCAGACTGATTACCAGAGTGGTTGTACAAGCCTGCAGTCCCACCAACAATGGAGGAGTGTTCCTCTTTCTCCAGTGGAACAACATTATGAACTAACCAGTACCCCAGAGCTCTTGACTCTAGCTGCATATGTATCAAAAGATGGCCTAGTCGGCCATCACTGGCAAGAGAGGCCCATTGGACATGCAAACTTTATATGCCCCAGTACAGGAGAATGCCAGGGCCAAGAAGGGGGAGTGGGTGGGTAGGGGAGTGGGGGTGGGTGGGTATGGGGGACCTTTGGTATAGCATTGGAAATGTAAATGAGCTAAATACCTAATTAAAAAAAAAAAAGAGTTAGAGTCTAAGGATCCTATTGCTTCGCACACAGTATTTGAATCCTGAATAGAAACACAAGATAGTTCACTCAGGATTTCCAGAATATTTAAGTCAATGTTTTGATGAGGAAAGTGTTACAGTTGAATAGACTAACACAGAAGTTATACATAAGTATTTCTATCCATTTTCCCAAAGAGCAGTTTAAGTATAATGCTAAACACTGGGAAAGAAGAAAGCCATTCAGGGATTCTCAGTAACAAAAAAGATCCAGGATTAGGCTACTTCTCACTCGAGCTTCATTTTTCATTAGTCCCTTAAGACTGAGTTATAGCCACACATGTCCTATTGCCATGGAGGCAAATCTATTATACTTTTTAACTTTATGGTCCTGAGCAGTCAACTATGCATCAACTATGTGGGGAGCATGCCTATATCTTTAGGAATATCAATCATTCTTAAGTTTAAAGGCAATGCCAGTGGTAGTGGAGAGCTGATAAATGATTGGGAATTGGAGAGTGATGACGGAGGGTGAATTCAGCTTTACCTCCAGATATTTCAGCAGCATATTCAAAGAATGAATCTAGGGAAAAAAGATTGAACTAGTGTTAAGTCTCCAGTCCTATGAAGCTCACAAATATCTTCTGCAGAAATATGATTTCTGATCAGTTTCTCTAAGCATGTAAGTTAGCTTATTACTGAGATCCTTTTGAGATCCTGCCAGAAAGATATCAATATAGAATAACAGAGTTACCACTATTCTTTTACTCACCTTTTATAATGAAAACTACCCTATCTCAGAGCCATCACATGTTATTGCTTTGTTGCTGATTATGCTTAGCATGCATATTTCTGTGTCAAATTTTATTGTCCTTTAACAGGTTATTTTTCTTAAATATTGGGATTGTTCTATTAATTTTTCAGGAAGACAACATTAAGGCAATCATGTAAACAAAATCACAAAATTTGAAGCAATTTTAAGTAGAGAATATTCAAATCGAATACAACACACAATTGTGTGTTGTAATTCTCTTTATCTATGCAAAGAGGTGAAAACTTTCATCTCTTTCTGTTGCTGACAGCTTGAGTATATGTTTCTATTCTTCATCTATCTGCCCTGGTCTTCTTTATAAGAAGGCCAGACACATGCACTGTTCACTTTATGTCCTCACTGTAATTTCTTATCATTTAGCCTTTCCCATGTATCATACAGTATAGAAAAGTCATTCTTCAAGTGAAACAGTATTTACCTCTTTATGCCAATTCTTATTTATGGACTTCTAGTTGTATATTAACTAGGATGATATGCTTGTATCCAAAAGACAGAATCAATATTTGCAATAGCAACTCTTCAACCTGTCTGTATTTCTTACATTTTCCTATTCTTGAAGCCCCAGTTGAGTGAACTCCCACTGCAAGTTGTCTTCTACTTGCTGATCTCAGGGACAGCAAAGCCACCTGCAAAGATGCAGGAGTACCAGCATCTTTGTGGAGGCTATGAAGTTGTTTGTTAGAGGCTTTTACAATTTTTTCATCTTTTAAATTTCATAATGTCTAAGGTCAAAAACACTCAAGTGAGATCATATGCTGGGAATATGTGGGATAGGGGGAACACTCCTTAATTGTTATTGGGAGTGAAAATTGTACTTCTAATGTGGTAATCAATGTGAAGCTTTCTTAAATTTTAGGAATAGTTTCACTTCAAGACCCAGCTATACCACTACTGAACATATGCCCAAAGATGTTTTGAGGTACCCAAATGAAACTCCTTCAACTATGGTAGTGGTAGTGGATATGGTGCTAATGGTTGTGAAGCTTATATCAGTAAAGCACTGTGAATAAAGTGTTAATAGTGGTAGAGACCGAAAAATGCCCTGTAGAAATGGAGAGTGATGATTGAGGGTGAACTTAGCTTTACCTGCTGATATGTACACAGCATAGTCAAAGACTAAAGCTAGGGAAAAAAAGATTGAAGCTGAGTTAAGAATCAATTACACACACACACACACACACACATTACATATATATATATGCTCCATAGCAGCTTTATTAATCATAGAACAAAGCCGAAAAACATCTACATGTCCCTCTATGGAAGAATGAATAAAGAAAACTTGGCACATATATACCATGAAATACTACTCACCTACTAAAACTGAGGACATCATGAACTTTTTCAGGAAAATTGATGGAACTAGAAAAATATCATCCTCTGTAAGGTAACCTCCCAAAACAGACCTTTCTAGTATACTCACATATACATGGATATTATCCATGAAGTACAGGATAACCATGCTATAATCCATAGAACCGAAGACCCTAAGTAAGAAGAAGGGCCCAAGGAAAGATGCCTGAATCTCACACAGGAGGGAAAACAAAAGACTTCTGAAGTAGATGGAGGGAGGAAATTGGTGAAAGAATATTGGAGAGGGGAACCATCATGGGAATGAAGACTGTCGGAGGGATACTGAGAAGGAGAATGGAAATCAAGGGTGGGGGGGAGAGAATCTTTGGAAGGCTTCCTTTCAGGACTCTATGGGGCTGACCATTGCTGAGAACGTTTCCAGGTGTGGATGTGGAGCTGGAAGACCCTGAATTTGGATCTATCTTCCATAGCTTGGCTGCATTTTCCTGCCTTAGTGGGAAAGGATGTACTTAGTCCTGATCAGACTTTGTGTAATACTGTGGGTGGATACACATGGGGTGCTATCAGTCTGTGAGAAAATGAGAATGGGACAGTGGAGGAGTGAGATTGGGACAGGCAGGAGTATGTAGAGGGGGGGATGCAATTAAGTAGTAAAGTGAATTAATTAATTAATTAATTAATGAGGAGCATAAAGTAGAGCAATAAATTTATACATTTATATATGTGTCCATACTTGTGAATGTGTGATCATGACAGTGTTGTAATGTGGCAAATGTTCACAAATGCCCATATTCATGTCAACTATAGTGTCTTATGCTATAGTGCATATTGTGATCATCTCCATTCATTCTTCTTTTTTAGTTTCTACAGGATTCTATGTATTTATATCCATGTCTATAATATTCATGTACATTTTCAATTTTTATAGGCCATTGCTGTTACATTCCATAACTGTCTGGTTCAAAATATGCACATATTGTAAGAAGGCTGATTGACATCTTATCATACACACACACAATACCCAAGATTCTCAAAACCTGTTGTCTTTTAGGAACTCAGTACTAAAAAAGAAGATGACTTGAATCAAACAAATTAGTTTAATATTCAAGGGGACTTAATGTAGTCTACAAACTGCTTTCTATGAAGAGTGCCAAGACTACATATTTCCTAGAACAAAGCATTTTATTTCTCATCTCCACTTATTTAAGCTTATCACTTTGTCCTAGAAGATAGTATTGATCAATGAAGCTGAAGATTGACTCAGCAGGTCTGATAAAGCATTTTATTTCTCCATTATATATTACATACATGTTCTGGTTTATACTCACTTTATTGTTATCATTAAAATTAATTTTATACAATATAATCTGATCATTCTTTCCCCTACACCAAATCATCCCAGATCCAGCTCACCCATCCCACAACTTACACTTTCTATGTCTTTTGTTTTAGCACATAAAGAAGCACACCAGAACTAAAACACACAAGGTTAAAAGGAAAAAAAGTCTGATAAGCAAGTGAACCCTCACACATAATACAAATCCTTAAAATCACAAAATTGGAAACTATTATATATAACTGTGTTTATATGTTTGTGTATGTTTTACTCTTGTTTGATATTTCCCTATTTTCCTCCTATGCCTGTCTTATTTTTCTCTTTTATAATCACATTATTTCAATTGTTCATTATTTTCAAGGTAATAATTCCATTTAATGTCATTATTTTGCTCTCAAATTTTGTTTTCTAAAGATTTTTTACCTACTTGTCATTTCTATCAAGGAAGGTGGTAGGATGACTGCAGAAATGCGTCACTTTTAAGTTTCCCCTAATTCAGCATTCTAGCCTCAACCATAGGTCTGTAATTTCTCCTCCCAAATATGCCATTATATCCGGATCTAACTGAGGCAGACATTGATGCTAAGCTATGTGTTATCCCTGCTAGGGAAGCAGGTATACTGGCTACAAGTCTCCATCTCTCCTTTATTTCTCCAGATCCAATCCCTCAGTCCAATTCCCAGTTTTTAGCACACCTTCTGGGATGACCAATCTTCAAAGTCTGACCACATTCCAAAAGGACTAACTAAACAGAACCCAATAGAATGCTTTGCTTTCCTCCATTCTATAAACACACTTACACCGTTAGTCTATCCTCACTCCTAAAGAGTTAGCTACCAATAACCAGAAACACATCATATCTGGAACCCAATGGCTGTACCATTCAAGTCTACAAAGATCTCATACCAATCAACACAGTTCCACCACATTTTCCTAAAAAAAAAAAAAAAAAAAAAAAAAAAAAAAAAAAGAAAGAAAGAAAGAAAGAAAAAGAGAGAGAGAGAGAGAAAATAGAAACCAAGGTAGGAAACACCCACACAAAAAAGCCAAATCCAGATTTTGGCTCCTAGAGCTATAACTTTTACAATCCCAGATGTCTAAAACCATCAGGAAACAGACTCAATAATAAATATTGAGTAATAATAATAATAACCTTCCAGGACAATTTGTCTACCTACACAAGAGACCAGCTATCTTGCCACATGTTGTGATTCATAGTCCATCCTAGCTAAAACACAAGAAAAAAAGAAGTTAAATCATCCTATGTGGTTATGATAGAGATACCCAAAGAGAAAAATGTATAAATCCCCTAAAAAAATCAAAGAAAACATAATAAGTAGAAGAAATGAATGAAGCTAGCCAAGACCTGACATTGAAAATAAGTTAATATCCATCAACTAAACAATGTGTACAAAAATATGGTTCATTTACACAATGGAACGTTATTAAGCTATTAAAAACAAGGACATCATGAATTTTGCAGGCAAATTGATGGAACTGGAAAATATCATGCTGAGTGTGGTAAATCAGACCCAAAAAGACATTCTTCTTATACTCAGTGATTAGTAGATATTAGCCAAAAAATATAGAAAACCCATGATAAAAGCCCATATATAGTAATACATTTAACAAGAAGGAAGGCACAAGTGAGGATGCTTTAATCCCAATAAGAAAGGAAAACAAAACTATCATGAGAGACAGGGGAAGGTAGGGACCTGTACGCAAGAGATGGAGAGAGGGAAAGGTGTCAGTATCAGGTATAGGGAGAAACATGAGAGAAGCCTGGAAGACAAGAATGAATGGAAATATTCAGCTGCCAGGGTTGGGACTGGGAGGAACTTCTAGAAAGTTCCAGTGACCTGCTATGTGAGGGGTTCTTAGGACTCAATGAGGATGACCTTAACCCGTATGACCAACAGTGGGGAGAAAGAACTTGAGGAGACCACCTCTTATAGACAGTGCCCTCAGGGAATCCACCTTCAAATTTTTTGTCCCATAATTGTTCATGTATAAAATCAATGCAGGAGCAAAAATGGTTAAGAAACTGAAGGAAAAGCTGACCTGTGACCAGCCCCCCATGGGATCCATCCCATAGTTAGGCAAAACTCTGACACTATACTGAAGCTATGTTGTCTTTATAGACAAGATTTAGATACATATAGCCAACCATTGGACTGAGGACACGGACCCCTATGGACAAGTCTGAGGAAGGACTGAAGGAGCTGAAGGGGATGGCAACCCCATTGGAAGAAACACAGTATCAACTAACCATGACCCGTGGGACCTCAAGCACAAAAGTAGTAGAGGACTGCCTTGTCTGACCTCAGTAGAAGGTACACGTAATCCTGTTGGGACTTGATGACCTAAGGATGGGGTATATTCAGGAGGAGGGGGAACATCCTCTTGGCAGAGAAGGGGAGGGGTAGGGAATGAAGAACTCTGGAGGAGGAAACAGGAGGGGGGATCAACAGAAGCAATTAAATAAGAAAAAAAGAAAAGACATCCAAAATTGAGGAACACTGGAAATGAAAGATTTAGGAATTCAAACAGGAACTACTAAGGCAAACTTCACCAACAAAGTGAAAGAGATAAAAGGGAGAATCTCAGACATTGAAGAAATAGACACATTGGACAAATAAAAAGTTAAAAATAAACTCCAGACACAAAACTGTAAGAAACTTTGAATAGTATGAGAAGATTAAAGTATTAGAATAATAAAAACAAAGGAAAGGGAAGAAACTGAGGTTATAGGTAAAGAAAATATGAACAAAATCAGAGATATTTTTAACATAAATAAGATGACTTGTACAAATAAAAACGAATACACATACTTCCTTAATTGGATTGGAATAATATTCAACTTGTCACAGAATAATCAAAGCAATAAATTGTCAGAACAAAATAATATTAAAAGCTAAAAGGGGAGACTAAGGAACATGAAGCTGATCAGAATTAAGCATTCATTCTCTTTGAGGACTCTAAGAGGCAGAAGGTCCCAGACACATATCCTTCATCTCACCACACAAAAACCAATAATGTTGGCTGCAATTCTCAGGAAAACTTTCAAAAACCAGAAATGGAGTAATGAGATATTTAATGATAAAACCAAATTTAAGCCAATGGTGTTCTCCCATTGAAGCAATTCACTATTGTTTAAATTTTTGATGACAATCATCCCTACACTCTTCTTATCAAGGTAGGGTAACTTTGACTGTTTCTTTAGGGAAAGGAATATCTAATAATTCCTTAGAATAGAACTGATGATAATGATAGTTGACAACTAATAAATAACTGCAGAAATAGAGGGAGATGATTAAAACTGAGTTAGACTTTACCTCCTGAAAAAAGAAGCATATTCCTCATAGATGATCGCTAGGAATAGAAAAAAAAAAAACATTGAGGTGAAAAGTTAAATTCTCAGTTGTCAAGAGCTAACAATAACCTGTGATGAAATAGTACTTCTAATCACTCTCTAACATAACTTATAACTAAGCCTCCTTGCTACCCTGAGATTGTGCTAGAGAGAAGGAAATGTACCTTTTGGAAGAGTCCCCAATAAACTATTACCTGCCTACTCTTAAAAAAAAAAATGTCTTCCAGTGTAGCCTTCATATTTTCTGGCTCATTTTTTTAAGGTAATTCATAATTAAGTATCAAAATTTATTATCATTTTAAGAAATAATTGTATTGTATTAATATATTGTTTCAGGAAGAAAACCTGAAAGTAGAGACTATGTAAGGGAATAACGAACATGAGTTGGGAGTTGCATTTCTCTCTGTATATGCAACGAGGTGAGAATCATCATCTGATTCTGTTACTGACAGCATGGCTGTGCATTTATCTTTTTCATTGGGGCTGCATCTACTCTACAGCAAGGCTAGCTAAGTGCACTGTTAACTAACGTCCTCACTGGGCATAATTATCTCGGTTTTACCACCTCTTTCTTCATTCTTACATTGCAGAAACTAATTTTTCTACATGTTAATTTTTAAATTCTGATTATACATCACCAAGGATGACCTGAATGTGTCTAAGTGACAGAATAAGTCTTTTGCATATGAAATCTTCAGCCTACTTTTTGGTCTATTTTCTTCCCACTTTTTTTGTACCTAGCAGTGTCTTGTATGCACCAGCAGAGTCTACAACAAATTGGTATTAATTTCTACCTATGAGCTCAGGGACAGCAAAGCCACCATTAGCAGGACTGCCAGCATCTTGGCGGACACTCTGGAATTATTCCCAAGGATGTGCTAAGATAAGCAAGGCAATGGCTTTATAAAAAGTAGTAGAACAATGGAATCTTTGAATGTGAAGTGAGTAAACTGACACCTGCAGACTGTCATCTGTAAATCCTCTTTGGGGAGGTAGCCCAACAGGATATGAAGCAGAAGACATTGTCAATGTGTGTTTTCTCAAAGGTTCAAAAGATGGTCTTCAGAATGATCTTGAAGGAACACTCCAAATTCTAAGTTCAAACATTAGAATTAATATTAGTTTATTGTTAAGTATAATGTTGGTTGCTAATTTTATCAGTTATGCCTCTACACTGATTTTGACTTGTATTTTATATGCTGACATGTATACAACTCTATATGTGTTTATATTTGTAAGTATGTGATAATTAATATGTTATAATATAGGGAGTATTTGTACATGTACTTGTATTTGTATCAACTATGGTGCCCTATGTTACAATGAATACTTTAAGTATCTCCATTACTTATTCTATTTCAGTTTCTAAAGGTCACTATCTTTGTACAATGTATTCTGTGTTATACTACATTTTCAGTTTGCACAGACCGAAATCAATATTATATCCAATAACCATCTAATAATAAAGGCTTATGCATATTTTAACAGTTTAGCTCTCACTCTGCTCACATCCACAAAGACTGTTGAAGATAATTATAGCCTGTTCTGTTTTGGATTCTTCATCAAGAGAAGTAGATTACTTAAAGCAAACAGAAGAGTTTAATATCCTAAAAACCATAATAGAAGGCTTTCCATGGTAGACCACCACAGCTGCATATTTCCTAAAACAAACCCTTGTATTTCCTGTCTCCACTTCTTCCAGCTTTGTGACTTTGTCTGACTGGGTTTGCACAGTATATCTCCTAGAATATATTGTTGATCATTGAAGCTAATGATTGACTGTGCAGCTCTAATAAAACATTTTATTTCTCCATGCCATTGCCATCAAGCTCTGCTTTATATTAATTTATTTATTATTGAATATAACTAATTCAATAGGACCCGATCATACTCTCACTTCCTCTAGATGACCTAAAGCTTCCTAAATAATCAGTTTCGTGCCTTTTATTTTTCTTTCTCTTTAGTGAATGAATGATAAATACACAAAATATCAAATTGAAAGGAATAAAATAAATTGTGAAAAATCACATGCATACCAACAAACATGGAAACAAACACATTTATTTATACACACAAAAACTTTTGCAGGCATTATCAACATCAAAAGACCAATATGAGAAAAAATCCTAAGAGAAATAACATAAAAGAAACTACAAACAGAAGGAAAAAAAAAACCCTGTCAAGTTTATCTCTGTAAGATTCTGATAATTATTATATCCCACATAGCTTGAGAAACTGACACATACAAGTGTACCAATTTTCCCTATTCTGGGTAGATCTTTCCTCTATTTTCTTCTCATACCAAAACATTTTCTCATTTACTTTGCAATAATTCATTTTTGATCTTTTACTTCAGGTGTGACCGTCCCCTACTCTATCATAGTTTGATTCTTACATTTAATTTTTACATACTTATTTTAATATTATGTGCAAGGTCCTTTTTTCTGTCTGTATATACACCACACATAAACATAGTGCCTTTATAGATCAAAATCCTGGACCCTTACAAGAGCATCAATATCCTTGACAGAAAAGTCCCCACCCACTTCATCAACTGTTCTTAGTTTGTAAAGCAGTACTAAGGTGTCATGATACCAAAATGTCTTTGTGTGAGATACTAGACTGGCCATGTTCTGTTACTCTGCTAGGTACTCTTGGACCCGGATCTATTGGACTTTTTCTTGGAGACATAAATTAATCAACTGAGTAACTGCCTCTTATTATTCAAAACCTTGTTGAAAGTTGCATAATGTTCACTTTAGTGCAGGATGATGGTAGTGGAAAGATAGGTCTGTATGATGCCTGTGATATGTAAGGTGTTATCATTAAAAAATAAATCCTAAACTCATCTGCCTCTTGTATATTAATGGTTGCTAGCTCTGTGTGGGAAAGTCTACTCTACTTGTCCCAGTAGTAGAGACTCTCACAGGAAGGCATTCTCACTAATTTGGTTTGATTCAGGTGATGGGGCCATTGAAGTTCAATTAGGCCTTTGCTTATCTCCCTGTCTTAATTATGGTTGTATTCTGAAGGTAAGACATGTTCACTATTGGGCAGTACTCCATTATTGACACACATTACGCACAAGTACCTTTGTGTCTTGAGAGAGGGAAATTCTCTAGAGAAGACAGAATGCAGACACTTTCATGTTGCTAACTATAACATGCTTTTGTTTTACTGGAACACAGAATTGATAGGTAGGAAGAATAAAGGAGCATTCACTGAGAAGATAAACTTAGTGTGACTCTAAGTGAAGTTTATTTGAATTTGAAGAATCTTTGTTCATATTGAGATGAATAAGCAGTCTCTTGGTATAAGCAGTAATAAAGACAATTGTCCTGAAAATGAAACACTTAAATTTCAAATATAATTCTATCTATACTAATTTCATGCTAGTGCAATTTATATAACATATCATAATGGTAGCAGAAAGCGTGAAACCTTGCTTGGTTGTAGATAAAAGGCATCTCATCGTTTCATAATTGGTTTTTCGTTTGTTTGTTTGGTTGGTTGGTTTGGGGGGTTGTTTTGTTTTGTTTTGTTTTGTTTTTCAAGACAGCGTTTCTCTGTGTAGCTCTGGCTGTCCTGGAACTCACTCTGTAGACCCAGCTTGCCTCGACTCAGAAATCTGCCTGCATTCCAAGTGTTGGGATTAAAGGCATGAGCCACCACTGACCAGCGATAATTGTTATTTCTTAAAAAACAGTTTCAGTTATACGAGGAACTCACAGTATCAGTAAGCATGAGGAAACTGGAAAGTGAAATTAAATGAAAATGAAATATGGTAAGATAAGGACCCTGTTCACATCTAATGATTGTATATTAGTACTCAATTTATTTACATTTTTAAAAAAGTAAAAATGAATTAACTTGTAATATTAATGCCCTGTTGTTGGATATGTAACAAATGAAATTACATTAGAATATCAGGTATATACATAATTACATGTTAATTTCATCTAACATCAACTGAGATGCTCATCAAAGGTTAAAGGAAGAACAAAACATATTGAAGCACAATTGAAGAGTATTAACACATAAAATTAATTTTAAAAAAGTCCAGAATTACACATGTTTGTAGTAATGTTAATGGAACTTGAAAAAATAATAGCAAAGAAAGTAAACAAAACACAGGAAGACAAACAATACATGTTCTTTACTCATTTGGGAATGCTAAGAAGAGTCGATATGTTGAAGACAACAGACAAAGAAAGGGAACTCAGTTTTAGGAAGGGTAATATTAAACAAGATAGAGAAGGCCTGGATAGTAAGTATGAAAATAGAGAGAAAGAGTAAGTTCCAATGTTATTCAGGGTGGCAAAGTGACAATCATAATAAAAATAGCATATTATTATATTCAAAAGTCATGCACAGGACTCTGTCCATTCCCAGTACAAAGAGACAGAAACTGCATTGAAGAAGATATAAATTCAACTAAGCATGTTTGTAAAATGAATTAAATATAAGTGTATTCATTAATTAATACAGCAGCTGAATTAATACAGCATCTACGCTTTTTTTTAATCCAAGCTAGTTCACAATAACCATATTGAAAGACCAAAAGTTATTTTAAGGCTTCATTTCAATACATCAGGAGTATTGATCTGTTAATCTAAGCTACTCTGGCTTCTTCCTAACTATAATCCCAATTAGTATTTGCAACAGTGACTTCCATAGTCCAGCTGAATTGTCATTAATTCATGTATTCATTTTACATGCCCATATCAGTCCACCCTCTTCTCCCAGTGCTCCCTTATGCAGATGCCCTCATCTCTCCCTCCTAACCACTACACACAGTACAAACCTCCTTTCCACTCCCAGCACATAAACTGCAGTACTATGTACATGCCCTACCACTAAGTCCAGGCAAGGCAACCCAGTTAGAGAAGAGGAACTCCAAGCAGGCTGGCAGCTGATTCAGGGACAGTCCTTCACCAGTTGTTTGGGTACCTAGATAAAAAACAAGCTGCACAGCTGTTACACATGTGCAGGAGGCCTAGGACCATCCTGTGCTTATTCTTTGGTTGAGGGCTCAGTCTCAGGAAAGACATTACTAAGAAAGTCTATTTTAAACACTTTTCCAGGGAAAAACAATTAATATAGATTAAGGACCAGAAATGTGCTTTCAACTTTTTACTCAGATTCTAGATTTATTCATTGGTAACTATTTTGTTTAGAGTGATGCAATGTTTTTTGTTTTTTGTTTTTTTTTTTTAAGTTAAGTATGCAAAAGAAATTTGGTTAAAAATTGACATGGATCCAGAAGAAGGTGCAAACAATGGTGCCCTTTTACTTAAGTCATGACATTTCATGGTTCAGAAAAGAAGACCTTAAACAAAGGACTCAGAACTAGTCACATAGTGTTTAGAGGTACTAGAGGAGAAGAGGGTTCCTCCTGAAGTGATCTAAGAAAATCCTAGGTGCTTTGAAGCTTAAGCCTATTAACTTCCTTAAAGAATCTTGTTATGACTATGCTGCTTTTGGTGCCCTTTAAAACTATAAAGTGGAATAATTGTTCTTTCAAAGGAAGCAGGGTGGTAGAAATGTTATTATGGCTTCCAGACCTCATTTAAAGGAATTTCCCCAGTTCATTGTCTTCTCAAAGAAATATTACACTTTAGGTATTATAACATGAGCCTTTGGTGTCTGGGCCTATGGTTTCTATATAAAATGCGGGGCACTGAGTTTCTGTCTGAAGGGCCTTTGGACACTCAGTGAGTCACTCAGGGCCCTGATCTAATCAAAAGACTAATCCTTCTTTCAGTGTGTATCCCAGCTTAGCTTTGAATGCCTTCTCTTTCTGTTTTCTATCTTTCTTGTGCCAGAGTTACTGGTATATGACAGTATACTGTCTCTGTCAAAGATATATTTACAGCTATGAACTATTTGTATAAACCATGAAGTTTTCCTAAAGTTTTTGAAGTTTAACATGGTTGAAATTTCTCCTCTCACTATGACTTTAAACCTATTTGTAACATATCTTTGCAATATGAAATTGAGAATACCTTGGAGCAATGTCAGTAATTATCTCCTGTAAGTAACATTGTTTCATTTTCTAAACTTCTTGAGAACTCCTATCTTCTCCAGATCCCATGACACAGAATTTGGCTAAGCTTTCTTCGAAAAAATACTTTTAAACACTTGTACCATACTTGACTGATCATGTTTATGCATGTAATTAGATTGGTGTATACAGCATTTAAAGAGATATTATGTCTCACACAAGCACCGTTTTACCACATCTCCCTGCTGTTCTTTCATTTCTCTTAAGTAGAGTGTACTTTACATAAAATACTTACATTTATGATTCTCTAAATATGTTGGGAAAACTGTTGTTTCACATGAACTATTCTGAAAAATCAATTAATCTGGGATAATTCTTGGATTTAGCTAGCTAGTTGCCTTTAATCCTTTTCTTTTCTTCTTCATCTTGAACAAAATATATTCTGTTTCCAAGAAGTTGTCTTGGGTACTTGGTGCCATGTTTTTCTTCTCTTTTAATGTATTATACCTAATCAATCACTTCTCATCCTTTATTTTGATAGTTCAAATTAGTCAGCATGAGCTACTGACTTGTCATTCAAAACCATGAGGAGAGCTACAAGATATTCAGTTTAGTTCAGGGAAGAAGTAATATGAGGGTCTTTGGGTAGAGTTGAGGCAGTTTGGAATATTTTGGAGCAAATACCTAGAAAAAAAAACATCCAGATTACTGTGTGCTCCACTGTCCATGTGAGGGTAGAGTTTGCAGATTTTTATATGAAGACTTCTGGATCTTTTATTAATATGGTTTATGCATCCCTTGAAAACTGCCAGTAATAATGTTATTTTCCATATGAAAGAATGTGGATATTCTCAATAGAGATATATTAGCATTTGACAATACACCCATGCTATTATAAAATCCTAGACAGTTCTTCCTTGACTTATAGGCTTTGTGCTGATTCATTGTTTGCTCTATGACTTAATGTCTCACAGTCTGGTTTCCCCAGATATTAAATAGGAAAGAAGTATGAAAGAATGGTCCTCAACAAATGGTTCATGAAGAACCTCATCCAGGAGGAGAGAGGAGGACCAGGTTTAAGACTTCACACCTCTTTGTAGTAGTGAGAGCAGAGCTCTTGCTTCACATTTGACCTTGGTTTTTTTTGTGTCCAGAAATAGAGCGATGTATTCAGCTAAATGTAATACTGCTAGGTCTCTATCTCTGACTCTCCTCAATGCTGTAATGAGTGAACTAGAAATCTGTCATTAATGAAAAATATCACACCTCACTTTGACATGAACAGTGAAGATAGGGTCTATAAGATAAATGGGTAGGAAGTCTACTAGGATGAAAGGGAAAGATAAGCAATGAGCAGGTGTCAGCTCTTATTGAACCGTATATGTCACGTTCCTTTATTTTTATGTTTAATTATTTATGTAAATACGATTTTATTGGAGATTTGAAATTTTTATATGTACATTCAGTAAGTTTTGTTCAAATCCATCTCCATTTCTCTGCCAATGACTATATTATCCTCTAAAATTGGATTTCTTTCCTATTTTACATGATCTTTCTGTAAATATACTATGTTCACATACATTTTTCAATGTGTTCATGGGTGTAGGACATATCTCAATTACTATGGCATTGGTGGATGCTTATGGTAATATTCAGGAAGAAAACTGACTCTTCTTCTACAACATTCATCAATGTCTAGTGGACATAAACAAGCAGTTCAAATTTATAAGTTCTTTTCCCTAATATACAGTGGTTTTCTCTGATTTGACCTTGTGTAGGTCCTATACATGTAGTCATAGTACCTGAGGTATCATAGGTCAAATACAACTGTCAAATTAATTTTTTTCACTTCAGTTATCCGCTCTTCTAGCTCTCACATTATATTCACTCTTTCATCTATAATTAAAACTAAGTCTAAGGGAATGAGTATGATATACAGATGTTCAGTTACAAGTCAAATCCCATATTTTTTTTTATACTTTGCATGTCAAACACTAGGAATATCTGTATTAATCTCTACCATAAAACAACTCCCTGACACAGGGTGAGACATGCATTAATCTATGAGTATAAAGATAAGCATTTGGGAAAGTTAAAAAAAATGTTTTAGCAATTAAGAATACCTGTTCTTGCAGTCAAACTAGGTTCAGTTCTTGTTCTTTGTTTTGTACATAACTCAATGATACTCAAGTTCTAGAGGACCCTATAACTTTCCTGGCTCCCTTTATCACTGCACACTCATGATACACAGAACTGAAATCAGGCATAACAACCACCACAGGAAAAAAAATAAAATTATGCTTCTTAAATACTAGGAACTAAAAGTCAGTTCATTATATGTCCATAAGGAAAAATAATGACAATAGATTCCCACACAGGAAGTAATTCCTAGTCAGCCATGTCATTGTTGTCTTGTTAATAGTACCAGACATGAGATCCATCTTGTTCAAAATGTTTTAGAGCATATTAGAATCAGAATGGTTACTCCAATAACATTTTTACCACAATTATACTAGTGAGGTTACCTCTGCAGAAAAGACATTATTGCAGCTTACAGTCATTACATATGGATAGAATTATGGGTACTTTACTTTAATCACTGCCTGCATCAGTTCTTTCGGTATTACTAGGACTACCAGGAACAAATGAGATTTTAGCATTTTTCCAGGTTAATTTTGGAATGCCAGAAAGGATCCTGCTGTCAAGTTCTGGATGATTAGCAAGAACACTAGAAATCCCCTGTCATGGTGCAGGGTGTCAGAAACCAACAACACAAAGAGAGGTAGCCCATACAACAGCTCTTGACCTTTGACTTGATAGCCTATTAATCAGGAGCATGCATTGTCCCCATATATAGAAAAATACTTCCACATCATTTTCATCAGATGTCATTAAAATGGACTTTTTATATTTTTGAAAAGAATTGTTATTTTGATTTTTTCTATTTCTTCCTCCAATGGAATTTGTACATGTGTAGTTTTTCAGATACGTTTCCTTATTTTTCAAGTACCTGACTAACTTCCATTAAGGTGTTTACAGTGTGTAGGGGAGAACTAATTCATAGTAGGGTAGACACTAGATATCCTCTGTTTGTCTGGTATTTGGAACTATATTCTTTTTTAAAAACTATTTTACTTTTATTTATATTTTAATTAAATATTTTGTTTATTTACATCCCAAATTTTATCCTACCTCTCAGTCCTTCTCTGAGAGTTCTTTACTGTATCCATAATCCCCTACACCTCTGGGAGTGCCCCCTCACACCCACATAACCAGGAAATCCCCCCTTCAGTGGGGGGGGATCAAGTTTCTATAGAATTAGTCACATCCTCTTCCATTGAGGCCAGACAAGGTAGTTCTCTACTCTATACGTCCCAGTGGGCTCAGACCAGCCTGTGTATGCTCTTTGGTTGATGGCTTAATCTCTGTGAACTCCCAGAATTCTGGTTTAGTTAACACTATTGGACTTCTTATGGGGTTACAAACCCCTTCAGCGTCTTCAATCTTTTCTAAATTCCATAGGGATCCCTGACCTCAGTCCAGTGGTTGTCTGTAAGTATCTGAATCTGTCTCACTCACCTAATGGTAGAGCCTCTAAGAGTATAGCCATGTTATCTGTAAGCACAAAATACCATCTGTAATACTGCCAAGTGTTGGTGCTTGCTCATGGGGTGTATCCTATGTTTCACTGGCCACTGCATGTGCCACAGACTAACCCCTTTTTTGGGTCTCCTATCTGCATGGAATGGGTCTCTAGTTGCAGGTGGGTGAAGGAATCAGCCAATGACAAACAAAGACGACACAATAGAGTGTGTTGAATCTGAATGTAATTTGTCAAATCAAGCATCAAACTGTTTATACAGAAGAATAACAAAAAACCAGGCGAACACATCCTCTAAGTTACAGTGACAAAAAACAAAAGGAATGTGTACATCAAAAGATGGCGGGGACCAGGCCATGTTTACCACTAAGAAGGGAGCCAGGTATAATGCTAGTCTATTGTTAAGCCCATAATACCCAACAGAGGGGAGATAGAACCTGAAGAGACCATGTTCTCAGTAGATTGGCAGGGCCTTCAATTGAGGCATCTGGCCACCCACACAGCTCAAAATTTTCCAGCTAGAATTGTTCCTACCTAAAAGAAATGCAGGGACAAAAAATGAAGCAGAGACTGAAGAAAAGACCATCCAGAGACAGTCCCATATTGGGCTACATCCCATCCACAGACACCAAGTCCCAACACTATTGCTGATGCCAAGATGTGCTTGCAGACTGGAGCTTGGCATGGCTGTTGTCTGAGAGGTACTACCAGCTCCTGACAGAGACATATGCAGATACTTACAACCAACCATTGGACTGCACTGAGGGGCCACTATGGAAGAGTTAGGGGAAGGTTGAAGGAGCTAAAAGGGGATTGCAATCTAATAAGAAGTAAAACAATATCAACTCACCAGACCCCTCAGACCTCCTAGAGACTAAACCACCAACCAAAGAGTATACATGGGTGGGTCCAAGAATCATCATACATATGTATCAGAGGCATCCTTATCTGTCATCAGTGAGAAGTGAGGTGCTTGCACCTATGGAGGCTTGTTTCCCATGAGAAGGTGAGTGCTAAAGAGATAAAACTAGCATGGGTAAATGGGAGTGAAAGCACCCTTTCAGAAGCAAATGGGAGGCAGGATGTCATAGGGTTGTAAGGAGTGAGATTGGAAAAAAGGGGTAACATTTGAAATGTAAATAATAATAATAATAATAATAATAATAATAATAATAATAATAATAATAATAATGAAGAATCCACAAAACTAAGTAGAACATAAACCAAAGACGCCAAAATAAAAGAATTATGAAAGAAGCATCTATTAAACATTGGAAACCACAATTTTGGGTAGAATTTTATCCAAGATTCAAGAACACAGTAAAATGTAGTTGTCATCATCAAAGACTGTATGCAGCAATGTCTGACAGGAGAAGCTCTCCAGAGGTGTTACTTTGTGTGTTTTGTTTTCTTTTGTGTTCCTGACCACCACTGGATGGCAGTGCTATCAGCTTGCTGATAATATGTGATCTGAAAGTTGACATATGTGGAGAAACAGCCCATCAATCAGAGTATCATGGGGTAGGATGAAGCCCTGTGCTTGCCTAACACACATGAAACACTATGTTCATTCCTTAGAACCACTTTAGAAGAGATTAGTGTGGCACAGATGTCAGCTCATGATTATCTTTGATGACAGAAAGATAAAGAAAAACATGCAAAGTCACACAGAACATCACCAGTAGTGTGACTGTAGGAGAAAGGGGACTATGGAAATCTGCCATAATAAATGCCTGTGGAAGTCCATTTCAACCCGAACTCATTGGGAAGTCTCTTTAATAAACTATGGTGAGGCTAGACTAAATGTGGGCTCAGGCACGTAAGATATGAGGATATTTTTTCTTACAAGCTTATTTTGAAAGAATTATAAAATATGCAGCTTCAAATAAAAACTAAATATTATTAATTCAGAATATGTCTCATACTACCAATATAAAAGAAGAAAGATAATTTTCAAACAAGTGTCAGATTGAGGAATATTGTATGAAAGGTAGTTTAATGACAATTTGGAATTAATACTATGGATGTTAATAGAAAAACAACCAACCATGGTTTAAAAAAAACCAATTTATAAGCATTTTTTAAAAAGCTAAAAGCATCTTGTGTGTAGATTTAGTCCCAGGGCGATGGTGGCCCTGATGACTGTGACATGTGATAGTAAAGAAAGGACAAGAAATAATCTCATTCTGAAGACAAGCCCACTATTTCATAATAGCTGTTCAAGTAAGAACACTGTGTTAAGATTTTCTATTCCCACTTACTATCAATGAAAAGTCTAGGTGAGGTGGTGAATTCCTATAACCCACAACCCTGAAAATTGAAGGGAAGTGGAACATACATGGAAACTGGTTCTCATGATCAGCAACCTAGCAGAAATGGGAATCTCTAGGGTCTAGAAGAGACTTCATTTCAAGAGAGTTTTGGAAAATGCTAGAAAAAGACACCCAATACTGGCATTTAACTTCTTTAAGCCCAAACATCATGTCAGCACACGTGTGCATGTGTGTGGACGTGCACACACACACACACACATACATACGAGAGAGAGAGAGAGAGAGAGAGAGAGAGAGAGAGAGAGAGAGAGAGAGAGAGAGAGAGAGAGACTTGTCTTGTTGTTTGCAGGCAGTTGGGGTGGTGGGAAGTTGGGAATGTACAGGGAAGATTTTCATATGTTGCTTGTTTAGGGATACAATGGGCTTCATGGAAGTATCTATGACCCAGACTCCTGAATAGTCAAATGTTTTGTCAGTATGCCTTAAATTTTAGTCTGAGTATCATCCACTCCAAGAAAATGAGACAACGTCAGAAATTGGATACTAATTGTTTGATTAGAACATAAATGATTCGCTTACAATCAACTTCCTACAAGTTTCTAATACAAAGAAAATAGAAAGGCTATTAGATATGGCATTATGTAATTTTTTTATTGATTGCAAGAACCACTGATGAGAAAAATGAGTCTATTTCCCCTGAAATTCCTCTACCATTTGCAGTATTGCTTCCTTCCAATTTGGACTCAAATAAATGAAAATTCTAAATTGCTAATCAAGAATGAAGACATTTTTCCACAAAAATATTTCTTATACTTATACTTATACTAGGAAAAATTAAAATTCATCTCAATGTCTACCAACAGCATTTGGGATAAATTATTTTGTCACAGCCACACAATGAATTAATATGTTTGCTTAAAAAAAGAAAAGTCAGAGCACATAAACAATAATCAAAACAACATCGCTAGTTGTCTTCTAACTGCTGATATCTGGGACAGCAGAGCCACTGTTTGCAAGATTGCCCGCATCTTTGAGGAGGCTGTCAATTCGTTTGTAACTGGCTTGTAAAGTATTCCATCTTATATTCTGTATCCATTCTTCTGATGAGGTACATCTGAGTTCTTTCCAGCTTCTGGCTATTATAAATAAGGCTTCTATGAACATAGTGGTGCGTGTGTCCTTCTTACCAGTTGGAACACTTTGCCCCTTCTTAGAATTGGGAACAAAACACCCATGGAATGAGTTACAGAGACAAAGTTTGGAGCTGAGACGAATCTAGAGACTGCCATATCCGGGGATCCATCCCCTAATCATCTTCCAAACGCTGACACTATTGCATACACTAGAAAGATTTTGCTGAAAGGACCCAGATAGAGCTGTCTCTTGTGAGACTATGCTGGGGCCTAACAAACACAGAAGTGGATGCTCACAGTCAGCTATTGGATGGAACACAGGGACCCCAATGGAGGAGCTAGAGAAATTACCCAAGGAGCTAAAGGGATCTGCAACCCTATAAGGTGGAACAACAATATGAACTAACCAGTACCCCGGAGCTCTTGACTCTAGCTGCATATGTATCAGAAGATGGGCTAGTCGGCCATCAGTGGAAAGAGAGGCCCATTGGTCGTGCAAATTTGATATGCCTCAGTACAGGGGAACTCCAGGGCCAAGAAGTGGGAGTGGGTGGGGGAGTATGTGGGGGACTTTTTGGATAGCATTGGAAATGTAAATGAAATAAATACCTAATTAAAAAAAAAGACACACTTTGGAAAAAATATTCCGTCTTATACTTTTCAGAATGCTTAAAGTCAAAAACACTCCAGTGAGAGCACATGCTGGAAAATGTGGAGCAAGGGGAACACTCCTTCATCGACACTGGGAGTGAAATTTGTACTACTGATGGGGAAATCAATGTGGAGCTTTCTCAGATATTTAGGAATAATTTTACCTAAAGATACAGCTATGACATTACTGGGTACATACCCAAAGATGATTCACAATACCTCAAGGGAACTTGTGTAACTATGTAGTGTATGTGTTGCTAATGGTTATGAAACCTATAAGAATAACACAACTGTTTAAAGTGTTAATGGTCAAGAAGACTGATAAGTGACTGGAAAAATGGAGAGTGATGATTGAAGGTAAACTGAATGTTACCTAATGTTATGACCACAGCAAATTTGAGTGAATCTTGAAACCAAAAAGATTGAAGCAAAAGTTAATAATCAAATACACCCACAGATATCTCTCTCTCTCTCTCTCTCTCTCTCTCTCTCTCTCTCTCTCTCTCTCTCTCTCTCTCTCTCTCTCTCTCCATCTCTATCTATCTATATATGTACATAGATTGATATTAGCTGCTTTGTTAATAATAGTCAGAAACTGGGCACCATCTTCAAGTCCCTCTGTGGAAGAATGAGTAAAGAAAAATTGGCACTTTTACATGATAAATGTAGTACTACTCACATCCTAAAAAAAATGGCATCATGAGATTTCTTTCAAATAGATAGAACTAGAAAATACCATCCACAATAAGGTAACCCAGAAAGACAGTCATTGTAGATACTCATTTATACATGGATATTAGACATAAAGTACAGATAACCATTCTACAATCCATAGACCCAAAGATCTTTTGTAAGAAGGAAGACCCAAGTGAATGTTCTTGAATCTTTCTCAGAAGGAGGAACAAAATTGACATCTGAAGTAGATAGAGCAAGGGAATTGGTGAAAGAGTAGATCAGAGGGGAACAGACATAGGGAAGAAGACTCAGGGAAAAAAGCTGGGAGGTAAAATGGAAATCAGGGGAAGGGGGACTGCATTTTTGAGAGGCTTGCTTCCAGGACTCTTTATGTCTAACCATAGCTGAGATCTTTATCAGGTGTGGATATGGAACCTGAAGATACTGAATTGGATCCATTTTCCATAGCTAGGCTACATTATCCTACCTTCGTAGGAGATGAATCACTTAGTCCTGTTTTGACTTCATTTAACATTGTGGGTGGATACCCATGATGAGCTCTTAGTTTGTGAGAAAAACAGAATCAAGGATGGGGGGCTGAGGCAGGAACATGGAGAAATACTTGGAAGGGGGTGAGATCAGGAGGTTAAATAAATAAATAAATAAATAAATAGATAGATAGATAGATAGATAGATAGATAGATAAATAAATAAATAAATAGATAAATAAATAAATAATAAATAAGTTAATGGGGAAGCTATAGGAGAACAATATGTTTATACATATACATATGTATATGTATTCACAATGTGAATGTGTGAGCATGAGAGTGTTATAATATGAGAAGTGTTCACACATGTACTTGTGCTTGTGTCAAATATGATGTCATATGCTACAGTGCATACTATGATTATTTACATTCATTTTTTTATTCCAGTATCAGCAGATCACTGTGTATTCATAGCCATTTGTATAATATTCAAGTAGGCTTTCAGTTTGCATAGATCATTACTGTTGTGCCCCATAACTGTCTGATACAAAATATTCACATACTGTAAGAAGTTTGACTGCCACGTTGTCACAACCATAAAGACTGTCTAGGATTTTCAGAACCTGTTTTGTTTCAGGAACTTTGTATTGAAAAAGAATATGACTTATGTCAAGCAGATAAATTTAGTTTCTCTGAGGACTAGTAGGAGGGCTACAATGTATGTTTTATGTCAGACAGCTAGTAAGCCATTCTTTCTAGATAAATGCATTTTAATTCACTTTTCCACTTCTTCTGTAGGCTTGAGATTTTACAAAGTTGGTTTGCACATTATGTTTACTAAAATACACTGTTGATCTCTGAAGCTGACGATTGTCTCAGAAGGAATCCTACTAAATTTGATCAGAAAGGAAAGTCAATTTGCCACATAATAATCAAAAATAAATTGTCAGAACAAAAAAAAAAAAAACATTAAAAGTTAAAGGAGAGAATGTGGAACTTAAAACTGCAGACATATTAGAACAGAACTTGCCTTCCCTTTGAAGATACTAAAAGCCAGAAGGACCTAGACATATGTGTTTTAATCTCAAGAGTCAACAAACAAACAAACAAACAAACAAAAAACAACAGTAACAAAGGCTACAATACCTGGGAAAACTTTTACTTACCAGAGATAAAGTAATGAGAAACTCAGTGATTAAAACCAAATTTAAGCCAAGAGTGTACAACCATTGATGAAATCTACTTTATTATATAAAATTTTAATCCTTATCATACCCAATCTCTTGATATAAAGTCAGGGGAAGCTTTGGCTGTGTCTTTAGGGAGAGTAATATCTAATAATTCCTTAGAATAAAAGTGATAGTAATGATAGTGGACAACTAATAAATGACTGGGTTAATAGAGGAGATAATTGAAAGTAAGTAAGTCTTTACCTTTTAAAAAGAAAGAACATTTGTCAGAGATAGGAAAAAATTTGAGGTAAAAAGGAAAGGAAAGTAAATTTGCCACTTTAATAATCAAAAATAAATTGTCAGAACAACAACAACAAAACCCATTAAAAGTTAAAGGAGAGAATGTGGAAACAAATTTGAGGTAAAAAGCTAAGTACCCAGTTCTCAAGAGCTAACAATGTCCTGGGGTGAAATACTACTTCAAATTACTCTCTCAATAACCTATAACTTAGCTCCCTTGCCACCTTGAGATTCTGTTTGAGAAAAGGAAATATACCTTTTGGCAGGGTCCTCAATATGCTATTACCAATCTACTCTAAAGAAAAATGGCCCCCAGTGTAGCCTTCATACATTGTTATTTTTCACCCCCCCTTTTTGATCATTAAAACTTAAATGTAAAAATATATTGTCTGTTTATGAATTATTTTTAATAAATAGTTCTATTGTATTTATGTAATTTTTCAAGAAGAAAAATTAAAAGTTAACATGTGTACAGTATCTCTAAGAAGAGAATATGTAAGGGAATTAAGTACATTAATTGGGAGTAGCATTTCTATCTGTATGTGAAATGAGGCAAGACACTATTGCATATGCCAGCAAGATTTTGCTGAAAGGTCCCTGATATAGCTGTCTCGTGTGAGGCTATGCCAGTGCCTGGCAAATACAGAAGTGGATGCTCACAGTCATCTATTGGATTTAACACAGGGCCCTAATGGAGTAGCTTGAGAAAGTACCCAAGGAGCTGAAGGGGTCTGCAGCCCTATAGATGAAACAACAATATGAACTAACCAGTACCTCCAGAGCTCGTGTTTCTAGCTGCATATGTATCAGAAGATGGCCTAGTCAGCCATCATTGGGAAGAGAGGCCCCTTGGTCTTGCAAACTTTATATGTCCCACTACAGGGGAACACCAGGGCCAAGAAGTGGGAGTGGGTAGGTAGGGGAGCAGGGCAGGGGAAGGATATAGGGAACTTTGGGATAGCATTTGAAATGTAAATAAAGAAATGCCGGGGCCTAGCAAACACAGAAGTGGATGATCACAGTCAGCTATTGTATGGGTCACACGGCCCCCAATGGAGGAGCTAGAGAAATTACCCAAGGAGCTAAAGGGAACTGCAACCCTATAGGTGGAACAACAATATGAACTAACCAGTACCCGGGAGCTCTAGTCTTTAGCTGCATATGTATCAAAAGATGGCCTAGTCGGCCATCACTGCAAAGAGAGGCCCATTGGACTTGCAAACTTTATATGCCCCAGTACAGGGGAACGCCACGGCCAAAAAGGGGGAGTGGGTGGGTAGGGGATTGGGGGGGTGGGTATGGGGGACCTTTGGGATAGCATTGAAAATGTAAACGAGGAAATACCTAATAATAAAAAAAAAAATAAAAAAAATTAAAAAAAAGAAAATATGTAGTGAAAAACTTGAAAAAAACAAAAAGAAATTTCATGATTCTGTTACTGACAGCAGGGCTGTGCACTTATCTCCTTCATTAGGACTGCATCTACTCTACAGCAAGACTAGCCCAGTGCACTGTTAATTATGTCCTCAGTGGGAATTTTTTTCTCAGTCTTACCACTTTTCCTTCCGTCTTTATATCACAGAGATTCATGCTGCAAATGAAACTCATTCTTCCTCGTTATGCCAATATTTTTTTAATTCTGATTATCCATCAACAAATATGACCTGAATGTGTCAAAGTGACCAAATTAGTCTTTGCCATGAAATCTTCAGCCTACCCTTTTGGTTTATTATCTTCCTTCTTCTTTCCTACCTAGTAGTCCCTTCTATGCTCCAGCAGAGTCAACCACAAATATGGATTTCTACCTGCTGACTTCAGGGCCTGAAAGGCAATTGTTACTAGAACTGCCAGCATCCTGGAGGACTCTCTGGATACGTTCCCAAGGATATGCTGAAATAAGCAAGGCAATTGACTTTATAAAACTTAATAGACCATGACACCTTTGAACCCCAAGTGAGTAAACACTCATCTGCAAACTGTCATCTGTTAATCCTCTTTGGGAATTTAGTCCAACAGGATATGATGCAGAAGCCATTAAAATGTGTCTTTTCTCAAAGGTCTGAAAGATTATTTTTGGAATGATCTTGAAAGAGCACTCCAAACACTGAGTTCAAACATTAGAATTAATATTTGCTTAATGTTTAAATACAATGCTGATTGTTAATACTATCGGTTATACCTCTATAATGATTGTGATTTTTGTTTGTGTGTATGTTGATATGTAAACAACTCTATATGTGTTTATATTTGTAAATGTGTAAGCATGACTAGGTTATAGTATGGGGAGTATTTGTACATTTGTTCCTGTCAACTATGGTGCCCTATGCTACAATGACTATCTTAGGTATCTCCATTCCTTACTCTATTTCAGTTTCTACAGATCACTATGCCTTTGTACCATGTGTTTGTGTTAAATTAGGTTTTCTGTTTGCATAGAAAACCTAAATTACTGTTATATCCCATAACCATCTAGTACTAAAAATTTATACCTATTTTAGCAGTTTGACTCTTACTTTACCCATATCCACAAAAATGTTCAAATTCTTATAGCCTGTTGTGTTTGGGATTCTTATTCCCAGACATTTAGATGCCTTAAAGCAAACAAAAACATGAGTTTGATATTCTAGAGAGCATAAAAGAAGGCAACATTGTGCTTTCCAAAGTAGACCACCATAAGTACATATTTTCTAAAACAAATCATTATACATCCTGTCTCCACTTCTTCCAGCTTTGTTACTTTTTTCTTTGGTTGGTTTTTTTTGACTGTGTTTGCACATTATGTCTCCTAGAAGATATTGTTGATCATTGAATCTGTTGTTCGACTGGAAGCTCTGATAAAGCATTTTATTTCCCATGACAGTAACATCTTGTTCTGCTTTATATTAACATTTTTATTATTGAAAATATTTAATACAATAAAATCTAATCATACTTTTCCTTCTTCTAACCAACCTAGACATTTCTAACTCACCCAATTTCATGAATGTTCATTCTCTTTTTATTCAGCAAATGAATGGGTAAACCAAAACACAAACAAATCAGATTAAAAGAAATAACATGAAGGTGGAAGAATCACATGTATATCAATGAACATGCACATAAACACATGTGTACATACACATAAAAATTTGGCCATCATTATAATCATCAAGACAAGTATAATAAAAAAAAACCCTAAGCTGAACATGAGACAGTTTACAGACAAAGAAATAACACATCAGATTTATCTCTGATATTTTGATAACTATCATCCCCACATAGTTTGAGAAACAGATATATTCATTGACCAAGCCAGATCAGTTAGTCAATGGGGATTCAAGGGAGGTAGTGAGGATTGAAAAGAAAAAGACAATTAGACAATATTAAATCATGACTCCAGCTAGTGATGAGGCTGAAGCAGGTTTATTTTGTCCCAGTCAGCTTTTATACCATTCTAGGCACTTGCAGGGAATAGGGTTAGTTCTTAGCTCAAAGTCAAAGTAATCAAACAAGGTAATAAAGAGATCAAAGAAGGCAATAAATTAAGCCTCCTGGTCACTGTTTCTAGGAGCTCATCAGGATGACCAAGATAAAAGGAATGTCATACAATCCTAGGCAGAGTTTACCTTGACCTTTGTATTAGCCCAAATGTGAATGTTCTTATCTGACCCTACTTCCCTGATCCTAGTGACAAGTACATGCCAAATTTCTATTATCAGAGGCAAGATATCTCTATGCCTCTCCCCATTTTTTTATTTCATGAACAAGACTGAGTCTGTCTTAGGTTGTTCTGACAAAAGTGCCTTTCTTAAACATCTTGGAATATGCATTTTCAAAAGCAATGCAAATCTGTTTTAGGTTGGTAAAGCACTGTGCAGAAATGTACCAGTCCTTGACTGCCAACCTGTTAAATTAATAACTCTGTTTGGTATTTCATTTTTAGTTTCAAGCCATGTATTTTGGCCACCAACATATTGATTTTGTTAAAGACAAGTTTTATCACAATAGGCAGGAATAGAAGTATTCCCAGGGCAAGAAGAGCTAACATAATCAAGCTATATAAGCCATTCTTGAAGTTTGCTCAGGATAAAAATACTGACCTGTCTCAAAAAACAAAAAAACAAAAAAAAAAAACCAAAAAAAAACCAAAAAACAAAACAAAACAAAACAAAAAACAAAGGAAAGAAAGAAAGAAAGAAAGAAAGAAAGAAAGAAAGAAAGATAGATAGAAATACTGACCTTAAACCATGAATAATTTAATCAGCAATATCTGCAGCATCAAAGCTCAGTGGAGCAGCATTCCTTAAGTTCGTAATCTCAGTATGGAAAGTTAAAACATCCAGAGACATGTTAGAATTACTCCAAATACCCTGCAAGTATCTTTGAACTTTCTCCCAATTATAATGACTGTCATTGGAAATTTTGGAAGTGACACAAATCCATTGGTATTTAGCATAACATTCAAGATAGCCTCATTTCCAGTAATTTGAATAGTATCATAAAGAGCATCAATTCACTGTTCCAAATGTCTTTCTATATTTTATTGAATAATCAGAGCATTAGTAACTTTTTTTTGCTAAATGATTAGCAAAATTAGCTGTCTTAAGTTCCCATGTCAAAGCAATTGTAGAAGCAGTGGTACTCACTATTAATGTAATTAAAGCTGATATACCAGCAATAACCAAGTCCACTACCCTCTTGCTTATGTGTAAAGTCTGGCTCACTTCTTCTCGTATATGCACACTTTTTCAGAATACCAAGGTCCTGTAATACTCACAGGCAATAAAATAAAAGCTGCTTGATAGGTCATCATAACAGACTTGTCAGATTTCAGTACATTAACACAATGAGAAACGGTACAATCAATACAACTTACATTAAATATCATAGAAGAAACAAAAGTAATCTGAACATGATCAGTTAATAAAAGAGTATGAGCCTTGTTACATACATTAACACTTGCTTGAAATCCAAATCCTGTCCCATATTTTTTCACTGCAAACATAACATCACACAAGGCAATTGTCAACTTTCAAATATGTCTCTGAAAATGTCCAGAACCAGCCTTTAAATGAATTCTGTCATTTTCTTTTTTTCCAGTATTGGATTGATTTCCAGACTAGTCCATGATTGAGTCAGAATAACTGGTCACATTAAAGGAAGGAAAGGGGTCATTGTAATTTCTCTATTTGGTTAATTTTTTAAAGACAGTTTCCATAGACTCCATGTCCTCTGTCTTACCCTGTCTAAATCTTGAGGCAAAGCAACTTGTCCCATCTGGGATATAGGTAAGCAAATGTTACTCAGGAACATATGTCCAATAAACCTTACCTGTCACCATTGTCAGGGCACTCAGCAAGCTCACATTCAACATCATTCTTTGTCTCAGCAGCAACATGTCACACCAATCATTCTGGCAACTACCATACTCCTTCAGAATCCTGAGGAAAAAGCACAAACATGCTTTCTTCCCCATATTAATACCTGATTTGGACCATGCCATATGCTGGTAGGTAGATCCTTCCTGTGATGACCTGAGTAAACCCACCCTACACTCAATTGCAGACCTTCTTACCTCTTTAAAAAAGAAGTTGAAAAATATATCTACAACAAGAGAAATAAGCTAAGACAATAAAAAGACTTGAGAGACAAAATACAGAGAAAGTAAGACTGCAGGACCTACTTAATTGCTAAAGCTACATTATCTAGTAAAACTAAGTGTCAAATAGCCCATTGAAACTATAGTTCCAGTACTTAATGAAATAAAGGAAAGGTGACTCAAAGCTTTAAGTTTGAATTGAATTAGAACTGCATGAATACCATTTGCCACTTAAGTCTCTTGAAGGAAGCAAAGACAAGCTGAAGATAGGTGATACAACTTGGTGAATTTACTCTTTATCTTGGCATATTTTCTGTTTTTAACTCTTCATTTTCTTCAGATGTTCCACTTGACCAGTGGTCTCCAAATTGTTTAGTTGGAGGATCTTATTCTCCATGAAAGCTAAAGGCAGAAATCCTGCCCCAGCCATTATCCTGGAGTGTTCATTTTTTGCAGGTAATAGATTTTCAATGGCAAAATATTTTGTGAAATCAGTAAAAATATTTTCTTCCAATTAAAAATTTTAAGACTCTTTTGAAAATTTGAAAATAAAGTACACTTTAGTTTAAGAGGGTAAATATACCTATATTTCTATTTCCCTTTAAATATAAATTTAAGGTTAAACTGTATTTTAAATCAAACAGGACATTCATTTAGAATTTCAACCTCCCTTTAGGATTCAGCTTTTACATTTAAATCACTGAATTTTTTTATTATTATTAGATACTTTCTTCCTTTACATTTCAAATGCTATCCCCTTTCCTAGTTTCATTCCTGAAAGTCCCCTATACCCTCCCCCTGCCCTGTTCCCCAACCCACCCACTCAAGCTTCCTGGCCGTGGCATATAATCTTATCAACACCAAGGGTCTCTCCTCCCATTCATGGCCAACTACACTACATATGCAGCTAGAGACACAAAATCTGGAGGTACATGTTAGTTCGTATTGTTTCTCCTATAGAGTTGCAGACCCCTTCAGCTCCATGGGTACTTTCTCTAGGCCCCTTCATTAGGGGCCTTGTGTTTCATCCAGTAGATGACTGTGAGCATCTACTTCTGTATTTGCCAGGCACTGGCATAGCCTCAGAAGAGGTAGGTATATAAGGGCCCTGTTAGCAAAATCTTCTTGGAATACCCAAAAGTGTCTGGGTTTGTAGTTGTTTATGGAATGGTAGTTGTTTATGGAATGTATCTCCAGGTGGGGCAGTCTCTCAATAGTCCTTCCTTCCATGTAAATTCTGAAGTTTGTCTCTGTAAATATCTCCATGGGTATTTTGTTCCCCATTAAAGAAGGAACAAAGTATGCCCACTTTGGTCTTCTTTCTTCTTGAGTTTCATGTGTTTTGCAAATTGTATCTTGGGCATTCTAAGTTTCTGGGCTAATATCCACTTATCAATGAGTTCATATCATGTGTTTTCTTTTGTGATTGGGTTACCTCACTCACGATGATATCCTCCAGATCCATCCATTTGCATAAAATTACATAAATTAATTGTTTTTAATACTTGAGTAGTACTCCATTTTTTAAATGCACCATGTTTTCTTTATCCACTCTTATGTTGAGGGATATCTGGTCTCTTTCCAGCTCCTGGCTATATTAAATAAGGCTGATATGAACATAGTGGAGAATGTGTCCTTATACAAATTGGAAAATTTTCTGGGTATATGCCCAGGAGAGGTATTGCTGGGTCTTCTAATAGTACTATGTCCGATTTTCTGAAGAACTGCCAAACTGACTTCCAAAGTGTTTGTACCAGCCTTCAATCCCACCAACAATGGAGGAGTGTTCTTTATCCACATCCTCACCAGCATCTGCTGTCACCTGAATTTTTGATCCTAGCCATTCTAACTGGTGTGAGGTGGAATCTCAGGGTTGTTTTGATTTGCATTTCCCTGATGATTAAGGATGTTGAACTTTTTTAGATGCTTCTCAGCCATTCGGTATTCCTCAGTGGAGAAATCTTTGTTTAGTTGTGTACCCCATTTTAATAGGGTTGTTTGATTTTCTGGAGTCCACTTTCTTGAGTTCTTTGTATATATTGGATTAAAGTCCCTTATTGGATTTAGGATTGGTAAAGTTTCTTTTTCAATCTATTGGTGGCCTCGAAGAAGATCTCAGAAGATGGAAATATTTCCCATGCTCATGGATTGGAAGGATTAATATAGTAAAAAAGACTATCTTGCCAAAAGCAATCTACATATTCAATGCAATCCCCATCAAAATCCAACTCAAATTTTTCACAGAGTTAGAAAGGTCAATTTGAAAATTCATCTGGAATAACAAAAAACCTAGGATAGAAAAATCTATTCTTAACAATAAAAGAACCTCTGGTAGAATTACCACATCTGACCTCAAGCTGTATTACAGAGCAATTGTGATAAAAACTACATGGTACTGGTACAGTGACACACAGGTAGATCAATAGAATAGAATTGAAGACCCAGGAATGAATCCACACCTATGGTCACTTGATCATTGATAAGGGAGCTAAAACTATCCAGTGGCCAAAGGACAGCATTTTCAACAAATGGTGCTGGCTTAACTGGCAGTTATCATGTAGAAGAACGTGAATTGATCCATTCTTATCTCCTTGTACAAAGCTCAAGTCTAAGTGGATCAAGAAACTACATAAAACCAGAGAGACTGAGACTTATCAAGGAGTAAGTGGGGGAAAGCCTCAGAGATATGGGCACAGGGGAAAAAAAATCCTAAACAGAGTAGCAATGGCTTGTGCTGAAAGATCAAGAATTGACAAATGGGACCTCATAAAATTGCAAAGCTTTTGTAAGAGAAAAGATACTGTCAATAAGACAGAATCACCGAATTCTTATGTTCCTGCCTTTGTCTGCCAAATGTTGGGATTGAAGCAACTTGCTTTTCATGTGCAAGGTTTAAAGGTCTGAACCACCAGCACCTTCGTATGTGGATACCTTATATTTGTTATTCTCATATGGTTGTCCTGTTTGAGTTTTGTTTTTTATTTCCTCTTTTTTGGGAGAAGGAGGAAAGTAAATTGTAATTTTGTTATTGGAAAACAAATATACAACTTGGAAAGGATTTGAGGCAAATTGTGCCATAAGCACATAGTCTTTAAGTGGTTAAACAAAGTGTAAAAAGCATATAACAGTAAAAGAAAATGTTTCTGGTTCAATACCAGCAGCACAAAGAAAAAAGAATTAGTGTAAGAGTACCTGGATAAACCCCCCAGGTTTTTCAATAGTGCAACTTTTAAGAACATATGGACTGTCCACAGTCTAGGCAGAGTTATAACTCCACACTTCAACAACATGCTGACGGTTCCTAAAAGCTACTTTTAAAAAGGAATAACCCAGATGCTTTCTCATTTGACCAACTTTAAATGTGAGAAGGGCTTAGATATATCCAGAATAAGCCATATGCAACAGGTTACTTGATCAATCTTTTAAAATAAGCTTTAATGACAATGACAGTAAGATAAGGAAAGAAAACAATGAGGAATGAAGTCCTGTACATGAATAATTTTTGACATTATGGGAGAATCATTTACAAAAATGATACAAACAAAAAATGACAAATAAACAATTTTCTACAAGAAATTTAACACCTTCTATACAGTGTCTTTACTTATCTGTCATCATTGGTACAAACTCTTTGTAGTTCCCTGACTATCCCCAGTGATACCTGCTTCCCTGATCATTCTATCAACCTCTTCATCTATTAAATTCTTGCCAAGGTTTGTCATCATATCGCAAAGCTCTGCTGCATTAATATAGCCATTACTATTCTTATCAAACATGTGGAATGATTCTCTGATTTCTTCACTGTCTGTGTCTTTAATTTTTCTTGCCATCATTGTCAGAAATTCAAGGAAGTCAACTGTGCCAGTACAATCTGCATCTTCTTCATTGATCATGTTCTGGAGTTCTGCTTCTGTGGGGTTCTGCCCCAGACACCCATGAAATTCTGGGTACTGTGTTACTAATGAAGAGATTTGAAAAACACATTGAGTCCTTAAGGTGCTGACCCTACCCAGTATATGCCAGCTAAGCTTTGATCCTCTCTTTCTTATGCTGGAGTTACAGAAGTATGTCACCATGCCTGGCTCAGTAAATTATATCTTTACAACTATGAACTGTCTGTAAAAACCATGAAGCTTTGCTAAATTCTTTCCTGTTCAATATGGTTACAATTTTTTCATTAATATTGACTTTATAAATATAATTGCTGAATATTTATATAGGTTTATCAGTAGTGTCATTTGCAGCATCAGTATGAAATTGAAAACCTAATCATGACAACTTTATCTTTGTTTAGATTTTCGCAGAATTTAATTTGTTTTTTAGATTTTATTTTAGAGGAATGTGATTATAACCATGGATGCCTTATTTATTCAGGAACATATGACTCTTTATCCATTTTTAAAACGAATTATACAATATACAGCTTCAAATTAAAAAGTAAATATTATTAATTCAGAATATGTCTCATACTATCAATATAAAAGAAAAAAGAGAGGATTTTTTAAAAAAGTATCAGATTAAAGATTATTTATAAAAGTTAGTTTAATGACAATTTGGGAATTATATTATGGCGTGGATGTTAATAGATAACCAACCCACTCTGGTAAACAAAAACAAAACAAAAAAAACCCTCAAAAACCAAAAACCAAAACAAAACAAAAATCCAAAACTACACATATCCAGTATATGGATTTAGTTTCAGGATGGTGATAGCTCTGATGACAGTGATGTGTGACATTAAAGAAAGATCAAGAAATTATCTCATTCTGAAGTCAAGCCTACTCCTTCAAGATAGCTGGTCAAGTAAGAGCACCTGTGTTAAGATCCCCAATTCCCATTTTTCATCAATGCAAAATCTACATGTGATGGTGGATTCCTATAACCTAGACACTGGAAAGTAAGGTGAAGAGGAAAGTACTTGGATCCTGGTGCTCATGATCAACAACCTAGCAGAACTTGGACTCTCCAGGGTCTAGGGGAGACCTTATCTCAAGAAGTGTTCTGCAGAGTGCTAGAAAAGACACCCAATACCGACATCTAACTTCTATAAGCAAAAATATCATGGCAGCACACTGCACACAAATACCACACACACACACACACACACACACACACACATACACACATACACACACACACACACACACACATGCACACTCAGGGAAGAGACAGAAACTCAGAAACAAAGAGAATACACAGGAGAAAGAGAAAGAGGACAGAGAGAGAGAGAGAGAGAGAGAGAGAGAGAGAGGGGGGGGGGGAGAAAGAGAGAGAGAGGTGTTCTATTGTTTTCAGGGAGGGAATAGTTGGGAATGAACATAAGGGAAGGGTTTTTTTCTATATGTTGCTTGTTTAGGGATACAATGAATTTTATGGAATCATCTATGACACAGAGTCCATAATGATTTTATATTTGTCAGTGGCCTTAAATTTTAGTCTAAATATCACCCACTCCCAAAAAATGAAACAAAATTATAAGTTGCATGCAAATTTATTTTTGGGGACATAGATGATTAAGTTATAATCAACTTTCTATGAGTTTCTGAAATGAAGGAAAAATAAAGGCTTTTATATATGGCATTATATAATTTTTCATTGCTTGCAAGGACCACTAGTTAATGGAGTGGTTTGAATTTGTGAGATATTTGTGGATTGCTTCTGTCTAGAAACAGGGATGCTTCATTTTGGATTCCATTGGCATGAGGACAAAATTGCCATTTATGTCTCGAAAATGAGAAGAAAGAGGTCCCATTGACTTCATTGTTGGTGTAGAATTTGTTGATTTTCCCAGAACTGGAGTGGAGATTGCGCTTGATATTCTGGTGATCATTTTTGCTGCTGATCACCTTTAGATGATTCAAAAGCAGACCTTCTATACCATTAAGCACTCTTGTTTACTTCAACTTCTCTATGTGTATGGGAATAAGCAATAAGTGAAATGGGAGAAGAAGATCTCTGTTCTTTCCATACTTATGGAATTACACACATTTCTTCTATCTCCTAACTCATTTTTTCCACTCATGCTTCCCACTGCTATTTGAGCATTTCTTCTCTTAATCCAATATTGATATTTATAACATTTTTGAGATAATTTTCTAGAACAATTTAGTTCTTATTTCATAAAATAATAATAGATATAATTGATAAGGACTGTTACATTACTTTAATATTTCATGGTTGTTTTCTCCTAAGACAGAAGGGAAATAACCCACTGCATCGTTTTTTTTAATTAGATATTTATATTTATTTATATTTCAAATATTGTTCCCTTTCCCAGTTTCCCATCTGAAAATGCCCATCCCCTCCCACCTACCCCTCACACCTGCTTCCTGGCCCTGGCATTTTCCTACACTGGGACATAGAGCTTTCAGAAGACCAATGGTCTCTACTCCCATTGATGACTGACTAGGCCGTCCCCAGATAGATGAATAGATACAGAAATAGTGGTACATTTAACCCACTATATTTTAACAAGGATAAATTTCAATGGCATTTCATGAGCCAGAAATAACTTGCTGCCATGAAGTTCAATCCATGGTCCAAAGTACTGCTCCATTGCTGGTGGAATTGCAAGCGTGTACAACCACTCTGGAAATCTGTCTGGTGGTTCTCAGAAAATTGGACATAGTACAACTGGAAGATCCATCAATACCTCTCCTGAGCATATACCCAGAATATGTTCCAACTGGTAATAAGGACACATGCTCCACTATATTCATAGGAGCCTTATTTATAATAGCCAGAAGCTGGAAAGAACCCAGATGTCCCTCAACATAGAAATGGATACAGAAAATGTGGTACATTTAAATAATGGAGTACTACTCAAGTATTTAAAACAATGAATTTATGAAATTCTTAGGCAAGTGGATATATCTGGAGGATATAATTCTGAGTGAGGTAGCCCAATCACAAAAGAAGTCACATGATATGCACTCACTGATAAGTGGATATTAGCCCAGAAACCTAGAATACCTAAGATACAATTTGCAAAACACAAGAAATTAAAGAAGGAAGACCAAGGTGTGGATACTTCATTCCTCCCTAGAAAAGGGAACAAAATATCCATGGAAGGAGTTACAGAGACAAAGTTTGGGGCTAAGACGAAAGGATGGGCCATCCAGAGACTGTCGCACCCAGGGGTTCATCCCATAATCAGCCACCAAACACAGACACTATTGCATATGCCAGCAAGATTTTGCTGAAAGTACCCTGATATAGCTGTCTCTTTTGAGGCTATGCCAGTGCCTGGCAAATACAGAAGTGGATGCTCACAGTAATCTATAGGATGGAACACAGGGTCTCCAATGGAGGAGCTTAGAAAGTACCCAAGGAGCTGAAGGGGTTTGCAACCCTATAGGTGGAACAACAATGGGAATTTATCAGTACTCCCAGAGCTCGTGTCTCTAGCTGCATATGTTGCAGAAGATGGCCTAGTCAGCCATCATTGGGAAGAGAGGTCCCTTGGTCTTGCAAACTTTATATGGCCCAGTACAGGGAACCCCCAGGGCCAAGAAATGGGAGTGGATGGGTAGGGGATCAGGGTGGGGGATGTATACTGGACTTTTGGGGTACCATTTGAAATGTAAATGAAGAAAATATCTAATAAAACTTTTTTTAAAAAGAGATTTTAAGGATCCTATTGCTTCACGCACAGTATTTGAATCCTTAAAAGAAACACAGGTAGTTCACTCGGTTTTCCAGAATATATAAGTCAATGTTTTGATGAGGAAAGAGATACAGTTGAATAGACAAACAGACATGAGTTATAGACAGATATTTCTGTCCAATTCCCCAAAGAGCAGTTTAAGTGAAATGCTGAGCACTGGGAAAAAAGAAAGCCATTCAAGGATTCTCAGTATAAACAAAAATCCAGGATTCGGCTTCTTCTCACTTGAGATTCGTTTTTCAGTAGTCCCTTTAGACTAAGAAATAGCCACAAATGTCCTATTGCCATTGGGGCAAATCTATTATATTTTTTATCTTTATGGTTCTGATCAGTCTCCACTGCATCAACTATGGGGGAAACGAGCCTATATCTTTAGGAATATCAATCATTCTTAAGTTTAAAGGCAATGCTAATGGCAGTGGAGAGCTGATAAATAACTGGGGAAATGAAGAGTGATGATGGAGGGTGAATTCAGCATTATCTACACATATTTCAACAGCATATTCAAAGAATGGATGTAGGGAAAAAAAGATTGAACTAGTGTTAATTCTCCAATCCTACAAAGCTCACAAATATCTGGTGCAGAAATACGATTACTGATCAGATTCTCTAAGCATGTAAGTGACCTCCCTTACTACCCTGAGATTCTACTGTTAAGATATCAATATAGAATATAACAGAGTTACCACTCTTCTGTTACCTTTTATAATGAAAAGTTACCCTACCTCAGAGCCAATACATGCTGTTACTTTTATTGCTGCTGAGGTTTAATATGCACATTTGTGTCAAATTTTATTGTCCTTTAACAGGTTATTTTCCTTAATTATTAGGATTGTGCTATTAATTTTTTCAGGAAGGCAACATTAAGGCAAACATGAACAAATTCACAAAAGTTATTTGAAGCAATATTAAGTAGAGAATATCCAATGGAATACAATACACAATTGGGTGTTGTAATTCTCTCTGTATATGTAAAGAGGTGAAAACCTTCATCTGTTTCTGTTACTGACAGCTTGGGTGTGTGTTTCTATCCTTCATCTGTCCTGGTCTTCTTTATAGCAAGGCCAGCAACATGCACTGTTCACTTTATGTCCTCACTGTAATTTCTTATCATTTAGCCTTTCCCATGTATCATACAGTATAGAAAAGTCATTCTTCAAGTGAAACAGTATTTACCTCTTTATGTCAATACTTATTTATGGACTTCTAGTTGTATATTAACTAGGATGATATGATTGTATCCAAAAGACAGAATCAATATTTGCCATGACAACTCCTCAACCTGTCTTTACTTCTTATATTTTCCTTTTCTTGAAGCCCCAGATGAGTCAACACCCACTGCAAGTTGTCTTCTATCTGCTGATCTCAGGGACAGCAGAGCCACTGCTTGCAGGACTACCAGCATCTTTGTGGGGGTTCTCAAGTTGTTTGTAAGAGGCTTTTAAAAATGTTTCATCTTATACTTTTCATGGTGTCTAAGATCAAAAACACTCGAATGAGATCATGTGCTGGGAAGATGTGGAGCAAGGGGAACACTCCTTCACTATTATTGGGAGTGAGAATTGTAATTCTTATGTGGTAATCAACGTGAAGCTTTCTCAAATTTGAGAATAGTTTCACTTCAAGACCCAGCTATAACACTACTGAACATATGCCCAAAGATGTTTCGAGGCACCCAAATGAAACTCCTTCAACTATGGTAGTGGTAGTGGATATGGTGCTAATGGTTGTGAAGCTTATACTAATAAAACACTGTGAATAAAGTGTTAATAGTGGTGGAGACTGAAAATGCCTGGGGAAATGGAGAGTGACGATTGAGGGTGAACTCAGCATTACCTGCTGATATGTCCACAGCATAATCTAAGAATAAAGCCAGGGGATAAAAAGATCGAAGCTGAGTTAAGAATCAATTACACAGACACACACACACACATACACAAACACATACACACACATACACACGTGCAATATACATACATATATATATATATATATATACATATATACATATTTATAAATGTGCGTGTGTGTGTGTGCTCCATAGCAGCTTTATTAATTATAGACAGAAGCTAAACAAAATCTACATGCCCTTCTATGGGAGAATGAATAATTTATACCATGAAATACTACTCACCTACTCAAATCAAGGACATCATGAGATTTCTCAGGCAAATTGATGGAACGAGAAAATATCATCCTCAGAAAGGTAACCCCATAAAACAGACCTTTCTAGTATACTCACATATACATGGATATTATTTTTTTCCATTTTTTATTAGGTATTTAGCTCATTTACATTTCCAATGCAATACCAAAAGTCTCCCATACCCACCCACTCCCCCTTTTTGGTCCTGGCGTTCCCCTGTACTGGATAATATAAAGTTTGTGTGTCCAATGGGCTTCTCTTTCCAGTGATGGCTGACTAGGCCATCTTTTGATACATATGCAGCTAGAGTCAAGAGCTCCGGGGTACTGGTTAGTTGATAATGTTGTTCCACCTATAGGGTTGCAGTTCCCTTTAGCTCCTTGGGTACTTTCTCTAGCTCCTCCATTGGGAGCCCTGTGATCCATCCATTAGGTGACTGTGAGCATCCACTTCTGTGTTTGCTAGGCCCCAGCATAGTCTCACAAGAGACAGCTATATCTGGGTCCTTTCGATAAAATCTTGCTAGTGTATGCAATGGTGTCAGCGTTTGGAAGCTGATTATGGGGTGGATCCCTGGATATGGCAGTCTCTACATGGTCCATCCTTTCGTCTCAGCTCCAAACTTTGTCTCTGTAACTCATTCCATGGTTGTTTTGTTCCCACTTATAAGGAGGGGCATAGTGTCCACACTTCAGTCTTCATTTTTCTTGAGTTTCATGTGCTTGGCAAATAGTATCTTATATCTTGGGTATCTTAGGTTTTGGGCTAATATCCACTTATTAGTGAGTACATATTGTGTGAGTTCCTTTGTGAATGTGTTACCTCACTCAGGATGATGCCCTCCAGGTCCATCCATTTGGCTAGGAATTTCATAAATTCATTCTTTTTAATAGCTGAGTAGTACTCCATTGTGTAGATGTACCACATTTTCTGTATCCATTCCTCTGTTGAGGGGCATCTGGGTTCCTTCCAGCTTCTGGCTATTATAAATAAGGCTGCTATGAACATAGTGGAGCATGTGTCCTTCTTACCAGTTGGGGCATCCTCTGGATATATGCCCAGGAGAGGTATTGCTGGATCCTCCGGTAGTACTATATCCAGTTTTCTGAGGAACCGCCAGACTGATTTCCAGAGTGGTTGAACAAGCCTGAAATCCCACCAGCAATGGAGGAGTGTTCCTCTTTCTCCACATCCACGCCAGCATCTGCTGTCACCTGAATTTTTGATCTTAGCCATTCTGACTGGTGTGAGGTGGAATCTCAGGGTTGTTTTGATTTGCATTTCCCTGATGATTAAGGATGTTGAACATTTTTTCAGGTGCTTCTCTGCCATTCGGTATTCCTCAGGTGAGAATTCTTTGTTCAGTTCTGAGCCCCATTTTTTAATGGGGTTATTTGATTTTCTGAAGTCCACTTTTTTGAGTTCTTTATATATGTTGGATATTAGTCCCCTATCTGATTTAGGATAGGTAAAAATCCTTTCCCAATCTGTTGGTGGTCTTTTAGTCTTATTGACAGTATCTTTTGCCTTGCAGAAACTTGGGAGTTTCATTAGATCCCATTTGTCTATTATCGATCTAATTCTCGATCTTACATCACAAGCCATTGCTGTTCTGTTCAGGAATTTTTCCCTTGTGCCCATATCTTCAAGGCTTTTCGCCACTTTCTCCTCTATAAGTTTCAGTGTCTCTGGTTTCATGTGAAGTTCCTTGATCCACTTAGATTTGACCTTAGTACAAGGAGATAAATATGAATCAATTCGCATTCTTCTACACGATAACAACCAGTTGTGCCAGCACAAATTGTTGAAAATGCTGTCTTTCTTCCACTGAATGGTTTTAGCTCCCTTATCGAAGATCAAGTGACCTTAGTTGTGTGGGTTCATTTCTGGGTCTTCAATTCTATTCCATTGGTCTACTTGTCTGTCTCTATACCAGTACCATGCAGTTTTTATCACAATTGCTCTGTAGTAAAGCTTTAGTTCAGGCATGGTGATTCCACCAGAGGTTCTTTTATCCTTGAGAAGAGTTTTTGGTATCCTAGGTTTTTTGTTATTCCAGATGAATTTGCAAATTGCTCCTTCAAATTCGTTGAAGAATTGAGTTGGAATTTTGATGGGGATTGCATTGAATCTGTAGATTGCTTTTGGCAAGATAGCCATTTTTACAATGTTGATCCTGCCAATCCATGAGCATGGGAGATCTTTCCATCTTCTGAGATCTTCTTTAATTTCTTTCTTCAGAGACTTGAAGTTTTTATCATACAGATCTTTCACTTCCTTAGTTAGAGTCACGCCGAGATATTTCATATTATTTGTGACTATTGAGAAGGGTGTTGTTTCCCTGATTTCTTTCTCAGCCTGATTATTATTTGTTTAGAGAAAGGACATTGACTTGTTTGAGTTTACTTTATATCCAGCTACTTCACCGAAGCTGTTTATCAGGTTTAGGAGTTCTCTGGGGGAATTTTTAGGGTCACTTATATATACTATCATATCATCTGCAAAATGTGATATTTTGACTTCCTCTTTTCCAATTTGTATCCCCTTGATCTCCTTTTGTTGTCGAATTGCTCTGGCTAATACTTCAAGTACTATGTTGAAAAGGTAGGGAGAAAGTGGGCAGCCTTGTCTAGTCCCTGATTTTAGTGGGATTGCTTCCAGCTTCTCTCCATTTACTTTGATGTTGGCTACTGGTTTGCTGTAGATTGCTTTTATCATGTTTAGGTATGGGCCTTGAATTCCTGATCTTTCCAAGACCTTTATCATGAGTGGGTGTTGGATCTTGTCAAATGCTTTTTCTGCATCTAAGGAGATGATCATGTGGTTTTTGTCTTTGAGTTTGTTTATATAATGGATTACATTGATGGATTTTTTATATTAAACCATCCCTGCATCCCTGGAATAAAACCTACTTGGTCAGGATGTATGATTGCTTTAATGTGTTCTTGTATTCGGTTCGCGAGAATTTTATTGAGGATTTTTGCATCGATGTTCATAAGAGAAATTGGTCTGAAGTTTTCTATCTTTGTTGGATCTTTCTGTGGTTTAGGTATCAGAGTAATAGTGGCTTCATAAAATGAGTTGGGTAGAGTATCTTCACTCCTATTTTGTGAAATAGATTGTGCAGAACTGGAATTAAATCTTCTTTGAAGGTCTGATAGACCTCTGCACTAAACCCGTCTGGTCCTGGGCTTTTTTTGGCTGGGAGAGTGTTAATAACTGCTTTTATTTCTTTAGGGGATATGGGACTGTTTAGATGGTCAACTTGATCCTGATTCAACTTTGGTACCCGGAATCTGTCTAGAAATTTGACCATTTCGTCCAGGTTTTCCAGTTTTGTTGAGTATAGCCTTTCATAGAAGGATCTGATGGTGTTTTGGATTTCTTCAGGATCTGTTGTTATATCTCCCTTTTCATTTCTGATTTTGTTAATTAGGATTTTGTCCCTGTGCTCTCTAGTGAGTCTAGCTAAGAGTTTATCTATCTTGTTGATTTTCTCAAAGAACCAACTACTCGTTTGGTTAAATCTTTGAATAGTTCTTCTTGTTTCCACTTGGTTAATTTCCCCCCTGAGTTTGATTATTTCCTGCTGTCTATTCCTCTTGGGTGAATTTGCTTCCTTTTTTTCTAGAGCTTTTAGATGTGTTGTCAAGCGGCTAGTATGTGCTCTCTCCCATTTCTTCTTGGAGGTACTCAGAGCTATGAGTTTCCCTCTTAGAAATGCTTTCATTGTGTCCCAAAGGTTTGGGTACGTTGTGGCTTCATTTTCATTAAACTCTAAAAAGTCTTTAATTTCTTTCTATACTCCTTCCTTGACCAAGGTATCATTGAGAAGAGTGTTGTTCATTTTCCACGTGAATGTTGGCTTTCCATTATTTATGTTGTTATTGAAGATCAGTCTTAGGCCATGGTGGTCTGATAGGATACATGGGACAATTTCAATATTTTTGTATCTGTTGAGGACTGTTTTGTGACCAATTATATGGTCAAATTTGGAGAAGGTGCTGAGAAGAAGGTATATCCTTTTGTTTTAGGATAAAATATTCTGTAGATATCTGTCAGGTCCATTTGTTTCATAACTTCTGTTAGTTTCACTGTGTCCCTGTTTAGTTTCTGTTTCCACGATCTGTCCATTGATGAAAGTGGTGTGTTGAAGTCTCCCACTATTATTGTGTGAGGTGCAATTTGTGCTTTGAGCTTTACTAAAGTGTCTTTAATGAATGTGGCTGCCCTTACATTTGGAGTGTAGATATTCAAAATTGAGAGTTCCTCTTGGAGGATTTTACCTTTGATGAGTATGAAGTGTCCCTCCTTGTCTTTTTTGATAACTTTGGGTTGGAAGTCGATTTTATCCGATATTAGAATGGCTACTCCAGCCTGTTTCTTCAGACCATTTGCTTGGAAAATTGTTTTCCAGCCTTTCACTCTGAGGTAGTGTCTGTCTTTTTCCCTGAGATGGGTTTCCTGTAAGCAGCAGAATGTTGGGTCCTGTTTGTGTAGCCAGTCTGTTAGTCTATGTCTTTTTATTGGGGAATTGAGTCCATTGATATTAAGAGTTATTAAGGAAAGGTAATTGTTTCTTCCTATTATTTTTGTTGTTAAAGTTGGCATTGTGTTCTTGTGGCTGTCTTCTTTTAGGTTTGTTGAGGGATTATCTTCTTGTTTTTTTTAGGGCGTGGTTCCAGTCCTTGTATTGGTTCGTTTCTGTTATTATATTTTGAAGGGCTGGATTCACGGAGAGATAATGGGTGAATTTAGTTTTGTCGTGGAATACTTTGGTTTCTCCATCTTGGTAATTGAGAGTTTGGCTGGGTATAGTAGCCTGGGCTGGCATTTGTGTTCTCTTAGTGTCTGTATAACATCTGTCCAGGCTCTTCTGGCTTTCATAGTCTCCGGTGAAAAATCTGGTGTAATTCTGATAGGCTTGCCTTTATATGTTACTTGACCTTTTTCCCTTACTGCTTTTAGTATTCTATCTTTATTTAGTGCATTTGATGTTCTGATTATTATGTGTCGGGAGGAATTTCTTTTCTGGTCCAGTCTATTTGGAGTTCTGTAGGCTTCTTGTATGTTCATGGGCATCTCTTTCTTTAGATTTGGGAAGTTTTCTTCAATAATTTTGTTGAAGATGTTTGCTGGTCCTTTGAGTTGAAAATCTTCATTCTCATCCACTCCTATTATCCGTAGGTTTGGTCTTCTCATTGTGTCCTGGATTTCCTGGATGTTTTGAGTTAGGATCTTTTTGCATTTTCCATTTTCTTTGATTGTTGTGCTGATGTTCTCTATGGAATCTTCTGCACCTGAGATTCTCTCTTCCATCTCTTGTATTCTGTTGCTGATGCTGGCATCTATGGTTCCAGATTTCTTTCCTAGGGTTTCTCTCTCCAGCGTTGCCTCACTTTGGGTTTTCTTTATTGTGTCTACTTCCCTTTTTATGTCTAGAATGGTTTTGTTCATTTCCATCACCTGTTTGGATGTGTTTTCCTGTTTTTCTATAAGGACTTCTACCTGTTTGGTTGTGTTTTCCTGTTTTTTCTTTAAGGACTTGTAACTCTTTAGCAGTGTTTTCCTGTTTTTCTTTAAGGACTTGTAACTCTTTAGCAGTGTTCTCCTGTATTTCTTTAAGTGAGTTATTGAATTCCTTCTTTATGTCCTCTACCATCATCATGAGATATGCTTTTAAATCAAGGTCTACCTTTTCAGGTGTGTTAGAGTGTCCTGGACTGGGCGAAGTGGGCGTTCTGGGTTCTGATGATGGTGAGTGGTCCTGGTTTCTGTTAGTAGGATTCTTACGTTTACCTTTCGCCATCTGGCAATCTCTGGAGTTAGTTGTTATAGTTGTCTTTGTTAAGAGATTGTTCCTCTGTTGATTTTGTTACCTTCTATCAGCAGGCATGGGAGACAAGCTCTCTCCTCTGAGTTTCAGTGGTCAGAGCAGTCTCTGCAGGCAAGCTCTCCTCTTTCAGGGAAGGTGTACAGTTATCTGGTGTTTGGACCTCCTCCTGGCTGAAGGTGAAGGCCCAAAACAGGATCTTTCAATATAGTGTCAGAGTTTTGACTAACCATGGGATCCCATGGTGGGCTGGTCACTGGTCAGCCTTTCCGTCAGTCTCTTAACCATTTTTAATTCAGCATTATTTTAGAAAGAAACAATTATGGGTAAATATATTTGAAGGTGGATTTGATTTGATTGATGGTTTAGTTCCAGGGAGCTCTGGGGTTACTGATTAGTTCATATTGTAGTTGCTCCTAGAGGGCTGCCAACCCCTTCAGCTCCTTGGGTACTTTCTCCAGCACTTTCTTTAGGGACGCTGTGCTGTCTAATGAATGACTGTGAGCATCCACATCTGTATTAGTCAGGCACTGGCAGAGTCTGTCAGAAGACAGCTATATCAGGCTCCTATCAGTAAGCTATTGTTGGCTATTATGCATTCACATACATAAAATAAATAAGTAAATCTTTTTTTTAAAAAAAGCCATATTAGAACTGCTCAAACAAATGACTAATTCTTGTCAATATATTATGAAAAAGGTAATAAAATAGATATTCTAAAAGAAATAGAGTCCAAAACCAATCTAATGAAACACTGAGAATATAAAAGAATATTGGTAGAAATACGTGCAACATAAAACAAAATGAGTCATTCTAGGAAATTTGTATTAATATTACTCTGCATAATCCCACAGCTCTTTCTTTGTTCCTTTTTCTTTAACTACTTTGAAGTTATGAATAAGATTTTAAACCATCTGATCTATATCTTCATGGTATCACTGATTAAAGCCATGTCACCTAAGAGCTGGGATGATAGTGCAGTGATTATAAACATTGGTTCTTATTTCTGAGGACCTATGTTTAGTTCCTAGTACCTTCATAGCAGCTCACAACTTTCTATAGCTCCAGTTCCAAAAGAACAATTGTGTTTTTCTGAACATTGTAGGCACTGGATGTATATGGTACACAGACACCCCTCTGGAAAAAAAAAAAAAAACATACAGAGTAAATTTTTAAAATACTTAAACCTATGTCTCTCATTTGAGATAATTTTTCTCTCACATGACTGAGAGTCAACTTTTTGTTATTTATTCATGTTTATGCTTCCAAATCCACTAGAAAGTAGGGCAAAAGTTGCCTCGTGTCACAGGAAATTATGTGTATAAATGAATGTACAGATCATTGTTGTTGGAGGTTAGCATATAGTAACAAGTATTTAGCCTTGTTATACCATAACTTTTCTAATGACTCAGATATGAAATGTGCACAAATTTCTATCTATCAACACAAACCATCACCATGAATTTAGGCAGTTTCCAAATTACACAATCACATGAATATTCACTATTGATGGAATCTAAATGTATATAATCTTGTATTAATTTTATTAATTAATTTTTATAGTCTTTTATTAGCTCCTCAAAAATTTCACATATGTATATTTTTACCCTATTCATCCCCACCTTCCAATTTCTTACAAAACCACTCCTTACCAAGCAGCCTTTGTGTTCTCTTGGTTTTACATATATTAATTCATTTATGTGCTGCCTATATTTTCACAAATACATACCTTTCCCCTGGAACATGGACAGAGGAGGCAGAATCTGGAAACAATCCAGATTTCCCACTATGAAAGACTGGATACAGAAAATGTGGTTCCTTTACATAATGGAATACCACTCAACAATTAAGAATGAGGATACATATGATAGATAGATGATAGATAGATAGATAGATAGATAGATAGATAGATAGATAGATAGATAGATAGATAGAAGCACAAATATATAAGTAATACCTACAGGATCCATTTTTGGGTTTTGTACATATATGACTCCATGGGTGACACACTCTGTACCAGATAACATGTTAGGCAGCTAATCCTAGAGTGAGATTAAATTTCCCCATCTACTCAATCATTATTTGTCTGTTGTTCTTTATTTTCTCTTCTTTTACTATTTACTTATAAATGTTTTTAGTGTTAGCATTTTATTGTTATGTGCCAAAGATTCCTTTTCTCATATTGTTTATTTAATGTTCTGTAAACTATTTTTATTTTACCTGCCTGGACATATATTTCTCTAGGTTAAGTAATTTTTTATCTGTGATTTTACTGAAGATATTCAAGAAGAACTCATTGCTGTATTCTAATCAGGCTTTTATTCCCATAATTCATAGGATAGTACTGTTCATAATATCTGAAGATTCTCCCATAGTTTTGTACATATTCATTCAATTTCTTTTATTCTTTTTTTATTAGATGTTTTCTTTATTTACATTTCAAATGTCATTCCTTTTCCAGGTTTCCCCCGCAGAAACCTCCCCCTATCCAATCTCCTCTCCCCCTGCTCACCAACCCACCCACTCTCCCCTGCTCACCAACGCACTCACTCCGGCTTCCTGGTCCTGGCATTATCCTATACTGGGACCAAGTGCATCTCCTCCCATTGATAAGCAACAAGGCCATTCTTTGCTACATATGCAGCTGGAGTCAAGGGTCCCTCCTTGTGTACTCTTTTGTTGGTGGTTTAGTCCCTGGGCGCTCTGGAGGTACTGGTTGGTTCATATTATTATTCCTCCTATGGTGTTGCAAACACTTTCAGCTAGTTGGGTCCTTTAATTCAATTAATTTGCTGATTTTTAAAATTTTAAATTCAATAAATTATGCAAGCATGAAACTCTGCTTCTGATGAAAATCTAGAATGATTTTCCTCAAATTGCAAATAGTGAAGAGCTTGAAGCACAGTTAAACACACACACACACATTTACATATATATACATATAAAAGTGTGTGGGTGTGTGTGTCTGTGTATAATTGGAAATTGAACTTCCTGAAGAGCCAGATAAACTGCTCTTGGGCAAATACACAGAAGATGCCCCACCATGTCATTGGGGCACGTGTTCCACTATATTCATACGGGCCTTGTTTGTGGTAGCCAGAACCTGGACACAACTTAGATGTCCCACAATGGAAGAATGATTATAGAAAATGTGGTTCATTTACACAATATAATAGTATTCAGTTATTAAGAATGAGAATACCCTGAGTTTCATAGGCAAAAGGGTAGAACTAGAACATAACATGCTGAGTGATGTAATTCAGACCCAAAAGGTTTGATTTGTACTCTCTATTAAGTGGATGTTATCCAAAAATGTACAAAACACCCACAATACTATCCATACAACTCAAGAAGTTCACTAAGCTGAGGGCCCAAGTGAGGATGTGTCATTCCCAATTGGGAGGGAGAAGAGAGCAATTGCTGGTGGAAGAGGGAGTGAGGAACATAGGTGAGTGCTACCAGTGACTGCTTTCTTCTCCCTCCCAACTGGAAGGGAAAAAAGGGGAACATGATCAGGTATTGGGGTGGGGTAAGAATGAAGCCCTGAGGGCTAGCAGAAAGAAGGAAAACAGGCAACTTCAGGAGTTAGTAGGTAGCAGGACCCTTTAGAATATACCAGAGATCCAGGAACTGGATCTCAGGGGAACAGACCTTAGAATAAATGGCCAACATAGGGAAAGTGAATTTGTAGGTTCCACCTACATTTGAAAGGTGGTATCAAGTAGAGGGAAGGGATTTTCATCCCACAGTCAAACACTGACCCAGAATTGTCCCTGTCTCAGAGAACTTCAGAGAAAACAAACAGAGAACAGACTGAAGGAAACGATGTCTAGTTACAGGACCAAATTGGGATCCAGCTAAACGGGAGGTCCCAAGGCCTGAAAGTATTACTGCTGCTATGGTGTGCTTACAGACAGTAGCTTAGCATGGCTGCCTTCCAAGAGGCCTAATATGTAGCAGAAATAGCCAGATGCAGATACATAAGCCCAACCAATGGATAGAAGCTGTGGTCCCCTGTGGTTGAATTAGGGAAAGGCTCTTAGAAGCTGAGGAGGAGCAGATGCTGGCAAGGATGTGGAGAAAGAGGAATACTCCTCCATTGTTGGTGGGATTGCAAGCTTGTACAACCACTCGGCAAATCAGTCTGGAGGTTCCTCAGAAAATTGGACATAGTACTACCGGAGGACCCCACAATACCTCTCCTGGGCATATATCCAGAAGATGTCCCAAACGGTAAGAAGGACACATGCTCCACTATGTTCATAGCAGCCTTATTTATAATAGCCAGAAGCTGGAAAGAACCCAGATACCCCTCAACAGAGGAATGGATACAAAAAAATGTGGTACATTTACACAATGGAGTTCTACTCAGCTATTAAAAAGAATGAATTTATGAAATTCCTAGGCAAATGGTTGGACCTGGAGGGAATCATCCTGAGTGAGGTAACACAATCACAAAAGAACTCAAATAATACGTACTCACTGATAAGTGGATATTAGCCCAGAAACTTAGTATAGTGAGATATAAGGTACAATTTGCAAAACACATGAAACTGAAGAAGAACAAAGACCAAAGTGTGGACACTTTGCCCCTTCTTAGAATTGGAAACAATCACCCATAGAAGGAGTTACAGAAACAAAGTTAGGAGCTGAGACAAAAGGATGGACCATCAAGAGACTGCCATATCCAGGGATCCATCCCATAATTAGCCTCCAAATGATGACACCATTGCATACACTACCAAGCGTTTGTTGCAAGGACAGTGATATAGCTGTCTCTTGTGAGACTAGGCCGGGGCCTAGCAAACACAGAAGTGGATGCACACAGTCAACTATTGAATGGATCACAGGGCCCCCAATGGAGGAGCTAGAGAAAGCATACAAGGAGCTAAAGAGATCTGCAACCCTGTAGGTGAAACATTATGAACTAACCAGTACCCCGGAGCTCTTGACTCTAGCCGCATATGTATCAAAAGATGGCCTAGTCGGCCATCACTGGAAAGAGAGGCCCACTGGACAGGCAAACTTTATATGCCCCAGTACAGGGGAATGCCAGGGCCAAAAAATGGGAATGGGTGGGTAGGGAAGTAGGGGGTGTGTGTGGGAGACTTTTGGGATAGCATTGGAAATGTAATTGAGGAAAATACGTAATAATAAAAAAAAAGCTGAGGAGGGTGACCCCATAATAAGATCAGCAGTCTGAACTAATCTGGTCCTCCAAGATCTCTCAGACACTAAACCACCCACAGGCTGCATACACTTGCTGCTATTTGGCCCCAGCAGTGGACTACTTGGTGGCCTCAGTGATAGAAGAAGAACTGAACACTCAAGAGACTTGAGGCCCCAGGGTTGGAGGATGTCTGGTGGGATGGGGATGGTGTAGGGATATATAATTGGAGATGAAGGAGGAGTAACGGTCAGAGGAACTGTCAGAGGTTGGATGGTAGAGTTATAACTACTGGACTGTAGAAAATAGATTAATGATGGTGATGATGATGATTATGATGATGATGAAGAAACTAGATCCTCTATTCCCACTTCCATTGGGTACTATGATTATCAAGCCTAGTTGAAATTGGAAGCTTCAGGTTCCAGGAGAGACCTCATCTCAAGAAATATTGTGGGAAGTGATAAAGACACCTAATACAGACATCTAACTTGTATAAGCCCAAACATCAATTCAGAACATGTGTGCATGCATGCTTACAAACACACACAGGCACATGCACAGACACACACACACATACACGAAAGAGAGACAGAGGCACAGACAGAGACAGAGACAGAGGAATTCATTCTAATTGTTCCAGTGAGAAAAAAAGGTGGAAATGTTTATATGGGAAGGTTTTCATATGTTATTAATTTAAGGGTACAATGGATTTTATGGAATTGTCTATTACTAGAAGTCCTGAATGATCTTATGTTGGGTCAGTAGCTCTTAAATTTTAATCTGAGTATTACACACTCCCAGAAAAGTAGACAACAATAAAAAATTCCATGCTAATAATTTGTTTGGGACATTGACCTTGCGTTTATGAACAAATTTCCATGTTTCTGATAACTAGGAAAAAGGAAGGCTATTAGATAATGAATATAAATTTCCATTGCCTACAAGGACCATTGAGGAAAACTGTCTGCACCCCAACCCCAACTTTGTTTCTCCCATCACTTACAGGAGTATTGGTTACCTCCTATTTGGTCTCAAATAAATAATGTCTAAATTGTTATGTATGTATAAATTTATTCCACAAAGATATTTCTTATAACCTGCTTATACTAGGGAAATCTGAAACCAATCTACATGTCTATTGACAATATTGGGGCTAAATATATGATACAGCCACAAAAGTAATTATATATTTGCTTGAAAAGAAAGGACAATACACATAAACAACAATAAAAATAACATCATATTCTGAAGCTAAATATTTATAATTCAGAATACAATGTGAATTCACTTCATCCCGGAAGTGTGTTTTTGCTGTGAGTGACTTATAGACTTACATGTAAACTTTATAATGAAGTGTGGAAAATGGATTATGTACATGTAAGAGAAGACACTATCTTCTACAGAGTACAATAGATTAATATATATATATATATATAGAATTGAGTGGGCCGATGCTGATATAATAATAATTATCTTTTTGTTTTTTGTAGTATAGGTTCTTTTTTTTGGCTAAAACACATTCTGATTTAAAAAAAAAGCCAGTCTGGAACTATAGATATCACTTAGCAGAAATTTATTACGGTATCATTTAGAATCAAGATATAAGCCAGGAATGCATAATGATCAGAAAGTTTGATTGCTAAGCAGTGAAAAAAATGATTTTAAACACAGGAGACAGAGTACAAAGGAGGCTCACTGCTGTGCTCTATAAAACATCACAATTCAAATCTGGTAATCATTGTCAGAAAGAATAAATGATGATTTTGTTTCTTAACTACAGAATTCCCTTAGAGAGCTTGCCAAAGCCAAGGTCTTTATGTACTCTGGCTAAATATTGGAAGAGAAATATTAAAACTGGGGCTGAGGAGTGTGATGTTCCTACATGTTCCTGTTAATTAATTGTCACAAATCACTTGGAGAAATACATTAGTGAATTTGTCCCACATCTATATCATGGGTAGTTGGATTTAGAGAGATGTTTGTGGATTGCTTTTGGAAAGATAAGTGTTAACACTCAAAGCCTAGAAATAGGGTTGCTCCATAACAGTGAGGTCCAAATCATCATTTTTGTCTCCCAAAGGATGAGAAGGAATAGGTCCCAGTGATGTCCATGTTGGTGTTCGTTCAGAAGTGAAGGAGAAGAATGCTGTTGATATTCTTGTGGTTATTCACATGAAGACACAGAATTTTCCTTGGAGGAATCCTCAATAGATCTTCAACACCCTCCTGTTTGGGTAAGGAAAGAGCTGATATGTGAATTTGTAGAAAGAGATACCTGGTCTTCCCATGAGTTCAATCACTTATCCTAAGCACTGCTATTAAGAAGAGTTAGATGCTGAGGATAATATTGCTTCAAAAATAGCATTCGAAGCTTGTAGAGAAACACAACATAGACCATTCAGGATTTTCAGAGTATGTAAATCAATGTTTTGATGAGGAAAGAAATGCAGTTGGAAAGGCAGAGAAAGGAGTTATAGACAAGTATTTATGTCCATTTTCTCCCAAAACAGGTTTAGTGTAATGATAAAGACTGAGATAGAGAAAGCCATTCAAGCACTCTCAATACCACTGAGTATCCTGGATCAAGCTATTTCTAATTTGAGTTTCATTGTTCAGTAGTCTTTTCCAATTCAGTTAGATCAAGACATATCCTTTGGTCATTGAGGAAAATCTTCTCTATGAATTTTACAGTCCTGTTTACTCTCCCCTGATTCATGTTTGGGGAAAATTTTTCTATGTATTTGGTAATATCTATTTATTCCTAAGAATACAGGCAGTGACTATGGTAGTGGAGAACTGATAAATGACAGGGGAAGTGGAAGGTAGTGATGGAGGGTGAACCCAACCTTACCTGATTCTGTACAAGTAGCTGATTCAATGGATGACTCTAGGAAAAAACAGATTGGAGCAATTATTTAAGACTTAAAGCTCACATATATGTCATTCTGAAAAAATTTATAGCCATTGTCTACATAAACTTTAAAGGGGCTGTCTTACTACTGAAAGATTAGGCTAGACAGTTTGACATATACAATGGAACAGAATTGCCATCATTGTTGTTACCCACCTGTTATAATAAGAAGCTGACCTACCTTTTTGCCCTAGCATTTTGTTAAATTTATGTCTGATTTTTCTGAATGCTCCTTTTTCAGTGTTACATTTTAATGTTCTTTTATGGGTTGTTTTCATTACATATTGGAAATCTATTATTATATTTTTCAATGTGGAGCAAGGAGAACACACTCCCATTGTGTTGGGAGTAAACATTGAACTATGACTGTGGAAACCAACATGGAAGATTCTCAGAAATCTCTGAATAATTATACATCTAGAGGCAGCTACACCACTACTGGACATATACCAAATGATGCTTCATGATATGACAGTGACACTTATTCAACTCTCTTAGCCATAGTGGATATATTGCTAGTAGAGATTATGTGAATAAAATGGTATGAATAAAGTGCTAAAGGTAGTGAAGAACTGATCAACTCTTGGGTAAATGGAGAGTGATGATTGAGTGTGAGGTCAGCCTTTCCTGCTGATATGGTAACATCACCTTTAAAGAAAAAAAAATGATTGAAACAGTGAGTTAAGTCTCCATTATGTATACATAAAGCTCCTTATCAGCTTTCTTCATAATAGTCAGAAACCCAAAATAATCTAATTGTTCAACAACGTAAGAATACATAAAGAAAATGACATTCATTTACACAATGAAATACTACTCATTTATTAAAACAAGAACATCATGAAACTTTCAGGAAAATGGAAGAAACCAGAAAATATCATGTTTAGTAATGTAACCAAATTCCAGGAAGACACACATGGTATGTATGTACTTATAAGTGGATATTAGCAATAATTAGAGGGTAATCATGCTAGACATCAGAAGTAGATAGGGGGAGCAAACTTGGTGAAAGAGAGAGAGGGTAAGAGACATCGGGACTAAGAATGGGGGAGCGATCCTGTGGGGTGGAGGGAGAATGGAAATCAATGGAGAAAACATCTCTGGGCAACTCCCATCCAGGACTCTTTGGGGCTGACCATAGTTGAGACCTTTTTCAGGCGAGAATGTGGAACTGGAAGACCCTGACTTTGGAACTCTATTCCATAGCTGGGCTGCATTGTACTGCCTTAGTGGGAGAGGATGTACTTAGTCCTACTGGGATTTCATGTAATAGGGTGGGTGGGTACGCATGAGTTGCTATCAGTCTGTGAGTAAAGGAGATGAGAGTGATGTGAGAGTGGATGTGTAAGGTTTGGACATGCAGGCATATGTGGAGGGGGAATGCAATTAAGCTGTAACATGAATAAGTAAATTAATTAATAAATGAGGATCATAAATTAGAGCAATATATTTATACATATACATTTATATATGTGTTCATGTGAATATGTGAGCATGACAGTGTTGTAATGTGGCAATTGTTCACACATGCCCTTATTTTTGTCAACTATAGTGTCATATGCTATAGTGCATATTGTGGTCATCTCATTTATTCCTCTCTTTCAGTTTCTACAGGATACTATGTATTTATATCCATGTCTATAATATTCATCTACATTTTCAGTACTCACAGACAATTTCTGTTATATCCCATAACTGTCTAGTACAAAATATGTACATATTGTTAGAAGTCTGATTGCCACCTTGTCATACCCACAAGGAACACCTAACATTCTGAGAACCTGTTCTGTATTACAAACTCAGTACTAAAATACAGGATGACTTAAATCAAACAAATTAGTTTAATATTTTAAGGGGATTTAATGTGGTCTACAAAATGCTTTCCATAAAGAGTGCCAAGACTATATATTTCCTAGAAATACACACTTTATTTCACATCTCCACATCTTTAAGCTTATGACTTTTACAAACTTTGTTTGAACATTATGTCTCCTAGAAGATAGTATTGATCAATGAATCTGATGATTGACTCAGCAGGTGTGATACAGCATTTTATTTCTCCATTACATATTACATACATGTTCTGGTTTATAGTCACTTTATTATCATTAAAAATAATTTACACAATATAATCTGATCATTGTTTCCCATACACCAAACCATCTCTGATCCAGCTCACCCCTCCAACTCCTTATACTTTCTATCTCTTTTGTTTTAGCACTTAAAGAAGCACACCAGAACTAAAACACATAAGATTAAAAGGAAAGAATATCTGATAAGCAAGTGAACCCTCACACAGAATATAAAATCCTTGAAACAACAAATTTGGAAGCTATTGTATATAAGTGTGTGTTTCTGTGTGTGTGTGTGTGTGTGTGTGTGTGTGTGTGTGTGTTGTACTCTTGTTTAATATTTCTATATTTTCCAACTTTGCCTGTCTTATTTTTCTCTTATTTGTCTTATAATCACATAATTTCAATTGTTCATTATTTTCAAGGTAATAATTCAATTTAATATCATTACTTCACTCTCAATTTTGTTTTCTAAAGATCTATTTTTCACATACTTGACACTTCTATCAGGATAGCTGGTAGGATGACTGCAGAAATTAATCTCGTTTATGTTTCTCCTAATTCAGTATTCTAGACTCAACCACAGGTCTGTCATCTCTCACCAAAATCATTCCATTATCACTGGAACTAACTGCAGCATGCACTGATACTAAGTCACATGTTTTCCCTGCTAGGGAAGCAAATATACTGGTTACTAGTTTTCATCTCTCCTTTGTTCTTCCAGATCCAATACCCCAGTCCAATTTGCAGTTTTAGCACGGAATTTGGGATGACCAATCTTCAAAGTCTGACCGCATTCCAAAAGGACTAACTAAAGAGATCCCAATAGAATTATTTCCTTTCCTCCATCCTATAAGCACGCTCACAGCCATACTCTACCCTCACTCCTAAGGTATAGATACCAATACCCAGAAAACAGATCATATCTGAAACCCAGTGGCTGTACCATTCAAGTCTAGAAAGATCTCATACTAATGAACAGAGGGCCACCACATTTTCCTAAAAACAGAGAGGAAAGAGAAACCAAGGTAGAAAACATCCACACAGCAAAGCTAATCCCAGATTTCACCTCCTAGAGTCATATCTTTTCTAATCCCAGATGTCTAAAAAAACACCATAAAACAATGCAATAACTTCCAGAACAATTTGTCTTCCTAGACAATAGACCAGCTATCTTGCCACAGGAGGTGTTACATAGTCCATCCTAGCTAAAACACACAAAAAAAGGAACTTAAACACCTTGTATGGTTATGATAGACATATCCAAAGAGAAAATGTATAATTCTCCTAAAAATTCAAAGAAAACACAATCAGTAGAAGAAACGAATGAAGCTACCCAAGACCTGACATTGAAAATAAGTTCAATAATATACTTTGACTAAACAATGTTCATAGAATATATGGTTAATCTATACAATGGAATATTATTAAGCTATTAAAAACAAGGACATCATCAATTGTGCAGGCAAATTGATGGAACTAGAAAATATCATGCTAAATGGGATAAATCAGACCCAACAAGATATTCATTTTATGTACTCAATGATTAGTAGATAATAGCGAAAAAATATACGGAAAACCCATGATACAACCCATAGACAGTAATATGTTTACCAAGAAGGAAGACACAAATGAGCATGGTTCAATCCCACTTAGAAGGGTGGACAAAACTATTATGGGAGGGAGAGGAAGGGAGTGACCTGTATGCTAGAGGTGAAGAGTGGGAAAGGAGGCAGTGTCAGGTATAGGGAAAAAACATGAGAGAAGCCTGGAAGACAAGAAGGAATGGAAATATTCAGCTGCCAGGGTTGGACCTGGGAGGAACTTCTAGAAAGCTATATGAGGGGCTCTTAGGACTCATTGGGATTAACCTTTGCCAGAATGATCAACAGTGGGCAGTATGAGCTTGAAGAGACCACCTGCAGTAGATAGACACTCAGGGAATCCACCTTCAATTTTTTTGACCCATAATTGTTTTTTTTTTTTCTAAAATAAATATAGTAGTAAAAATGGTTAAGAGAATGAAAGGAAGGCTGAACAGTGACTTGCCCATCATGGGATTCATCCATGGTGGTTAACCCTGGGTTAAGCAAAACCCTGACACTATACTGAAGCTATGTTGTGCTTGTAGACAGGATTTAGATACTTAAAGCTATCCACTGGACTGAGAACATAGACCCATATGGACAATTCTGAGGGAGGATTTAAGGAGCTGAAGGGGATGGAAACCCCATAGGAAGAAAAAACAGTATCACCTAACCATGATCCATGGGTCCTCAAGCACAAAAGTGTTAGAGGACTGCCTTGTCTGACCTCAGTAGAAGATACACATAATCCTGTTGGGACTTGATGATCTAAGGAAGGTGAATGCTCAGGGGGAGGGGGAACACACTCTTGGAGGTGAAGGTGAAGAAGAGGGACTGAAGATCTCTGGATGGGGAAACAGGAGGGAGATGAATCTAATAAATTAAAAAAAAAAAAAAACAAAGAAATCCAAAACTGAGGCAATTTTGGAAATGAAAAATTTAGGAATTCAAACAGGAACTACAAAGGCAAACTTGACCAACAAAGTGCAAGAGATAAAAGGAAGAATCTCAGTCATTGAAGTAATAGACACATTGGTCACCTAATGTGGTGGGCTAGGATGGGGGCTATTCCGGGGGAGGGTGAACATTCTCTTGGGAGAGAAGGAGAGGGGGGAGGGAATGAAGAAGTCTGGAGGTGGGAACAACAAAAGAAATTTTAAAAAAGAAAAAGATAATAAAACTGAAACTGAGGGAACTCTTGAAATGAAGATTTAGGAATTCAAACAGAAACTACTAAGGCAAACTTCACCAACAAAGTGCAAGAGATAAAAGGGAGAATCTCAGACATTGAAGAAATACATACATTGATCAAATAAAAAGTTAAAAATAAACTCCTGATACAAAACTGTAAGAAACATTGGATAGTATGAAAAATTAAAATATTAGAATAATAAAAATAAAGGAAAGAGAAGAAACTGGGGTTATAGGTAAAGATAATATGAATAAAATCAGAGATACTTTTTACATTAATAAGGTGACTTGTATGAATGAAAAGGAATACACATACTTCCTTAATTGGATTGGAATTATATTCAACTTGCCACAGAATAATCAAAGCAATAAATTGTCAGAAGAAAATAATATTAAAAGCTAAAAGGATAGACTAAGGAACATAAAACTGATCAGAATTAAACCTGCATTTTCTTTGAGAGCTGTAAGAGCCAGAAGGGCCCAGATATGTCTCCTTCACTCTCACGACACAAAAACAAATAATGTTGGCTATAATAATCAGGAAAATTTTCAATCACCAGAGATGGAGTAATGAGATATTTAATGATGAAACCAAATTTAAGCCAATGATGTACTGACATTGAAGCAAATCTCTATTGTTTAAATTTTTGAACACTAACATGCCTACTCTCTTCTTATCAAGGTAGGGGAACTTTTGCTATATCTTTAGGGAAAGTAGTATCTAATAGTTCCTTAGAATATAACTGAAGATAATGATAGTTGACAACTAATGAATAACTGCAGAAATAGAGGGAGATGATTAAAACTGAGTTAGATATTACCTTTTGGAAAAGAAGGGTAGTCCTCAGAGATGATCGCTAGGAACAGAAAAGAGAGAGAGAGAGAGAGAGAGAGAGAGAGAGAGAGAGAGAGAGAGAGAGAGAGAGAGAGAGAGAGAGAGAGAGAGAGAGAGAGAGAGAGATTGAGGAGAAAATTTAAATCCTCAGTCCTCAAGAGGTACCAATAACCTGTGATGAAATACTACTTCCAACCATTCTGTAACATAACCTATAACAAAACCTCTTTGCCACCCTGAGATTTTGCTAGAGAGAAGGAATTGTTCCTTTTGGAAGAATTACCAATATACTATTATATGTCTATTCTAAGGAAAAATATGTCTTCCAGTGTAGCCTTCATATTTTCCTCCTCATTTTTCTGGTAATTCATAATTCAGTATCAAAATTTATTATCCTTTTAAGAATTATTTCCATGAAATTGTTGTATTAATATATTGTTTCAAGAAGAAAACCTGAAAGTAGAGAGTATGTAAGGGGATAAAGAACATGAGTTGGGAGTTGCATTTCTCTCTGTAAGTGCAATGAGGTGCAATCAGATTCTGCTACTGACAGCAGGGCTGTGCATTTTCCTCCCTTATTGGGACTCTGTCTACTCTACAGCAAGGCTAGCCATGTACACTGTTAACTTATGTCCTCACAGTGCATCCTTTTCTCACTCTGACCACTTCTCTCTTAATTCTTACATTGGAGAGAGTCATGCCACAAAGGAAACTCATTTGACCTCATGTCAATACTTTTTGTAAAAAAAAAAAAAAAAAAAAAAAAAAAAAAAAAAAAAAAAAAAAAAAAAAAATCTGATTATACATCAACAAGGATGACCTGAATGTGTCTAAGAAGCAGAATCAGTCTTTTCCATATAAAAACTTCAGCCTAATCTGTGGTCTATTATATTCCCTATTCTTTCATACCCAGCAGTGTCATGTATGCCCCAGCAGAGTCTACAACAAATCTGAATTGATTTCTACCTGCTGAGCTCAAGGACAGCAAGGCCACCATTAGCAGGACTGTCAGCATCTTGGAGGAGAGCATCTTGAATTGTTCCCAAGGGTGTGCTGAGATATGTAAGGCAATTGGCTTTATAAAACTTAGCAGAACAATGGAATCTTTGAACCCGAAGTGAGTAAACTCACACCTGAAGTCTGTCATCAGTTAATCCTCTTTGGGAATGTAGCCCAACAGGATATGAAGCAGTAGATATTGTCAATGTGTCTTTTCTCAAAGGTTCAAAAGATGATCTTTGGAATGATCTTGAAGGAAAACTCCAGATAATCAGTAAACATTCGAATTAATATTAGTTTATTTTTTAAATATAATGTTGGATGCTAATGCTATCTGTCATGCCTCTACACTGATTTTGATTTGTATTTTTGTATGTTGACATGTACACAACTCTATAGGTGTTCATAATTGTAAATGTGTGAGTTGTACTGTGTTATAATACTGGGAGTATTTGTACATGTACTTGTATTTGTGTAAACCATAGTGCCCTATGCTACAATGAATACCTTAGGTATCTCCATTATTTATACTATTTCAGTTTCTAAGGTTCACTATATCTTTGTACAATGTGTACTGTGTTATAATACGTTTTCAGTTTGCACATACCTAAGTTAGTATTGTATCAATAACCATCTAATAATAAAAACTTATACATAGTTTAACACATTGGCTCTCACTCTGCTCATATTCACCAAGATTGTTCCAGATACTCATAGCCTGTTTTGTTTTGGATGCTTCATCCCAGAGAAGTAGATTATTTAAAGCAAACAGATAAGTTTAATATCCTAAAGAGTATAATAGAAGGCTTTCCATGCTAGAGAACCTCAACTATATATTTCCTAAAATAAACCTCTGTATTTCCCGTTTCCACTTTTTCCAGCTTTGTGACTTTGTCTGACTGGATTTGCACGTTATGTCTCCTAGAATATGTTGTTGATCATTGAAACTGGTGATTGAGTGGGCAGCTCTAATAAAGCATTTTATTTCTCCATGCCATTGCTATCAAGCTCTGCTTTATATTAATTTATTTATTATTGAATATAACTAATACAATATAACCTGATCATACTCTCCCTTCCTCTAACTGACCTAAAGCTTCCTATCTACCCAATTTCATGCCTTTTCATTCTCCTTCTCTTTGGCTAATGAAGGATAAAGACACAAAAATTTCAGAATAGAAGGAATAAAATAAAGAGTAAAGAATAACATGCATATCAACAAACATGCACACAAACACATGTGTCTATATACACAAAGAATTTTTAGGCATTATAACCATCAAAAGACCAATATGAGAAAAAAGCCTAAGAGAACCAAGAGAAACTACAAACAAAAGAAAAAACTCTATAAAGTTTACCTCCATAAGATTCTGATAATTACTATACCCCACATAGTTTGAGAAACTTATGTATATACAAGTATAACAATATTCCCTATTCTCTGTAGATCTTTTGTCTACTTTTTTCTCACAACTAATTTTTCCTCATTTATTTTGCAGTAATTCATTTTTGATCTTTTATTTCAGGTATGAGGGTCACCTACTCTGTCATTTTTTGATTCTTACCTTTAATTTTTAAATACATATTTTAATTTTACATGCCAGTCCCTTTTTCTTTTTATATATACAGGAAGCATACATGTAGCTCCTGTTTATACCAAAAATCCTGGGTCTTCTACAAGAGCATCAATACCCTTGAGAGAAAAGCTCCTACCTCGGCAACTGTTCTGAGTTTGTAAAGCAGTAATAAGGTACCATGGTACCAAAATATCTTTTTTTTTTGAGATACCAGACTGGCCATGTTCTGTTACTTTGATAGTTACTATTGGACCTAGGATCCGTTGGACCTTTTTTTTTTTGGAGACATAAATTAATCCATTGAGTAACTGCCTCTTATCATTCAAAAACTTGTTGAAAGTTGCATAATGTGCATCACTTTAGTGCAGGATGATGGTGGTGGAAAGATAGGTCTGTATGATATCTGTGATATGTAAGGTGTTATCATTAAAAGACAAATCCTAAACCCACCTGACTTGTGCATATTAATGCTTGCTAGCTCTGTGTGGGAAAGTCTACTCTACTTGTCCCAGTAGTAGAGACTCTCACAGGAAGGCATCCTCACTAATTTGGTTTGATTCAGGAGATGGGGCCATTGAAGTTCAATTAGGCCTTTGCTTATCTCCCTGTCTTAATTATCGCTGTATTCTGAAAAGAGGACATGTACACAATTGGGCACTTCTCCATTTTTGCCACACATTCCACACATGTGCAATTGTGTCTTGGGAAAGGGAAATTCTCTAGAGAAGACAGAATGCAGACACTTTCATTTTTCTAACTCTAGCATGCTTTTGTTTTACTGAAACACAGAAGTGATGGGTAGGAAGAAAAGAAGAGCATTAAATGAGAAAATAAACTTAGTGTGGATCTAAGTGAAGTTTATTTGACTTCAAAGAATTTTTGTTCATATTGAGATGGATTAGCATTCTCATGATGTAAGCAGTAGTAAAGACAATTATATCTAAAAATGAAACTTAAATTTCAAGTATAATTGTATCTATACTAATTCCATGCTAGTGCAAATAATATAACATATCATGATGGCAGCAAAAGGCATGAAAGCTTGCTTCGTTGTAGATAAAGTGCAACTCATTATCTTATAATTGGTTTTGTTTGGTTGGTTGGTTTTTGTTTTATTTTTGTTTGTTTTTGATATTCTTGGATTTTTTTTTTTGAGACAGGGTTTCTTTCTATAGCCCTGACTGGCTTGGAACTCATTCCTTAGACCAGGGTGGCCTGGAACTCAGAAAGCTCCCTGTCTCCCAAGTCCTGGGATTGAGGCATGAGCCACCACTGACTTATAATTGTGATAATTGTTACTTCTTAAAAAACAATTTTAGGTATATAAGGAACTCACAATATCAGTAAGCATGAGGAAATTGGAAATGTGAAATTTAATGAAAATAAAATATGGTAAGATAAGAACTCTGTTCACATTTAATGATTATATATTAGTAATCAATTTATTTTCATTTTTATAAAGTATAAATAAATTAACTTGTAATATTGAGGCCCTATTATTGGAAATGGAACAAATGAAATTACTTCAGAATATCAGTTATATCCATAATTCTATGTTAATTTCATGTAACATCAATTGAGATGTCCATCAATGTTTAAAGGAAGAACAAAACATATTGAAGCTCAATTGAAGAGTATTAACACATAAAATTGATGAAAAAATAGCCCATAACTACACGTTTTTAGTAATGTTGATGGAACTAGAAAAATACTATTAAATGAAGTAAACAAGACATAGAAAGACAAACACCGCATTGTCTTTACTCATTTGGGAATGCTAAGTAGAAGTGGCATGCAGAAGACAACAGACAAAAAAGGGAACTCAGTGTTAAGAAGGGTAATGTTAGACAAGATTGAAAAAGGCTGAGGAGTAAGCATAAAAATAGAGAGAAAGGGTAAGTTCCAATGTTATTCACTGTGGCAAAGTGATAATCATAATAAACATAACATGTTCTTATATTCAGAAGTCATGCACAGTATTCCGTCCATTCCCAGTACAAAGAGACAGAAACTGCATTGAAAAAGCTATAAATTCAACTAAATTTGTTTGTAAAATGAATTAAGTATAAGTGTATACACTGAATTAATACAGCAGCTATGTTTTTTTTTTTTTGTTTTTTTTTTTGTTTTGTTTTTTTTACCCAAGCTAGTTCCGAATAACCAGACTGAAAGACCAAGAGTTATTTAAAATGCAGGGCTGTGGTGGCACACGACTTTAATTCCAGCACTTTGGAGGCAGAGGCAGGCAGTTTTCTCAATTTGAGGCAGCCTGGTCTACAGAGTGATTTCCAAGACAGCCAGGGATACACAGAAAAACCCTGTCTCGAAAAACCACACAGACACAAAAAAGGAGTTATTTTAAGGCTTCACTTCAATACATCAGGTATATTGATCTATTAATCTTCTAAGTTACTCTGGCTTCTTCCCAACCATAATCCAAATTAATATTTGCAACAATGACTTCCATAGTCCTCCTGAATTTTCATTAATACATGCATTCAATTTTCATACACATATCAGTTTACCCTCTCCTCCCAGTGCTCACTTATCCAACCCCCCCCCCCAATCCCTCCCTCCTAAACACTACATAAAGTAAACTTTCTCTCTACTTCCAGCACATAAAGTGACTGCAGTACTATGCACATGCCCTACCACTAAGTCCAGGCAAGGCAGCCCAATTAGAGAAGAGGAACTTTGGGCAGGCAGACAAAAGACTCAGGGACAGTCCTGCTCCAGTTCTTGGGGTCCCTAAAGACCAAGCTGCACAGTTGCTGCACATGTGCAGGAGGCCTAGTTCCATCCTGTGCTCTTTTTTTTTTTTTTTTTTTTTTTTTTAAGATTCAATCTTAGAACCACATTACTAAGAAACTCTATTTTTAACTCATTTACGGGGGAAAAATCAGCACAGGATAGGAATCAGTAATTTGTTTTACAACTTTTTCCTCAGATTCTAGATTTATTCATTGGTATTTATTTTCCTTAGAGTGATGCAATATTTTTCAAGTTAAGCATGCCTGATGAAATTCAGGTAAAAACTGACATGGATCCAGAAGAAGGTACTGCCAATGATGATTACAACCAACAATGGTGTCCTTTTACTTCAGTCATAATATTTCCTGGTTGAGAAAAAGAAAACCTTAAGCATGGGACTCAGATTTAATGTTGAGAGGTAATAGATGAGTAGAGGGTTCAAACTGAAGAGACCTACTAAAGTCCTAAATGCTTTGAAGCCTAAGCCTATTAATAACTGTGACCCATAATTGTTCCTGTCTGAAGGAATTACTGGGATGGAAATGGAGAGGAGCCTGAGTAAAAGAATGTCCAGTGACAGGCCCAAAGTGGGATCCAGCTGAAGGGGAGGTCGGAAGACCTGAAACTATGCCTGAGGCTATGGAGCACTCACAAAGAGAGACCTATCATAAATGCCCCCGAAAAGACCCAACAAACAGCTAAACTGGTCAGATGCAGATATTTGCACCCAATCAACGAACAGAAGCAGCTGACTCCTGTTGTCGATTTAGGGAAGGTGGAAAGAAGCTGAGGAGAATGGTGACCCTGTAGGAGGAGCAGCAGTCTCAATTAATCTGGATCGCCAAGAACTCTAAAACACTGGACCACCAAACAGACAGCATACACCAACTGAAAAGAGGTCACAACACACATACAGTAGAGGATGTCTGTGCCTGTGTTCATTCAGAGGTGATGCACCTAACCTAAAGAGACTGGAGGTCCCAGAAAATTTAGAGGTCAGGTGGGGTTGAGTGGGGGACATCCACGTGGAGACAAGGGGGTAGGGAGGAGGTATGGGTGGTGGAACAGTTGGAGAGTGGATGGGGGAAAATAAAATATAGAGTGTAAAAAAACAGTAAGTTAAAAACTATAAATAAATAAATTATAAAACTTAAAAAATAATTTTGTTATGACTATGCTGCTTTTGGGACCCATTAAAATAATAAAGCTGAAAATTGTTCTTTCAAGAAAAACAGGATGGTGCAAATTTTATGATGGCTTCTAGGTCTTATTAAAAAGAATTTCCCTAGCACATTGTCTTCTCAAAGAAATATTACAAATTAGATATTATAACATGATACTTTGTTGTTTGGGCCTATGGTTTATATATGACATGCTAGGGACTGAGTCCTTTGGGAATTCAGTTAGTCCCTCAAGTCCCTGATCCAATAAAAAACTAATCTATCACTGTGCATTCCAGCTGGGCTTTGAATGCCTGATCCTTCTGCTTCCTGTCTTCCTTGGGCCAGGAAGACAGGAATATGACTAAATACCAGGAAGACAGGTATATGACTAAATACCATTCTCTGTCAATGATATATTTATAGCTATGATGTATTTGCAAAAACCATGAAGTATTCCTAAAGTTTTTGGAGTTGAGCATGTTTGTAATTTGTCCTCTCACTGTGACTTTAAACACATTTGTCACATGCCTTTGCAGTATGAAATTGAAAATCTGATTGTGATACCCTTATCCATGTTTAAATTTACTCAGAATTTATTTGATTCTAATCTGTGATCCCTCACTCATATAGAATACAAAGCCAAGACCTGTTTGCTTTAATTAATATCTTAACAGCTGTTAAAGTAAAATTAGTCAATGAAATTATAAGAATTTCACTGTAGAGCAGGGTGAGTAAACATCTGCTGTGATTAACATTGCCCAAATAAAAGGCAGAGACCAGCAACCCCTTTCCTCCTTTGCCTCTCCCTCTTCCTCTCCCTCTTCCTCTTCTTCCTCCTCCTCTTCTTCCTCCTCCTTCTCCTCCTCCTCATCTTTTGCTCTCTTTGTCCTATTTCCTTCCCTGCTTCCCCCCAATAAACTTCTTCACATGGAGCTATTCTGGCCTGGTGGGATCTGCCAGAATGCAAGCCACATTTTTACTCAACAAAACTTATTTTCCAGTTTTCAGCACCTGTTAGTTGTGAGGACTTCCTCAAAGAATACATACACATACCAAAAGAATCATTAGGTTTCATTTTGTAACCTTTACTCCATAAATATGGATAATTTAAAACAATCCTCTATGTAGATAAAATCTCTTATAAGTACCTTCTTTTAAAAATGCCAATGGCCAATCAGTTGAGGAAAGAAATAGGGGACCGGACAATGACAGAGAAGATTCTGGGAAATACTAAGAGATAAAAGAGAGATGCAATGAGATGAAACAGAAGACAGATTGAACGGCATCTAAATGAAAACCACCAGGTAGATGAATTCAGGGAGACAGACTGATGGGCATGAAAAAAATAAGCAAGCATGGACTGAAAAGAGTTAACTAACTATATGGTACAAATAGAATAACTTAAATGGTTTATATAAGTTATGAACTAGTTAGGGGATGAGCAAAACCTATAGCCTAGGAAATTAATAATAACTAATTGATCTCAGAGTCATCAATCTGAAAAACAGGTTAGAGAAAGAAAAAACTGATTTAATGTTCTTACCGAATGTTGTCCAAACTTCAAAGCATATAATCAAAAACATTTAATTTCATATTCAGTTATTAAATGTAATTATTATTGGGAACTTGTGAGAATGATGGGAAAGCCTAAATTTAACTAACAGATGGCAACCCCCATCAGGTATAAAATCTAATATCAACTGAGTTGTGGGTGAGAGGTATGTGGCTATGTTGGCATTGAACATCAGGCAAAAATTAATCAGAAATCCAAACTTGAACAGAATGACCAAGTAAGTACTTCTACCTTTAAGAGTTACTTCTATATCCTTGCCAGTCTGCTGTCACCTGAGATCTTTATTTTAGCCATTCTGACTGTGGTGAGGTAGAATCTCAGGGTTGTCTTGACATGCATTTCCCTGATATCTAAGGATTTTGAACATTTCTTTAGGGGTTTCTCAACCATTCAATATTCCTCAGTTGAAAATTCTTTACTTAGGTCTTTACCCATTTTTAATAGTGTTATTTGATTCTCAGGAGTCTAATTTCTTGAGTTCTTTGTATATATTGAATATTAGCCCTTTATTGGGTGTGAGATTGATAAAGATCTTTCCCCAATCTGTTGGTTGCTGTTTTGTCCTATTGACAGTGTCCTTTGCCTTACAGAAACTTTACAATTTTATGAGGTCCCATTTGTCTGTTGATTCTTGATCTTAGAGCATTAGCCATTGGTGTTCTATTCAGGAAATTCTCCTCTGTGTCCACATGTTCAAGGATTCTCCCCACTTTCTCCTCTATAAGTTTCAATGGTTTTATGTGGAGGTTCTTGATCCACTTGGACTTGAGCTTTATACAAGGAGATAGGAATGGGTACATTTGCAGTTTTCAACATGCTGATCACCAGTTGAACGAGCATTACTTGTTAAAAGTACTGTCTTTTTTTCCAATCAATAGTGTTAGCTCCTTTTACAAATGTCAAGGGACCATATGTGTGTGGGTTCATGGGGAGAATGCAAGCTGGTACAATCACTCTGGAAACCAGTCCGGTGGTTCCTCAGAAAATTTGACAGAGTACTACCTAAGGACCCTGCTATACCACTCGTGGGCATATACCCAGAAGATACTCCAATATATGACAAGGACACATGCTCCACTATGTTCATTGTAACCTTATTTATAATAGCCAGAAGCTGGAAAGAACCCAGATGTCCCTCAACAGAGGAATGGATACAGAAAATGTGGTACATTTACACAATGGATATTATAAATGATGAATTCATGAAATTTGTAGGCAAATTGATGGAACTACAAAATATCATCCTGAGTGAGGTAATCCAATGACAAAAGAACACACATGGTATGTACTCACTGATAAGTGGATATTAGCCTAAAATGTCCAAATACTCAAGATACAATTTACAGACCACATAAAGTTCAAGAAGAAGAAAGACCAAAGTGTGGTGCTTCAGTCCTTCTTAGACAGAAAACAAAATACTCACAGGAGCAAATATAGAGATAAAATGTCGAGCAGAGACTGAAGGAAAGGCCACCGAGAGACTGTCTTACTTGGAGATTCATCCTATATACAGTTACCAAAACCAAACACTATTGTGGATGCCAAGAAGTGCATGCTGATAGGAGCCTGATATATCTGTCTCCTGAGAGGCCCTGCCAGAGCCTTACAAATACACTGACTGATGCTCACAGCCAATCATTGGACTGAGCATGAGGTCCCCAATAGAGGAGTTAGGAAAAGGAATGAAGGAGTTGAAGGGATTTGCAACCCCATTGGAAGAAGGACAATATAAAAGAACCAGACCCCCCCCCCAAGCTCCCAGGGACTAACCAATAAACCAAGAAGTACAATGACTCCAGCTGATAATGTAGCAGATGATTGCCTTGTCAGGCATCAATGGGAGGTGAGGTCATTGGTCCTTTAAAGGCTAAATAGGTGTCCCAGTTTAGGGAAATTGATGGTGGGGATGTCAGAGTGGGTGGATGAGTGGAGGACCACCCTTAGAGAAGCAGGGGGAGGGAGGTGATTTCTGGGAAGGAGGCAAACTGTGAAAGTGGATAACCTTTGAAATGTAAATAAAGAAAATCCAATAAAAGAATAAAAAGTGACTTCTAGTTCTGTTCCTTTAAATGGTTGCTTAGAAAGATACAGCAGCAGAGGGGAAAGGAAAAACTCAAAAGCAATGGGGGAAAATGCAGGAGGCCAGATATGACTCTTGCAGAGGTAGAGAAAACAATCAACAACAAAATGAAACAAAATAAAACATTAACAAACAAACAAACCAAACAAACAAAAATACTGGTGGCACTTATAAAAAAATGGCCTGCTGAATAATTACAAAAACACAAGCAACAACAACAATAAAATGACACTCATAAGAACTCCTAGCTGAATCAAGAGAACCTATAGATAAACACTTACCAAAGCAGTTTCCTTGTCAGGTGGGATGCTAGGGGAGAATGAGGGAGCTGAGGGGGCTGAGGGAGCTCATGCTGGACTGACAGGGACTGGCTAGTCACTTTCTGATGGACTCAGGAGCCACCTAAGTATCCAAGACAACTGAGAAAATGGAGCAGTCAGAACAAGAGCAAAGTAACTCCCAACTATACATGGAAAGCAAAACACCTCTCCCAGTGAACAAAGAGACCAGAGCAGGTAAATGAGAGTTCCAGGTGTGAGATAAACAGAGAAGAGAAACAGAGAAGATAAGAAAACTCCAAAGCAATGAAGATTCTGCCCAGGTAAGAAATACTTAAAGTAATGTTTAAATATTGAAATGGGAACAAGTCTGTATGTAGAAAAATTAAACAGAGATAAAAAAGAATTTGAAATTAAAAGGAATAAGATAAATAAAATAAAAATCAATTACAGAGGTTTTAGATGTTCTATAATGCCATTTTCAACACCTTAAAACTAAGAAATTGGAAAGGAAGAGTCAGATGACTTAAATGAGTAGGCACATTAACAATGATGAAGAAGATTATGATGATGGTGGTATTTAATATCATAACCTTAGTAATCATAACAATTTTGTAATAACCTTAGAAAAGGAGGAAACAAAGTAAGACAGGGTAGATTCAGGTATTTCCATTTTCTCTTTCTTTTTCTTTCTTTTATCTTTCTTTCTTCCCTAATATTATAGAATTAGCGGGAAAGGGAAAAAAAGAAAAAGTTGAGATATAGGAATAACATAGAAATAATAGAAAAAAAGTATAGATTACTGAATCAATCTAGTTTTAGACTAAGGAATAAAACAAGCCAAAATTCTTAAACTAGTGTAGATCTTAGTACATTGATGCAAAATCAAGGATATTTTTGGTTACAATATACTTCATACTATGTATCAATTCTATTTATGGTATTGTACTTATTTCATTCTTCAAAACATAATGTTATGCTCTAGTCCATTTGAAACCTGCTATTACAAACTTTTTAGGATAAGTAAAAATTCAAACTAATAGTCAATCATTGTCATCTTAGTGCTAGTTATTAGTCTAGTTAATTAAAAAATAAGGTTGAATGTATAGTTAATAGCTAAAAATAAAAAAAATTAGGTATACTAAAAATTATAGATAGACAGATAGATAGATGATAGGTAGATAGATAGATAGATAGATAGATAGATAGATAGATAGATAGATAGATAGATAGATAAGTCTTAAAAAATCTTAGAAAGCTATAGAATAATGCATTTACAAATGTTTATTATTAAGGATCATTGTTAACAAGGAGACAGGTCTACTCCTGGATGAGGTCTACTCCTCATTACACATAAAAAAAGATAATGAGCATAAAAGCACCTCCTTATTAAGCTTGCTTTGATATACAGCAAACTAAACCCAAGAAAATGCCCTTGCTTCAATTGCAGACAGAATGTTGTCTAAACTGGAAAAACACAATGAAGGGAAACAATGACAAGATAGGCAATCCTTCATAATTCTTGCTAAACAGAAAAAGGAATCTGTCATATACTGGGCCAGAAAGCTAAAAATACATGCTTCACGGTTATAGAGACCATTTGTGAGTGACTGTCCAGACTGCCAAAAACCTCTAGCTTCTCAATAGTTTGGAAGCTGCTTTATCTGCACGTCCAGAATACTCAAATAATATTTATCCACTCTCAGGTCTCTGATGGAGTTGAAGAGTAGATAGTCTCACAATTAAACTTAATTTGTTAGAATTAGGAAAACATTGTAAGGTCTATACAAGTTATGATAGAAAAATTATTTAAATACAGAACACTAACTCACCAAAATAGGATAGGTAGTAGAATAAGTTCTCCAAAGGCGTCAAGTAGAAATGGACTAGATATTGTAAATGGAACTCTTCCCTAGTTGTTTTTGTAATTGTTAATGTTTTATATGATTTACTAATGTAAGAGAAAGAGACTTTTATTAGACTAAAAGGGGGAAATGTAATGAGAATGTGTTATAAGTAACACCTGACAATAAAAAAGCCAATGGACAATGAGCTGAGGAAGGAAGTATTATGTGGAACACTATATAAAAAAAAGAGGATCCTGGGAAATAGTGAGAGAGTATGCTAGGAGATAATGCAAGAAAGAACTGCAGGGAGATGGAAACAAACCAGCAGGTTGATGAACCCAGGGAGATGCTGAGGAGATGTGGAGAGGGAAGTGGGACAAGAAGGACACAGACACATGGAACCTGAGCACAGATAACCAACCATGTGACAGAATGTAGGTTAAAATAAATGAGTAATCTTAAGTAATGCTTCTACTAAGCCAAGAGTCTACCTCTATGGACTGGGCATCTATTAATATGTGATTAGACTCAGAATCATCATTCTGGTAGCTGTGGCTGGGAAAGTAAGGATGGATTTAAAAATTATGTATCATCTGCATAATAAAGGAACTCCTGGAGGTATTACCATCATGATATCAAATTATACTACAGAGCCATAGTACTAAAGCCACATTGTATTGGCATAAAAGCAGGCAGGTTGACCAATAGAATGGAATTGAAAACCTGAAATAAACTCAGACCTGTACCACATTTTTAAATGGGTTACTTGGTTTATGGTGTCTAATTTGTTGAGTTCTTTATATATTTGTGATATTAGTACTCTGTCAGATGTAGGGTTGATGAAGATCTATTCCCATTCTGTAGGTTGTCCTTTTGTCCTATTGGTGGTGCCCTTAGCCTTGCAAAAGCTTTTCTGACTAATTTGGTCCTATTTAATAATTTTGATCTTAGTGCCTGAGCTATTGGTGTTCTTTTCAAGAATTTGTCTTTTATCCCAATAAGTTCAAGGTAGATCATTACTTTTCTTCAATTAGATTTAGTGTGTCCAGTTTTATGTTGAGGTCTTTTCCATTTGGAGTTTTGTTCAGGGACATAGGAATGGGTCTATTCATTTTCTTCTACACACATATATCTAGTTAGACTAGCACTATGTGGTGAAGATGATTTCCTTTTTCCATTGTATGCTTTTGGCTCCTTTGTCAAATATCCATGAGAGCTACCACTTACCAAAATTAAACCAAGATCAGGTAAACAACCTAAATGCGCATAAAACTCTGAGGAAATAGAGCAGTTAATAAAATTCTTTCAACACAAAAGATACCAAGACCAGATTGGGTTTTTTTTGTTTGGTTGGTTGGTTGGATTTTGGTTTCTTTGTTTGTTTGTTTGTTTTTACAGTATTCTACCAGACATTTAAATAAGAGCTAATACCAATACTACTCAAATTATTCCATGAATGGAAAGAGAATGGACACCACTTATCTAATTTATGAGGCCACAGTCTCCCTGAAACCTAAACCACACAAAGACACTGCAAAGAACTCGAGTTTCAGAACAATCTTCCTTATCATCAATCATGCATAAATACTCCATAAAATACTTCCCCAGACCACATAGAAAACACCATACATCATGGAGGGTACATTCTATGAGATAAAAGGGATGGTTGAACATTTTAAAATCCATCAATTTAATCCACCATATATATAAACTAACAAAATATCATCACATTACATGTTGAAAGAGTCTTTGACAATCTCATACACCCCTTCATGATAAAAGACTTGGGCAGACCACAGATATAAGGCAAATACTTTTTTATTAGATATTTTCTTTATTTACATTTCAAATGTTATCCCCTTTCCTAGTTTTCCCTCCGAAAATATCCTCTTCTCTCCTACCTCACCCTACTCCCCAACCCACCAACTCCTGCTTCCTGGCCCAAGCATTCCCCTATACTGGGGCATAGGACTTTCACAGGACCAAGAGCCTCTTCTCCCATTCATGACCAAACAGGTCACCCTATGCTACATATGCAGCTAGAGCCATTAGTCCCTCCTTGTGTTTTCTTTGATTGGTGGTTTAGTCCGAGGAGTTACTGGTTAGTTCATATTGTTGTTTCTCCTAAAGGGTTGCAAACCCCTTCAGTTACTTAGGAACTTTCTCTAGCTCTTTTATTGGGGACCCTGTGTTCTGTCTAATGGATGACTGTGAGCATCCACATCTGTATTAGTCAGGCACTGGCAGAGCCTGACAGGGGAGAGCTTTATCAGGCTCCTATCAGCAAGCTCTTGTTGGCATTTACAATAGTGTCTGGGTTTGGTGCTTGTTTATGGATGGATCCCCAGGTGGGGCAGTTCCTGGATGGTCATTCCTTCAGTCTCTGCTCTGAACTTTGTCTCTTTAACTCCTTCCATGGGTGTTTTTGGTTTTTTGTTTGTTTTTTTCCCACTTCTAAGAAGGTACGAAGTATCCACATTTTGGTTTTCTTAGTTTTCTTCTTTTGTTTTGTTTTGTTTTGTTTTGTTTTGCTTTGTTGTTTTCGAAACAGGGTATCTCTGTGTAGCCCTGGCAATCTTGAAACTCACTCTGTAGACCAGGCTGGCCTCAAATTCAGAAATTCACCTGTCTCTGCCTACCAAGTACTGGGATTAAAGGCATGTGCCACCGTGGCCAGACATAAGGCACATATCTTTTTTTTTCCTAGCAAATTATCTAAAGTTGCTTATTTTCTTTTCTCTTTTTTTAAATTAGATATTTTCTTTATTTACATTTCAAATGCTATCGTGAAAGTTCCCTATATCTTCCCCTCACCCTACTCCCCTACCCAACCACTTCCACTTCTTGGCCATGCTATTCCCCTGTACTGTGGCATATACATTTTGCAAGACCAAGGGGCCTCTCTTCCCAATGATGGTAGACTAGGCCATCTTCTGCTACATATGCAGTTAGAGACAGGAGCTCTGGGGGTACTGGTTAGTTCATATTGTTGTTCCTCCTATAGAGTTGCAGACCCCTTCAGCTCCTTGGGCACTTTCTTTAGCTTCTCCATTGGGGACCCTGTGTTACATCCAATAGATGACTGTGAGCATCCACTTCTGTATTAGCCAGACACTGGTCTAGCCTCCCATGAGAAAACTATATCAGGGTCCTTTCAGCAAAATATTCCTTCTATATGAAATACTGTCTGGATTTGGTAGCTGATTATGGGATGGATCCCTGGGTAGGTTAGACTCTGGATGGTCCATCCTTTCGTCTGAGCTCCAACTTTGTCTCTGTAACTCATTCCATGGGTATTTTGTTCCCTATTCTAAGGAGGAATTAAGTATCCACACGTTGGTCTTCCATCTTTTTGATTGTCTTATGTTTTGCAAATTGTATCTTGGGTATTCTAAGTTTCTGAGCTAATGTCCACTTATCAGTGAATGCACATCAGATGACTTATTTTGTGATTGAGTTACCTCACTCAGTATGATATACTTCAGATACATCCATTTGCCCCAAAATTTCATAAATTCATTGTTTTTAATATTTGAGTAGTACTCTATTGTATAAATGTAACACAATTTCTGTATCCATTCCTTTGTTGAGGTACATCTCGGTTCTTTCCAGCTTCTGACTATTATAAATAGGGCTGCTATGAACATAGTGGAGCATGTGTCCTTATTACCAGTAGGAATATATTCTGGGTATATGCCCAGGAGAGGTATTTCTGGAACTTCCAGTAGTACTATGTCCAATTTTCTCAGGAAATGCCAGAATGACTTCCAGAATGGATGTAAAACCTTGCAATCCCACCAGCAAAAGAAGAGTGTTCCTGTTTCTCTACATCCTCGCCAGCATCTGCTCTCTCCTGAACTTTTTGATTTTAGCCATTCTGACTCGTGTGTGGCAGAATCTCAGGGTTGTTTTGATTTGCATTTCCCTGATGATTAAAGACGTTGAACATTTTTTTCAATTGATTCTCAGTCCTTTAGCATTCCTCAGGTGAGAATTCTTTGTTTAGCTCTGTACCCCATTTTTAATGGGGTTATTTGAGTTTCTGGAGTCCAGCTTCTTGAGCTCTTTGTATATTTTGGATATTAGTTCCTAAGAGAATTAGGATTGGTAAAAATCCTTTCCTGTTGGTGGCATTGTTTACTTACTGTCAGTGTCCTTTGCCTTAATGAAGCTTTGCAATTTTATGAGCTCCCTTTTATCGATTCTTGATATAACAGAACAAGCCATTGCTGTTCTGTTTAGGAATTTTTCCCTTGTGCCCATATCTTTGAGGCACTTCCCCAAGTTCTCCAGTATAAATTTCAGTGTCTCTGGTTTTATGTTGAGTTCTTTGATCCACTTAGGCTTGAGCTTTGTACAAGGAGATAAGAATGGATCAATTCACGTTCTTCTACATGATAACTGCCAATTGTGCCAGAGCCATTTGCTGAAAATGTTGTCTTTTTCCACTGGATGGTTTTATCTCCCTTGTCAAAGATCAAGTGACCATACGAGTGTGGATTCATTTCTGGGTCTTCAATTCTATTCCATTCATCTACCTGTCTATTGTTGTACCAGTACCATGCAGTTTTTATCACAATTTCTCTGTAGTACAGCTGGAGATCAGGCATGGTGATTCCACTAGAGGTTTTTTTAATTGAGAATAATTTTTGCTATCTTAGGTTTCTTCATTATTCCAGATAAATTTTCAAATTGCCATTTCTAACTTAGTGAAGAACTGCGTTGGGATTTTGATGGGAATTACATTGAATCTGTAGATTGCTTTTGGCAGGATAGCCATTTTGACTATATTAATCTTGCCAATCCATGAGCATGGGATATCTTTCCATTTTCTGAGATCATCTACAATTTTTTTCTTCAGACTTGAAGTTCTTACAAAAGGGTAGAAATTTATAAACTCTTTATATTTTTATTTTGTGAAATCATAATATAATTACATCATTTCTTCCATCTGAATCAATAGGTCTCAAACTTCCTAATGGGGTAACAATTTAATATAATTTCCCATTTTTTGCTGACCACAAACACACATTGTTACACAGTTTTGTTGCAGTAATTTTCACAAATTATTATTTTTAACTGTAATTGTGCTACTATTGTGATTGATAATGTAAATATCTGATATGCAGAGTATCTGATGTATGGTCTCTCTGAAAGGGTCATTTAAATCTCCATCACAAGAGGTCATAACCCACAAGCTGTGAGCCATAGCTCTATAGGCGTCCATATGCCCCTCTTGCCCTCTTTCAAATAGATGGCCTATTTTTTTATTATATGTATTCCTAAATCAACTTGTTCAGTGTATATAATGATACTGATTGGTTATCCAAAAACAAATAGTCTTCTCATAAAAAATGTAAATACAAGTATCACTATACAGGCCAAGATGATATATTTAAACTGAAACTGTTCAATTATACTAAAGCTGTGCAATGAAAATTAATAACTTTGGCACAATCTAGCCCATGGTCAAGGACTCATATTAACATTAATTCAAGCAACTATTAAGTAGTTTAGATTACCCTTTATTTTTTGTCCAAATTATAATATTTTCCTTCAAATAATTGTGTGAGACGTGGACAGACTAATAGTCAGGGTTCTGTAGAGGAAATCAACCTATAGGATAAATGAATGAATTAAAACCTATCTATTTATTTATCTATTTATCTTTCTGGAGAAGGTATATATTAGAGTTGTTTACATGTTGTCATCCCACTACAACAATACCTCTTTCCCAACAAAATGTTCAAGAATCCAGAAGTTTTTTAGTCTACAAGGATGAATGTCTCAGCTGGTCTTTAGTGTAAGCTTGAAATTTGAATTCTGTATTGTTGGCAGTATTCCTGCAAAAGAAGGTCAAGGAAAGCCAAGCATATCAAGTATGATGAATAAATGAATATAATTACCAAAGAGAAAATGGATTAACAATGCCTAGAGCCTGGAGTTGTCTCCACGTGTAAGAGTACTTACCATACAATCCTATCTGCCTGAACTCAATCACACAAAAAGATGGATCCACTCTCATGCTTCTATGAGCTCAGCATCCCTACGGTGAAAGGAGAAGTGGAGAAATTAGTATTGTCTAGAAACTCATGGACCCCACAGGTGGGAGTAGTCAGCACAGCAGCAGAAATAGTCAGAGTCCCTGCTTCAAACATTGTAAGAGAAAAGAACAACTTTTAAAAGTTGTTCTCTGACTTCCACATGTGTCTATGTCATGTGCACACTGACTTTCACACATAGCACCACAAACGAATGAAATAACTACGTGAGTTAGCTAATGAACAATTAGCTTACTGAATAAATAGTGTGTTTATAGAATATAAATTAATCCCCTGGGTGACAAAGGCATCATATTCATGAACAGATCAGTATTTGTGGCTCCAAATTAGTTTGTGTTCATTGTTTTAACTGTTATTTAAAATCATCAAAGAGTAGAAGGGTAGTAACTTTAAAACCTGTTCCTGTATCACGAAAATCAGAAATTTCATATCTATTTCCATAATTTTGTCATGATTCTAAGAATAAAATATTTCTTTGAAGTGGAAGTACTTCATATAAAAATGTGGCAAAAGCACAACTGTAATTTGTAGGACTTTTTTTTTTTTGGTTTTTTGGTTTTCGGTTTTCAGATATTGGGTTTTGGGTTTTAGTTTTTGTTTTTTGGTTTTTTGTTCTTGGTTCTTGGTTCTTGGTTCTTGGTTTTTGGTTTTTGGTTTTTGGTTTCTTGTTTTTGGTTTTTGGTTTTTGGTTTTTGGTTTTTGGTTTTTGGTTTTTGGTTTTTGGGTGTTTTTTTGAGACAGGGTTTCTCTCTGTAGTCCTGGCTGTCCTGGAACTCACTCTGTATACCAAGGTGTCCTCAAACTCAGAAATCTGCTTGCCTCTACCTCCTAAGGATTAAAGGTGGGATTCTTTACCACCACCTCACCACCACTCGGCAGGACTTTTAAAAAATAAAAAAATTATAACATCCTAGATAAACTACATTTCTTAGTGCAACTAAGTGAAAATATTTCAAATAAAATTAGATAAATAAAATAAAATTTAATAAGATTTCCATTTTCTTTTGACTCAAAAATCTCTGAATTTGTAGAAAGCACTTTTAAAGTAAGAAGTCATAATGTTTATCAAAAATAACAGAAAGTACTTAATTTAAGTTCACAAGTTTAAGAAAAATGGCTAAAGATAGATAATACAGTGTACGGATTGACAGGCAGATGAAAAGAAACATAGCTGAACTTATACAGAAGGAAAGACATAAGAAGGTAAGAAGGGTTCTGTCTTGAAGAACAGAGTTTGACTTGAATCAGGAGGAGGAAGGGGTGGTACTAAAAAAAAGTAGAATTGAAGTACTTGACATGTTTTAACATGAGCTTTGGAAACAGTTTGCTTTCTCTTTGAATGCTGAGTTGTAGACTCTAAGGTCTTTGGTAACCAAGAAGCAAAAATGATTTGTGTGAGGATTTTTTTTTTATCATAATTGTGCCAAAGAGACAGTACACTGCCCAGACCATCAGCTCACAAATGAAGGCTACAGAGTGGACAGTGATTATAAACACTTTGCAAAATTTTAGACTACTATGCTGTTGCAAGCAGTAATGAGCTCAGAAACTCAAAGTTCACTGTTATGTTCATCACAGTATAAGGTACAGACAAGTGTAAAGGACTGATAGCCACAATTTTTAATTTTTTTAGTATGGAAGATTGTATAAGTAATAAAGACTACTAAGAAAGTCTATTTTAAACTCATTTACCAGAAATAATCAACAAAGAGTAAGAATGAAAAATATGTTATACAACTTTTGACTTAGATTCTAGATTTATTCATTGGTAACTGTTCAGAGTGATGAAATATTTTTTTACGGTTAAGCATGCCAGATGAAATTCAGTTAAAACTTGATGTGGATCCAGAGGAAAGTGCTGCCAATGATGGTTATAATCAACAATGATGTCTTTATCCTTAAGCCACAAAATATCCTTAAGCCAAGAAAAGATGACCTTAAACATGGGACTCAGAATTAGTATTGAGAGGTACCAGAGTATGGTTCAAAGTGAAGAGATCTAAGCAAATCTTAAATGCTTTGTACCTTAAGCCTATTAAATTCCTTAAATTTTATTATGACCATGCTGCTCTTGGGGCCCCTTAAAAAAATAAAGAGGAAGAACTGTACTTTCAAAGTAAGCAATGTGGCACCAATTTTACAATAGCCTCTATGCCTCATTTAAAGGTATTTCCCCCAGTCCATTTTCTATTCGAAGAAATATTACACATTAGATATTATAATATGACCCTTGAATGTTTGAGCCTATAGTTTGAATATTAAATGTCGGGGATTGGGTTCCTAACAGAAGGGCCTTTGGGAACTCGATAAGTCACTCAAGGCTTGGATCTTGTCAAGCAACTTATCCTTCACTGTGTATCCTGGCTGGGTTTTGATCCTTCTGCTTCCTCCCTATTTTTTTTTTTTTTTTTTTTGTGCTGGAGTTACATGTTTATGACACAATACCAGGCTCAGACAATTATATATTTACAGCTTTAAACTCTTTGGAAAAAAACATGAAGCTTTCCTAATATTGTTGAAACTCAACAATGTTGTAATTTGTCCTTTCCCTGTGACTTTCTAAAGCTTGCTGAATTTTCATTCACTTTTATCAGTAGTGTAACGTGCTTTTGTAATGTGAAATTGAAAACGTGATGGTGCCCATTTATCTTTGTTTAGATATACTCAGTATTCATTTTTCTTTGCAGATTTAATCTTAGAGAGGTCTGGTGCAACCCACAGCTCCCCATCCCCCATTGCTACACAACTCTGTTCCAATTCCTGACCCTCGGAACATCTCTTCTATCTCCTCCCATGCCTGATTCTTCTCCTCTTTATCACCCCCACCTTCTCTTACTCCCAAGTCCCGTCCAAACCTCTACTTCCCTTGATTATTTTGTTCCCTTTTGTAAGTATGACTGAAGCATCCACTCTTTCTTTGGTCTTCCTTCCTCTTGAGCTTTGTGTGGTCCATGAGTTGTATCATGCATATTCCAAGATCCTTGCCTAATATCCACTTATCAGTGAGTACATACCGTTTTTAGACTTTTGTGATTGAATTACCTCACTCAGGATAATATTTTCTAGTTCCATCCATTTGCAAAGAATTTCATAAGCTCATTGTTTTTAATAGCTGAGTAGTACTTCATTGTGTAAATGGACTACATTTTCTGTATCCATTCCTCTGTTGAAAAACATCTGGGTTCTTTCCAACTTCTGGCTATTATAAATAATGGTGCTATGAACATAGTGGAGCATGTGTTCTTGTTATATGTTTGATCCTCTTTTGGGTACATGCCCAGGAGTGGTATAGTTGGGTCCTCAAGTAATACTGTGTCCAATTTTCTGAGGAACCGCCAGACTGATTTCCAGAGTGGTTGTTCCAACTTGCAATCCCAACAATGGTAGAGTGTTCCTCTTTCTCCACATCCTGGCTAGCATCTGCTGTCACCTGAGTTTTTGATCATAACCTTTCTGATTGGTGTAAGGTAGAATTTCAGTATTGTTTTGCAGTTCCCTAAAGACTAAGGATGTTAGCTGTCAATAGTCCTCCTTGAGAAAACCAACTACTTCCACTTCCCTAAAACAGTATAAACTCTAACTAAATTCTAAATACTCATACCTGCAGACAAATGTAGCTCTCCAGTTACATCAACAGAGCTTCTTTTGTAACAGAGATATTTCATAGAATGTTCTACTGCTGAAAGTCTGGAGAAGAACTGAGCATGGATACTTAACCCCAGTTTATACATCTACAAAACAAAACAAACAAAAAACATACCTTAGGCTCAGAAACATAATGGAAGGAGAGAGAAAATATTAAAAACCTTTGCAAGTCAGTGTATTTTTTTATATGACAAGGAACTACACACTGAAATCTCCATAATCCTTACGTAAACACAACCAGGAAAACAGCACCATTTAAATGCATATGTAGTTTGAGAAATTATGTAAGGCCCCATTCCTATATGAAGATCTATAGTAAAGTAATGACTCCTGAGAGGGGGAACTGTTCTTTTACAAAGCTTGCAGCCACCCGATGGACTGAGTGTGGGGTCCCAGATAGAGGAGTTGGAGAAAAGACTGAAGTAGCTGAGGGGATTTAAGCCCTGTGGGGGGAGAAACAATGTCATCAGTCCAGACACCCTGGAGCTCCCAGGGACTGAATCACCAACCAAAGAGTACACATGGAGGGACCCATACATCCCATCCCTCCGTGTATGCAGCAGAGGATGACCTTGTTGGACATGAGTGGGAGGAGTGGCCCTTGGTCCTGTGGGGGTTCAATACCCCAGTATAGGGGAATGACAGAGTGGGAAGTTTCAAGTGGGTGGGTGGGTGGGGGAGCACCCTTATAGAGACAGGGGGAAGGGGACTGGGATGGAGGGTTCTGGAGGAGAGACCTGGAAAGGGGATAACATTTTAAATGTAAATAAAATATCCAATAATAATAATAATAATAATAATAATAATAATAATAATAATAATAATAATAGAATGAGTCTTCAATATCCCTTTTCAAGTGCTCTGCCCTAAACACGTAAAGCCACACTAAATGGGATTCAGGAAGACTTATGTATGTATATATATATATATATATATATATATATATATATATATATATATATATATATGTGTGTGTGTGTGTGTGTGTGTGTGTGTGTGTGTGTGTGTGTGTGTGTGTGTGTGTGTATGTGTGTGTATTATAGAAGTTAGGTCTGGTTCTTCTCCCATCTCCATGTTCCTAGAAATAAGACTAAGTCTCAAAATATATTTACAGATACCTTGGACATACATATATATACATAGGCTTTTCCCTTAATAGATCATAAGTTAATACAACCCATTTATTCTGAACTACTTTCTGTGACATAGCTAGCTATCATTGCTCAGGTACCATGAGTCTGTCTCATCACATTTTTCTGGTTGAATTTCCTTGTGACTCACTCGAGTCCATAATTCTTTCTACCTGCAAGAGGCCATACTTTATATTCAACTATTTCAAATATAGATTTTTTAAAAAATTTGACAGATGATGCATCCATACAATACACAACATATTCTCTCTAAAATTCCTCTTTTTAGTCCAAAATATGACTTTTCCTTAAAACACGAATTGAATAGAATAATTCTAATTCTGAAACAGTTATGATAACTATTAAGTAAATCTATATCCTTAATGTCCAATTCATAGCATTTGGCATCTTCAGAAATATTCTGTTATCTACCTTATTTTGGTGTGTTTAAATTTTTATCCTATTTTTCATTACCAAACTAAAATCATCTTCTTTTACATAAAACATCTTTTAAAGTCCTAAACGACTTAAACTTAATTGTGACGTTATACTCTTCTACGCCATCTGACACTTGAGAAGGTATAGTTTTATTGTCTGAATAAAAGGCACGGATAAGTATTTTCCAAGATTAAAAAACATACATAATTGGCTGCCTGAACAGATTCCCAGAATTGTCTCTACAATGTTGGAACATTGTCCAACTTCAGCCTTCTGGACCAGTATATCTAACAGACCTTTTGTGAAACAGGAATTATGAAATATTTGTATACCCTGTAATAGCAAAGTTTACCAGTTAAATTCCACATATCCATTTGTCCTTTTGAAACAGACTTTTGTCTGTATTTGAAGCATGGGCATTTACTTTGCCTAGTGCAAAGCTTGCTACAATATAAGGAACTACATATGGTAGTTATTGATGTTCATCATCTTTGTTGAAGTGGGATAGGATTACTGTCAGGAGTAGAACTAGCTTAAGGTCAAAAAAAATTTAAACAAAACAATTTTACATGCCATATTCTATGAGTCTCTGAGACTTGAAGATCAACTATCTATATTATATCTGAATTTTCAAACATTATTCTTAACTATTTTCAATCTAACTAACCTTGAAAATATCTTATTGTATTTAACTAAACTAGTATATGATATGACCATGTGTTTCACTATCAATTAATTTGTATTTGTTTGTTTGTTTGTTTGTTTGTTTTTGAGACAGGGTTTCTCTGTGTAGCCCTGGCTATCCTGGAACTTACACTGTAGACCAGGTTGGCCTCAAACTCAGACATTCACCTGCTTCTTAATTTGTATTTCTTATTTACCCCTAACAGTTCATAATAGCAGCTTTAAAAAAGGCTAGTTACATTTTACCTTTAAGACTTAAACAGGCACTATTTTTCACATCAAATTGGTAGCTTACATACATTATGTGTATCAAAATTAACCTTAAATTCACATCAATATACAATAACCTGCACTAGCTTAAAATATATTAAAAATATTCTGAATCAATACACAAAATTATGTACCAATAAGTCCATATATAGCCTCAATGTTGCATCAAAATGTGACGACCCCTACTAAAGTAAGATTATTCCTATAAAATGTTCTTTGACTTAAGACTGTTTTCAATAATGTGCCCCTTTGTCTAATGTTCTAATATCCCCTTTTATTTTTTAAATCCCATTCCGTACACCTAATAATGAAAGTAGGATATAGAAAAAGAAATGAAAGAGAAAAAGAAACTCCTGACTCTAACTTCAATATTTTGCTTCCTCTCTGTCCAAGACCAACTCTATTTGTAACCAGCCCCCAGTAAAGGAAAGGAACACTGAACACCCACTGCTTAATCAAAAGTCAGCCATTCCAACTTTTGGGAATGGGGCATAGTTTTCTTTTCTTCTTCTTTTTGTTTAATAATTTTTTAATAGATATTTTCTTCACTTACAATTCAAATGCTATACCGAAAGTCCCTCATACCTTCCCCTTGCCCTGCTCCCCAACCAACCCACTTCTTCTTCCTGGCCCTGGCATTCTCCTGTATTGCAGCATATGATCTTTGCAAGACCAAAGGGCTTCTCTTCCAAATGATGGCCGACTAGGCCATCTTCTGATACATATGCACCTAGAGAAACAAGCTCGTGGGTACTGGTTAGTTCATATTGTTGCTCCACCTATAGGGTTGCATATCCCTTTAGCTCCTTGAGTACTTTCTCTAGCTCTTCCATTGGGGGGACTGTGTTCCATCCAATAGCTGACTGTGAGCATCCACTTCTGTGTTTGCCAGGCCCCGGCATAGCCTAAATGACAGCTATATCAGGGTCCTTTCAGCAAAATATTGCTGGTGTATACAATGGTGTCAGCGTTTGGAGGCTGATTATGGGATGGATCCCCAGATATGGCAGTCTCTAGATGGTCCATCTTTTCGTCTAAGTTCCAAACTTTGTCTCTGTAACTCCTTCCATGGGTGTTTAGTTCCCAATTCTAAGAAGGGGCAAAGTGTCCACACTTTGATCTTTGTTCTTGAGGGTCATGGATTTTGCAAATTGTATCTTGTATCTTGTGTATTCTAAGTTTCTGGGCTAATATCCACTTATCAGTGAGTATATATCATGTGAGTTCTTTTCTGATTGGGTTACCTCACTCAGGATGATGCCCTCCAGGTCCATCCATTTGCCTAAGAATTTCATAAATTCATTGTTTTTAATAGCTGAGTAGTAATCCATTGTGTAAATGTATCACATTTTTAGTATCCATTCCTCTGTTGAGGGGCATCTGGGTTCTTTCCAGCTTCTGGCTATTATAAATAACTCTAATATGAACATAGTGGAGCATGTGTCCTTCTTACCAGTTGGGGCATCTTCTGGATATATGCCCAGGAGAGGTATTGCAGGATCCTCTGGTAGTACAACTATATAGTCCAGTTTTTTGATTTCCAGGGTGGTTGTACAAGCTTGCAATCCCACCAGCAATGGAAGAGTGTTCCTCTTTCTCCACATCCTCACCAGCATCTGCTGTCACCTGAATTTTTGATCTTAGTCATTCTGACTGGTGTGAGGTGGAATCTCAGGGTTGTTTTATTTGCATTTCCCTGATGTTTAAGGATGCTAAACATTTTTTCAGGTGCTTCTCAGCCATTCGGTATTCCTCAGGTGAGAATTCTTTGTTTAGCTCTGAGCCCCATTTTTAATGGGGTTATTTGATTTTCTGGAGTCCACCTTTTGAGTTCTTTATATATATTGGATATTAGTCCCCTATCTGATTTAGGATTGGTAAAGATCCTTTCCCAATCTGTTGGTGGCCATTTTGTCTTATTAATGGTGTCTTTTGCCTTTGAGAAGCTTTGCAATTTTATGAGGTCCCATTTGACCATTTGCAATCTTACAGCAAAAACCATTGGTGTTCTGTTCAGGAATTTCCCCCCTGTGCCCATATCTTAGAGGGGTTTTTCCCCAATTTCTCCTCTATAAGTTTGAGTGTCTCTGGTTTTATATGGAGTTCCTTGATTCACTTGATTTCAGCTTTTACAAGGAGATAAGAATGGATCAATTTGAATTCGTCTACATGACAACTGCCAGTTAAGCCAGCACCATTTGTTGAAAATGCTATCTTTTTTTCACTGGATGCTTTTATCTTCTTTGTCTAAGATCAAGTTACCATACATGTATGGGATCATTTCTGTGATTCTGTTCCATTGATCTACCTGTCTGTTGCTGTACCAGTAACTGTACATGCAGTTTTTTATCACAATTGCTCTGTAGTACAGCTTGAGGTCAGGCATGGTGTTTTTCCTAGAGGTTATTTTATTGTTGAGAATAGTTTTTGCTATCCTATGTTTTTTGTTAATCCAGATGAATTTGCAAATTGCTCTTTCTAACTCTGTGAAAAATTGAGTTGGGATTTTGATGGGGATTGCATTGAATCTGTAGATTGGTTTTGGCAGGATAACCATTTTTACTATATCAATCCTGCCAATCCATGAGCATCAGAGATCTTTCAATCTTCTGAGATCTTCAATTTCTTCCTTCAGAGACTTGAAGTTCTTATCATGCAAATCTTATACTTCCTTAGAGTCACACCAAGATATTTTATATTAATTGTGCATATTATGAAGGGTGTTGTATTACTAATTTCTTTCTCAGCCTGTTTATCCTTTGTTTAAAGAAAGGCCACTGATCTGTTTGAGTTAATTTTATATTCAGCAACTTCACTGAAGTTGTTTGTCTGGTTTAGAAGTTCTCTAGTGGATTTTTTAGGGTAATAAATATACTATCATATAATCTGCAAATAGTGATATTTGACTTCTTCATTTCAAATTTGTGTCCCCTTGATCTCCATTTTTTTGTCTAATTGCCTTGGCTAGGGCTTTAAGTACTATATTAATAGGTAGAGACAAAGTGTGCAGCCTTGCCTAGTCCCTGATTTTAGTGGGATTGCTTCAAGTTTCTCTCCATTTATATAGATATTGGCTACTGGTTTTCTATATATTGCTTTTATTATGTTTAGGTATGGGCCTTGAACTCCTGATCTTTCTAAAACTTTTATCATGAATGGGTGTTGGAATTTGTCAAATGCTTTCTCAGCATCTAACAAGATGAACATGTCGCTTTTGTCTTTGAGTTTGTTTATACAGTGGATTATGTTGATGGATATCTGAATATTAAAATATCCCTGCATCCCTGGGTTGAAGCCAAGTTCATCATGATGGATGATCATTTTAATGTGTTCTTGGATTCAGTTCGGAAGAATTGTATTGAATATTTTTTAAAGATTTATTTATTTATTTATTTATTTATTTATTTATTTATTTATTTATTTATTTATTTATTATATGGAAGTACATTGTAGCTGTCTTCAGACACTCCAGAAGAGGGAGTCAGATCTTGTTGCAGATGGTTGTGCGCCACCATGTGGTTGCTGGGATTTGAACTCTGGACCTTCGGAAGAGCAGTCGGGTGCTCTTACTCACTGAGCCATCTCACCAGCCCCGGTATTGAATATTTTTACATCGATGTTCATAAGGGAAATTGGTCTGAAGTTCTCTTTCTTTGATAGGTCTTTGTGTGGTTTAGATATCAGAGTAATTGTGGCTTCATAGAATGAATCGGGTAGAGTACCTTTTGTTTCTATTTTGTGGAATAATTTGAGGAGAATTGGAATTATGTCTTCTTTGAAGGTCTGATAGAACTCTGCAATAAACCCGTCTGGTCCAGGGCTTTTTTTTTGGTTGAGGGATTATTAATGACTGCTTCAATTTCTTTAGAGAATATGGGACTGTTTATATTGTTGATCTCATCTGGATTTTAATTTGGTACCTGTTATATGTCTACAAAATTGTCCATTTTGTTCAAGTTTTCCAGTTTTGTTAAGTATAGCCTTTTTTAGTAGGGTCTGAAGATGATTTGGATTTCCTCAGATTCTGTTGTTATGTCTCCCTTTTCATTTCTAATTACGTTAATTAGGATACTGTCCCTGTGCCCTCTCATTAATCTGGCTAAGGGTTTATCTATTTTGTCGATTTTCTCAAAGAACCAGCTCCTGATTTGGTTGATCATTTGGATATTTCTTTTTGTTTCTAATTGGTTGATTTCAGCCCTGAGTTTGATTATTTCTTGCCATCTACTCTTCTTGGGTGAATTTGCTTTTTTTTTTTTTTTTTTTTTTTTTTTTTTTTTTTTTTGTCCTAGAGCTTTCAGGTGTTCTGTCAAACTGCTCATTTATCCTCTCTCCAGTTTCTTTTTGGTGGCACTCACAGCTGAGTTTTCCTCTTAGGCTTGCTCCCTTTGTGACCCAAAAGTTTGGGTATGTTGTGGCTTCATTTTCATTAAACTCTAAAAGGTCTTTAATTTCTTTCTTTACATCTTCTTTGACCAAGTTATCATTGAGTAGTGTGTTTATCAGCTTTCATGTGTATGTGGGCTTTCTACTGTTTATGTTGTAATGGAAGATTAGCCTTAGTCTGTTGTGATCTGATAGGATACATGGGATTATTTCAATATTTTTGTATCTTTTGAGGCCTGTTTTGTGATCTTTTGTTTTAGGGTAAAATGTTCTATAGATATTTGTTAAATCCATTTGTTTCATAACTTTTTTAGTGTCCATGTGTCTCTGTTTAGTTTCTGTTTCCAGGATCTGTCGATTGATAAGAGTGGGGTTTTGGCTCCCTTGTCGAAGATCAAGTGACCATAGGTGTGTGGGTTCATTTCTGGGTCTTCAATTCTATTCCATTGGTCCACTTGTCTGTCTCTATACCAGTACCATGCAGTTTTTATCACAATTGCTCTGTAGTAAAGCTTTAGGTCAGGCATGGTGATTCCACCAGAGGTTCTTTTATCCTTGAGAAGAGTTTTTGCTATCCTCGGTTTTTTGTTATTCCAGATGAATTTGCAAATTGCTCCTTCTAATTCGTTGAAGAATTGAGTTGGAATTTTGATGGGGATTGCATTAAATCTGTAGATTGCTTTTGGCAAGATAGCCATTTTTACAATGTTGATCCTGCCAATCCATGAGCATGGGAGATCTTTCCATCTTCTGAGATCTTCTTTAATTTCTTTCTTCAGGGACTTGAAGTTTTTGTCATACAGATCTTTCACTTCCTTCGTTAGAGTCACGCCAAGATATTTTATATTATTTGTGGCTATTGAGAAGGGTGTTGTTTCCCTAATTTCTTTCTCAGCCTGTTTATTCTTTGTGTAGAGAAAGGCCATTGACTTGTTTGAGTTAATTTTATATCCAGCTACTTCACCGAAGCTGTTTATCAGGTTTAGGAGTTCTCTGTTGGAATTTTTAGGGTCACTTATATATACTATCATATCATCTGCAAAAAGTGATATTTTGACTTCCTCTTTTCCAATTTGTATCCCCTTGATCTCCTTTTGTTGTCGAATTGCTCTGGCTAATACTTCAAGTACTATGTTGAAAAGGTAGGGAGAAAGTGGGCAGCCTTGTCTAGTCCCTGATTTTAGTGGGATTGCTTCCAGCTTCTCTCCATTTACTTTGATGTTGGCTACTGGTTTGCTGTAGATTGCTTTTATCATGTTTAGGTATTGGCCTTGAATTCCTGATCTTTCCAGAACTTTTATCATGAATGGGTGTTGGATCTTGTCAAATGCTTTTTCTGCATCTAACGAGATGATCATCCAAATGCTGACACCATTGCACACACTAGCAAGATTTTACTGAAAGGACCCAGATGTAGCTGTCTCTTGTGAGACTATGCCGGGGCCTAGCAAACACAGAAGTGGATGCTCATAGTCAGCTAATGGATGGATCACAGGGCTCCCAATGGAGGAGCTAGAGAAAGTACCCAAGGAGCTAAAGGGATCTTCAACCCTATAGGTGGAACAACATTATGAACTAACCAGTACCCCTGAGCTCTTGACTCTAGCTGCATATGTATCAAAAGATGGCCTAGTCGGCCATCACTGGAAAGAGAGGCCCATTGGACACGCAAACTTTATATGCCCCAGTACAGGGGAACGCCAGGGCCGAAAAGGGGGAGTGGGTGGGTAGGGGAGTGGGGGTGGGTGGGTATGGGGGACTTTTGGTATAGCATTGGAAATGTAAATGAGCTAAATACCTAATAAAAAATGGAAAAAAAAAAAAAAAGAGTGGGGTTTTGAAGTCTCCCACTATTATTGTGTGAGGTACAATGTGTGCTTTGAGCTTTACTAAAGTCTCTTTAATGAATGCCTTTGCACTTAGAGCATAGATGTTAGGAATTGAGAGTTCATCATGGAAGATTTTACCTTTGATGAGTATGAAGTGCCCCTCCTTGTTTTTGTTTGTTTGTTTTGTTTTGTTTTGATAACTTTGGGTTGAAATTCAACTTTTTTCGGTATTAGAATGACTCCTCAAGCTTCTTTCTCCAGACCATCTCCTTGGAAATTTGTTTTCCAACCTTTTATTCTGAGGTAGTGTCTGTCTTTGTCTCTGATGTGGGTTTCTTGTGTGCAACAAAACGTTGGGTCCTGTGTATGTGGTCAGTCTGTTAGTCTGTGTCTTTTTATTGGGGAATTGAAGCCATTGATATTAAGAGATATTAAAAAAAACCTAATTGTTGCTTCCTCTTAGTTTTGTTGTTAGGGTTTGGATTCTGTTCATGTGGCTATTTAGTGCATTTGTTGTTCTGATTTTTATGTGTTGGGAGGAATTTCTTTTTCAGTCCAGTATTTTTGGAGTTCTGTAGACTTCTTGCATATTCATGGCCATCTCTTTCTTTAGGTTAGGGAAGTTTTCTTCTATAATTTTGATGAAGATATTTACTGGCCCTTTAAGTTGAAAATCTTCATTACCATCTACACCTTTTATCCTTAGGTTTGGTCTCCTTATTGTGCCCTGGAATTCCTGGATGTTTTGAGATAGGATCTTTTTGCATTTTGCATTTTCTTTGATTGTTGTCTCCATGTTTTCTATGGAATCTTCTGCACCTGAGATTCTCTATTCCATCTCTTGTATTCAGTTGATGATGCTTGTTTCTATGACTCCTGATTTCTTTCCTAGGATTTCTATCTCCAGATTTGTCTCCCTTTGGATTTTCTTTATTGTTTCTTCTTCTATTTTTAGATCTTGAATGGTTTTGTTCCATTCTTTCACCTGTTTGGTTGTGTTTTCCTGTAATTCTTTAAGGGTTTTTTGTTTGTTTGTTTCTTCTTTAAGGAGTTCGCCCTGTTTAGCTGTGTTCTCCTGTATTTCTTTAAGGGAGTTATTAATGTCCTTCTTAAAATCATTTACCAACATCATGAGGTATGATTTTTAAATTAGAATCTTGCTTTTCCCATGTGTTGGGGTATCCAGAACTCACTGTGGTGGGAGTAATAAATTCTGAAGATAACAAGCAGTCCTGTTTTCTGTTAGTAAGATTCTTACATTTGCTTTGGCCATCTGGTAATCTCTGGTGTTAGATGTTCTAGGTGTCTCTGGCTGGAGCTTATTCCTTCTATGAGTTTGTTAGTCTCTGTCAGCATTCTCCTGAGTCCTAGGGTGTCAGAGCATTCCTTGTAAGCAAGCTACCCTCTGCCTGGGAAGGTAAACAGAGGTCTGAGACACAGCTCTGCCTCCTGGCTGAGTATGAAGGCCCGAAGGGACCCTGTCCAAATAGCTCTGTTGCTTCTGAGGCCAGTGCCTCTTGCCTGTGTGGACCAGCCTCAGAGAAATCTTGCATAGAAAATGGAAATCACACCTAACCCTAACCCTAACACTAACCCTAACCCTAACCCTAACCCTAACCATAACCCCAACCCCAACCCCAACCCCAACCCCAACCCCAACCCCAACCCCAACCCCAACCCAACCCTAACCCTTACCCTAACCCTAACCCTAACCCTAACCCTAACCCTAACCCTAACCCTAACCCTAACCCTAACCCTAATCCTGTGGTCAGAACACTCCCTGGAGGTAAGCTTTCCTCTGGCAGGGAAGGTGCATAGAAGTCTTAGGATCAGTCCCACCCTCTGGCTGAGGATGAAGTCCTGAAGGTACCCTGTCCAAAAGCTCTGTTGCTTCTGATGCCTACACCTCTCCTGTGCAGACCAGCCTCAGAGAGACCCCGGATAGAAAAATTGATACAAACTCTCTTATGAAGACTGGACTAGCCAACAAAGTAGGAAAAATATAGTCCTACAACAGACAATAGGGTCTGAGATATTTCTATTATACTATTAGGGGTTCCCAAAACCCTCCAACCTCCAATCTGCACAGTCTCAGTAGAGATATACATAAGGCTTAGTACAATGCCATGCAGAGTCTGTAATTGCTGTGTCAATCTCTGTGAGCCTCTATGAGTCCTGGTTAGTTGATTCTGTGGGCAAATTTCTTGTGGTGTCTTTAAAACTGTCTCTTTCAATCCTTTCTTTGCATCTTCTGAAAGATACCCTAAGCAAACCCCTATCCAATGTCTAGTTGCGGGCCTCACTATAGAACATTATTAGGAATAATTTCATTTATTTATGTTTTACCACTTACTGCTTTGTTCTGGTATCAGTTTCTATGCTACCTAGTATCTGTTGCCTGGGCTATCAGGCATTCTCAGGCATGGGCTTTCTCTAGGGTTGTGGGCTTTATGTTGGATAAGTCAATATTTGGCAACTCCAACAAGTTCTGTGCCACTCTTACCCCAGGATATCTTGCAGGCAGGGTAAAGGTTAGGTCAACAATATTATGGTTGGTTGGGGTAGCATTTCCTCCACTGGAGGGTTTGAGTTATTACAAAAGACAGCCAGTTCATGTTCTGCTTCCCCTATTACTAGGTATCTTCACTAGAGTCACCCTTGTATATTCCAGAGTGTTTCCATTCCACTAAGTTTCTACCTCACCCTAGAAAAGTCACCAAATTCCATTCTTCTCTTCCAGGACTACCTCCCTTTATTCATCTCACTAGAATATCCCATGTTCTCATCCCCATCTGAATTCAGTGCAACAGCAAAATCAATTTTAGTTTCCCTTTCCAGGTTTATCCTTGCATCCCTCTTGAGTCTTCTTTATTAATTAGCTTTTCTGAGATCTGCGTCCACATTTTATTGGGGTCTGTGTTTTGGACACCATTCTGCCAAGTTTAATAGCAGGGTTGTTTCATACATTTTCACTTCCGTGTGCTGCTTTTGTGTTTTTATTAGTTATCTGGGTTGTTAAATTATAGAAAAAACAAGGGGCAAGGCTATTAGAAAGGCTGTTTCATAAATATTCTCTTTTGGATATCAATTCTGTGTACTTTTTACTTCTCTGGATTATTGAGAGAAGGAAATATGAGGACTATCTTTTGATCTTTTAAAAAACTGTGGTCTTCTGAATGTGGCCTCAGCATAACTACATATAACCAGTAGGGGGCAGGCCTTCAACAGGCAGAGGCAGATTAATCTCAAGTGATAATTAATTCAAACAGGAATTGAAAGGGCCCATGCAATTAAATTTCACTCTGAAATTTTATTCTAGTTAGAGAAATATTATCTTCATATGAGGCAGTGCTAACACAATACATTACAATATTACAAAATAAGGTGTCATTTTTCATTATTTTCTAAAATCTATTATCTGGATATGGTAAAATTTGGAATCTTCAGAAAACAAAACAACAACAACAAAATAAAAACAAAAACCCACATATTCGTACAACTATACAAATGAATGGGAACATGAATAAAATCAGTTCTACTAACTAGTTTCAGATCTTAATAGGATTAAATTGTGTCTTACTGAGTATGAGTTTCCAGGCATGCACCACTATGCCTGGCTGGCATGCTCTATGTCCTTCTCATTATATCTCTTTTTCCCTCCCTCCTTCTCTCTCCCCCAACACCCTTGGAACTTTAACTAAGAAAGTAAGTCTCCTTCAGAATAGAATCATGCTTAGACTTGAATGGCTCTCATCCCACAAAACATTGTGTCTGTTACAAAATATTTCAAAGGTCTATTTTCACTTTTAATGTTTTATATTGTTGAATTTGTTTTTTATGTTTATTGAAGTTATTCCTTTTCCAATGAATATTTACTTTTTTTATTTTGTATTAATCTTTCTCTTTTACTATAATTTCTAGGTAAATGTCATATTTGAAAATATCTTTTAACTAAATATTCATTTAGTTTCTTCTCTTCAAACTTAAAATGATAAGAAACTTATCCTGATTACTACAAGGTTAAACATTTTTAAAGTTTTAATTTTATTGGAGGCTATTTAATTTCATACATTTAAAATTAGTACTTAAGAATTTCCATGAAATATACATGTATATATCTTCATATCTGTGCTATCAGCCTTTCACTTTTTTCCCAATATAAAAAAATATTTCTATATATTCATGAGAAACAGTTATTTTGGTTGCATGGCCTGCATAACTGAAGGCAAAACATGCATTTTCATTTAGTGAAATAAAATAAAACACAAAGTATAATGCACTGATTCATTTTAAATTATGGAAAGGCACTGGCAACTGAATCCCATTTTTTTCTTATCCAAATTATGATGTTTTATTCAAAAGAAAACACTCTGGAAGAGTAGAAGAGAAAGGAAAATTGTTGTTTATCCTCATTACGGGGGAACGCCAGGGCCAAGAAGTGGGAATGGGTGGGTAGGGGTGTGGCGGGGAAGGTCTGTGGGACTTTTGGGATACCATTTGATATATAAATGAAAAAAATACCTAATTCAAAAAAAACCTTGAAGTTTAAAATGTACCTCATCAGGTTTAAAAGATGTAAAAAAAAAAATCTGAATCTCATTTTAATACTACCTAAAACCATCAGCTAAAAGCAACTGGGCATCTAGAAAACAAACCTAGAAACTCTGGAGAATATTTTCCATTAATCTTTCTTTTACTATTGCCCTGAATCAAAAGTACTGAAGTGAACATCTGGGAGTCAGAATTGCAATGTGTTCACAGCTGTATACGTAGAAGAGGGAGATCATTAATAATGGATAGGCATGTGAACAGAGGACACCCAGTCCTCACCACAGCAATTGGAGAATCAATGGGAGGAAAAGCCAAACATCAGAAGACTTTGGTTGCTCCAGTTCCAACTACCTCAGGATCTGAAGTGAGTCCTTTGCCACAAAAGAAACCTAAGAGGAAAGCCCTATGACCTAATATTGAAGAGAAACTAAACAATGCATTATCAGAATTGATCACAGTTTGGGGAAGAGAAAAAAGGAAACAAAAGTTTATGAGAAAAGTTTAGGCCATTGACACAGGCAGGACATTTAAAAAATGTGGTTTATAATTTTTTTTAACAATTTTTATTAGATATTTTCTTCATTTACATTTCAAATGCTATACTGAAAGTCCCATATACCCTCCCCTCACCCTGCTCCCCAACCCACCAACTCCTTCTTCTTGTCCCTGGTGTTCTCCTGTACTGGGGCATATAGTTTGCAAGACCAAGGGGATTTTTAATAATGGCCCCGAATAGCCCTTATTTAATCTATGGTTTAATTTGAGAACATTAGCAGTGACATAACTGAAAATGTACTCAACATGTGAACATGGTTTCTCTTCCTTTTTTCTTGGATTTAAAGCCTTTCAATTATGGTGAAAGGTCATAGCTTCCTAACCATGTAATAACAGCCTCAAATGTAGAATTCAGTTTTAGAGTTGACTGCAGTTAGCTTTGTCAGAAGGACTCCTTCCTCTGTATACTTTAAATCTAATTCCAAACATGTCCAGCCTTTGAGGCAATAAAAAATTTCTCTCCACAGTTATGCAACACAACTGTTGACCAGTGTGAGCCTGTTTATATAAATGCTTCTACACTGATATTCATAGAACTGGTCTAAAATGCTTAAAGCACTGGCATCCATGTTCTTCTTATTGATATATTCCTGTAAAACATTTAAAAATTAATTTTCTCAATGACTCCTCTCTAGTCTTCTGATCTCTTTTCAAGTGTTTAGTAACACACACTGTCTTCACTGGGTTGTTTAAAAATAAAACACAAGAAGGTAGCCTCCAAATAACGCAATCAAAACATGGGTCCAGAGCTAAAAAGAATACTCAACTGAGATATATCGAATGGTCAGAAACATCTAGAGAAATATTCAACATCCTTTACTGATCAGGAAAATGCAAATCAAAACAACCCTGAGATTTCACCTTACACCAGTAAGAATGCCTAACACCAAAACCTCAACTGACAGCACACGATGGCAAGGATGTAGAGAAAGAGGAACTCTCCCTGATTGCTGTTGGGACTAACAACTGGTACAACCACTTTGGAAATTAATCTGACAGTTCTCCCTGAAAATGAAAAATAGTTCTACTTGAATATCCAAGTGTAATACTTTTATGTCTGTCTTTATATATTATTTGTCCTATTGTTCTTGTGACTTTTAATATTACTTTTTTCTTCTGTATGTTTAATGTTTGGTTATAATGTGGTTATGGGAAATTTCTCTTCAGTTGTTAAAAATCAACCCACTGTTGATTTGGTGTTCTATATATATTTTTTGTACCTTTATAGGCATCTTTTTTCTTAGGTTATGAAAATTTTCCTTTATGGTTTTGTGGGAAACATTTATGGCACTTTATCTGTTTCTTCTCCTTCCTCTATTGTTATTATTCTTAGGTTTTGTTGTTTCATAGTGTTGTAGATTTTCTGAATATTTCTTAAGAGGAATATTTAGAATTAACATTATCCTTGGCCAGTATATTTATTCATATATCCTATCTCTACTGCCTGAAATACTGTCTTCATGACTTGTGTCACTCACCTCTGTAGTTCTTATTCCAATTCAAAAAGTTTTTCATTTCCATATTTCCCTGAGTATGGGTTTTCTTTAATGATTCTATTTCGATCTTCAGTTCAAGAACAGTTTTATTTGTTTGCTTCAACTGTTTGTGTTTTCCTGGATTTCATTAAGAGATTTATTAATTTCCTTTTTAAGCATCTCTATCTTCTTTATAGACAGTTGTAAGGTATTTCTCTCATGATTCAGCTATGTTAGGATATCCATGGCCTACTGTGGTACGATAGCTGTGACCTAATAGAAACACATTGCCTTGGCTGTTGCTTATTCTGTTTATAAGCTGGCATTCTATACCTCTGGTATTGGGTTGACTTTAAGCTTAGGTTCTGATTTTTTTTATTAGTATTCATTTGGGTAAGGGTATTCTTTCTTGTTTTCTTATTCCTCTCTGAAATTTTGGAGAGTAAGGTTCCTGTATGTCCCCTGGAATGAAATCTTCTTCGAACCTGACAGTTGTGGACCTGTAGCTGGGGGGGGGGGGGTCCAGGTAAAATGTGTTTATGGGAATTGGGAATTGACATTAAAATGGGAATAGGCTAAGGGTCTGTGGAAGTACACAGGAGGAAGAAAGCAGAGTGTTCAACAAGGCTATGATTATTTTATCCTCTTGGAATAGAGGGAGACAGTGAAGTGACTTCTCCAAAGAGCGTCTGCTAGAGCAATGGGTATGAGATTAAGGGTTGGATCTAGAAGAACAGAAGTCAAGGGAATGATCTATAGATAGTCAACCGGCCTTCTTGGCAGGAGTTCTCTGTGGGTTTGGGGGGAATACCTGAAGGGGTTGGGGACTGGTGTAAAGGAACGAGTAGGGAGAATAGTAAGAAGGGAAAGTCTGTGAGGTTTCACAGAAAATGTGTGCAGGGGGGGAGGCTATAGAATGTATGTTATTGCAGAGCTGTGGATGAGACTGGGGTATTGTATAAGGAGGGGAAAGTGAGAGACGTAGATTTTTAGTTGGATTACCTATTTCCTTGGCTCTAATCAAGTGGTTTGTTTTCAGTCTTGATAAAAGGTTTTGTGCCTAGTCTTGTTGCAATTTCTTACGCTATGCTAGTTTGATATTCCTGGGAAGTCTGCTCTTTTCTGAAGAGAAACAGTAGCGGGTGGACCTCAAAAGGTGAGAGGTATCTCTCTCTCTCTCTCTCTCTCTCTCTCTCTCTCTCTCTCTCTCTCTCTCTCTCTCTCACCTCTGTGTGTGTGTGTGAGTGTGTAAAATGGGAGAAGAAGAAAGAAGAAACTTTGATGAGGATGTAAGGTAAGAAAGAGAAAAATAAAGAAAAAAAATCAAGAAGTAATATTATAATACAAGACATCAGAAAGATTACTCATATTTTTAACATTTTATTGCCATATATAGTTTCATATAAGAGCAAATACTGTAGTTTGACAGTAAAGTACATGCTTGGTTTTAGAGATTTATGGCTGTAAGGAGAGAACATGACTAGGGCAACTCTGATAAAGGCAAACATTTAATTTGGGCTGACTTACAGTTTGAGAGGTTGAGTCCATCATCATCATGGCCAGAAGCATCGCAGTATGCAGGCAGATATGGTGCTAGAAGAGATGAGAGTTCTACATCTTGTTCTGAAGGCAGACAGGAGGAGGTTGATTCCACAATGGGCATAGTGTGAACACTAAGAGGCATCAGAGCTCACCCCACAAAATGACACGCTATCCCCAACAAGACTATACCTCTCCAACAAGCACAGACTTCCAAATAGTGTCACTCCCCCTGCGCAAAGAATTCAAACACATGAGTATATGTGTACCAAACCTAATCAAACGACCACAATGCAATTTGGTACTAAAGATTTATCCTATTCTTAATACAGCTTTTTTAAATATAATTTTATTTGTAATTCATTTTTTTCATTCCATATTCCTTTTTCCACCCCTCCCCATCCACCCTCTGTGCATTAAGCTTTTGAGAATTTCATGGTAGGTAACTGATCATATTTTCATACACACCCACCCCTTCCAGACCTCTTCCCAGATCCATTCCCCATCTACTTACTGCATCCCAACATTGTGTCTTACTTTTGATTTTGCAATAAGCCACCTACTCCAAACTGCACTGCTCTGTAATGTTATTGTCCTATTGTTGAATATGTAACAAAGAAAATGTAATTATCATATTAAACTAATACCTACAGTTCTGTATTTATTGCAGCAATAAACTGGGAAGGAGAGGAGGTGGGAGTACAAGAAGTAGAATTATTGAGAAATGCCTGTGTCTTCAGGTCACTTGATTCCTGACAATGGTACAGTATAGTTTTCCTCTGTTTATTAAAGCCTGTGTTTTATTTTTTCCTGAATAGGTATGGAGAATGAGGTCATCTTAGTCCTAGTGACAGGATAAAGTGAATATGCCCATGATGTGCATCTATGCACCCAGTAGTTGTTAGCTGTCTTTACCAGTGTTACACAGAGATTCGGCTCCATACTATTTTGTAAGTGTATAGTTTCTGAAATCATATAAACATGAAAAGTAATAAAAAATTCACAAAGCAGGTCTTCATGGTGTCAGAATTCCTATGACTATGCTTGAGACCTCTCATATCATGGGGACAACCTGAACTGAGCTAGGCAGATGCTTTACAAAAGCTGCTTTCAGCATAGTTGTATACTTATGATCTTTTCTCTGTGTTAAATCACTGCTAAAATCAAGGACTTGTCTTAAATGACTCTGTTCATAGATTATTTAAAAGTTAACCAGATGCCTGGAGCATCAGCCAAAACATAATCCATTCTTATAGAGAGCCAGCATTTTTTGGAACACCTAGAGTTACTTCAATACTCAACCTTCGGGCTCCTTCTGAACACAGGTGGGTAAAATGACTATTTCTAAGCTCATGTTGAAAATTATACCGCCTGACACTTCTATGGAACCACATAACACAGTATTAGACAGCTTTACTATGCTATCATGGCAATGAACAGGTCTCCAGTACTCTCTTGCAGGTATCTGCCTGGATGAGGTCTGCATTGGGTAAAATAAATTTCTCCTTAGAATTACCAGTATTGTTTATGACCCAAAGCCATCTCAAAAAGGGACAGTTGGCCATATCTTAGGAAACAAAAATCAAACAT